>JAPFRF010000024.1:7784676-8087176 GCA_029282475.1 Phrynocephalus forsythii
GGTTTCTGATTATTTGGGGCAATTTTTCTATCTAGAAGATATTCTCAAAGATGCTTGGTTTTGCTATTTCCAATACAGTGGGCCCTTGTATAACAAACGGTTTGTATAACATAAAATTTGTACAACATAAAAAATTCCGGAGATAGGGGACATTTGCTTAACAGAATCGCCTATGGGGCAAACCTGTACAACATAAACATGGGATCACTCTGGTTTCAATGCATTCCTAGGGGAGATTTGTATAAAGGAAAATTTGCTTAACATAATTTCATTTGGAACGAATTAATTCCTTTATACAAGGTGCCACTGTGCTGTGCGTTTGGGTCGGCAACAATAACATGCCTCCTTCATAGCAAAAAAAAAAAAAAAAAAAAATGCTATAAAATAAACATCAGAATTGAGGAAAAGACCTTAATCCCGTTGTTCCTCTGCAAATCGATGTACACAGAATCAACCCCCTTACCTCTGAAGTGCTACGTTTCAAGAAGTTCAATGAATAGAAGGTGGTTTGGAATGGAAGAGGTCTGCACCAGGAGCCAAGTTTGAGGAGGGAGGGGCAAGCAGTAAAATGAAAGTGAAACCTTTTGAGCACAGTACTCCACACATCTTGGGATCTTTATGTGTATAGCAGCCTGAGGGTTATCATATTATTCTCACTCTGTCCCTTCGAGGAAGAAAACCTGTAATGGCAGCAGGCCGTAAAAGAGACCCAAATTAGGAATATCTAGACTGTCAGTCTCAGTTTTTAAAAGCATATTTTAACCACATCAGTTAACAAACATGGGTGCTTAAACAAATACAAGCATACATAATGCCATATAATGTTATTGTTTTGGTTAAATAAAACTATTTAAATTGTTATTATTAAAGTAATGATTATTTTTCTCTTTCCAATAAAGTACAACAGAACAGTTGTCCAAATATGAATGATTAACCTATTAAACTGGAGATTGTTCACCTCGCAATGATTTCATAATTTTCTACGTCTTTCTCATGGCTTATAACCACCAAATCAGTAATTTTCTGATACAGCTGTAAAACTAATCTGAAAAGTTATTATTCTAAAAATGAAACCTTCATTTGGTTGTAAATATTAAAACAACTCCAGCAAAAATGAGAAAATCATGATTTAAATGGAGCATTAGTGACTAGTGATTTAAATCAAATCCACCCTGTCAGTACCTGGGCAAAAGATACACCTCTACAGGAGAACTGGGATTTTTAATGGTTTTTAATCTATTTTCACTAGAGCAGGCATGTCCAAACTTTGACCCTCCAGATGTTTTGGACAGCAACTCCCACAGTCCTTTGCCATTGGCAATCTATAAGCTTAGAATTCTGGGTGTTGTGGTCCAAAACATCTGGAGGGCCAAAGTTTGGACATGCCTGCATTAGAGGATCTGTTGGCTTTAACCTAGAGCACCGGTTTCCCAACTTTGGGTCCCCAGATGTTCTTGGACTGCAGCTTCCAGAAATCCCGGCCAGACCAGCCAGTGATGAGGGATACTGGGTAGAGATGGACACGAAACGGAAATACAGCATTTTGTTTTGTTTTCGTCTTTGTTTTGTTACTAACAAAATTTTAAAAGAATTTCTTTCAGAAATGGAAAAAAAATGATTTGTAACGTTATATGGCTCCCCGGGGTCCTAGAGGTACCCGATTTTGTGATTAGCTTCCTTGGACTCTTTCTTTTAAGCCCTCCTAATTTGGAGAGGTTTGGGGTTCAGGGGGCTGAGTCATTCAAATCCAAAGAGGGTCCCCCCCAGCTAATTGCAAAATTGCTACTGAGGTTTGTTTACTTTGGTTACCACACCTCCGCAGCTCTTTTCCAATTACTGCTGGGGGGGGGGAGACCCTCTTTGCTGTTGAATAACTCGGCCCCTTGAACTCCAGTCCTCTCCAAATTTGGGGGGCTTATAGGGAAGCGCTTGAGGAAGCTCCCCTGCGATTTCCATGGTGCTAGATGCTTGAGGATCGCTATTTTTAGTACATATTTTATCATAAAATATGTACTCAAAAATCATGCTTCCACGTGCAAAACAGAAACCATTGGGATGGACACGCATGTGGGAGAAGCATGCTTTTTAGAGGGAACCTTGCTGGCCACTGAGGACGCTACACAGGGAACAGCGAGACTCCTCTGTGCCCTTACTAACGTGGCACTGTGGGGCCCACTTCCTAACAGGCCACAGACTAGTACTGGCTTTTATCCAACCACATCTGCAATTCATTCACATCTGTCCTTGGGGAAGAGTCCTCCTGACATCATCACTTGTGCTGCCGTCTCCTATTGTGTGCTGCCTGAGGCCATGGCCTCCCTGAGACCACACCTCCCAGTAGGGCTGGCTTCTGGGTGGGTGGCAGGCAGGCAGGGAAACACCTTTCCTAACACACAAACACACACTCTTTCTCCCTCCTACCAGGTGCTAAGCCCCTTTTCTAGGGGGCGGGTCCCTAGAGGGCCAAGTCCGGATGTTTTGGACCGCAACTCCCAGAATTCCAAGCCTAGGTTGCCAATGAGAAAGGACAGTGGGAGTCATGGTCCAAAACACCTGGAGTGCTGAAGGTTCACCACCACTGTAGACTCCTTGGGGCAGGGAGCTGCCCTCCTTTCTCAAGGGTATAGAAGGCCCAGTGGAAATCCTCGAGACACACATATCCCAGGGCCCAAGAAGCCAAGAGAACATGCAATGTTCTCTTGTACTGTAGTTTCTTTTTGCTTCCCTCTGCCCCATTTAATTTTTTTGTGTTCAAATTTTATAGTGTATTGTATATTTATTTGTATATTAGATTTTTATTTCCCCCTCCAATCTCTATTATCTATTTTTTTCTTTCTCACTTTGCACTTGTTGTGCACCTACCCTTCTTGATTGTTCCTTGTATCGGGAGCTGTGTAACAAGTAAATTTCCCCAATGTGGGATTGAAAAAAGATCGATTTTATCCGAATTCTCCTCTTTTGGGACAGCCCGGGGAGAGCTGTGGGCAACGAAGAGTTAAGATCGCTGAGTTGCCATTCCTAGAGGGGAAGCGGGGCCCGAACCGGAAGAACTGAGTAGCGCCTTCTCCGTTTTCCAAAAGAGTCCTTTCCTGTCCCTCCTTTTTCATCGTCCGGAGGGAAACGCGGACTCGGTTCCGTCTCCTTTCCAGGATTTTGGGGGATTGTCAACATACCCCAATAAATCCTGGAAGGGGAGGTGGAAGTTAAGCCCCCAAATCCCCCGGTCTTTAAGGGGACATGGAGGCCGGGAGGAAGGAAGGGAAGGGGGGGAAATCCCCCAAAGGTCCTACGGTTCTAGTTACCTAATAAGCCTTTTTCTTATTATTTTATTCTGATTTTAGCTGCCAAGCATGTGGAGAAAGGGTTGGATGGCGACTGTGTCCCAGGGTGGCCGAAAGGGTTTTTCCCAGACCTGCTTTCTCAGGGATGATCTGAGTGGGTTAGGTCTCTGGCTGTGGGAGCCCAAGAGGTTGGGACTTCACTTGCTCCTGCCTATTGTTGTTGTTGTTCAGTCGTTCAGTCGTGTCCGACTCTTCCTGATCCCATGGACCGGAGCTCGCCAGGCCTTCCTGTCTTCCACTGCCTCCTGGAGTTTGGTCAAATCCATGTTGGTTGCATCGATGACACCGTCCAACCATCTCATTCTCTGCCGTCCACTTTTCCTTTTGCCTTCGATTTTTCCCACCATCAGGGATTTTTCCAAGGAGCCCTCTCTTCTCATGAGGTGTCCAAAGTACTGGAGCCTCAGCTTCAAAATCTGTCCTTCCAGGGAACATTCGGGGTTGATTTCTTTCAGGATGGATAGGTTTGATCTCCTTCAAGTCCAGGGGACTCTCAAGACTCTCCTCCAGCACCACAGCTCAAAAGCATCGATTCTGCGGCGATCAGCCTTCTTTATAGTCCAGCTCTCACTTCCATACATCACTACTGGAAAAACCATAGCTTTGACTATCCTGACCTTAGTTGGCTGCCTAATTCACCAGAAATGTGGCTTCTGATTTTGTACCCCTCTCTTCAGTGGATGAGAATAAATCCCTGTTTTTCAGTCACGGTGAAGTAAACAGAGAAAAAATGAGTGCAGGCAACATTTGCTTGACTGATTCTATAAGCTTTATTCCTCCACATTCCTTCTATGCACAAAAATCCAGACGTTATTGAAAACATGTAACTTTTCAAGAAGTCAAAAAACATGACCTCTAAACATTCTTACAGCTATGAGCAAAACTAGAGGTACAAATGTTTTTCTCCCTTTTTGGGGTTACATCTGTTTGGTTTGAAGCATCAAGCAGCTTGTGGATGTTCAAACTTTCACAATAAAATTACACTTCACGTTTTCAGGATTACATTTTTTAAAATATGCTCTTAATCTCAAAATGCTTTATTTAGACAGGAATTGGAACTACGACTGTCTCCCAACCAATCAGGTCCTGGGAGAGGGGGAAAAATCTTCTTTCGAGTTACAGTAGTCTCTGTTGTTCAATAATTTTATTTATTTATTTATTTATTTATTTATTTATTTATTTATTTATTTATTTATTTATTTGTAGGGAAATAACCTACACGGACACAGGGTTGGGTTCAAGTGTCAGGCCGCCATGCTCTTCTCCTTCTCGAGCAGGCTGCAAGGCACACCTTTATTAGCTGTAAGAGGCGGAGTTACAGGTATCGTGTGGTGTCCTAGGTGTCAGCCTGTCATTGGCTTGATGGACTCCTGGGGAGGGCTTTCTGTGATGTGGTCATGTCCCCTAGCAAGGGATGGTAATGATTGATATCCCAGCAGCTTGCTATCCCATCCCATCCCA
Organism: Phrynocephalus forsythii; assembly: GCA_029282475.1. Lineage (NCBI taxonomy): Eukaryota > Metazoa > Chordata > Lepidosauria > Squamata > Agamidae > Phrynocephalus > Phrynocephalus forsythii. The sequence continues at coordinate 7,789,479 of JAPFRF010000024.1, forward strand.
TGACGTGAGGGTAATCATTAATGGTCTGTTTGTTCCTTGTGGCCAGAATGGAAGGACAAGATAGTCAGTTATCTGCTTCCTGCATCTTAATCTTAGGGACTCTATTTCCCCTCTCCCAGGGCTTTATTTAGCAGGAGAAAGAGTCAATAACGCCCCCCAGAATGCTGTGCAGGAAGCTTACTGGATCATTAATATCTGTGAATATTAATATCTAATATCTCTCAGGGGAGCATCTCTTCATTTATTTATTTATTTATTTATACATTTTATTACCACACTCATTTTCCCACAGGAATTCTAGGTGGTTAATAATCAGATTGTACAATTCAGAAAGCTCAGTTATCTCAATTTTTCTTCATTAAGGAGTAGCTTTCCAGACTTTTCATCCTTGTGCTGCTTCTCTAGACACATTCCACCATTTTTCAGTCCCCTTTTTCAATGGTAGTGTCCAGAATGAGTGTCCAGTATTCATAGAATCACAGAGTTGGAAGAGAGACCTCAAGGGCCATCCAGTCCAACCCGGTATTTCCGACAGGTGGCCATCCAGCCTCTGCTTAACAACCTCCAAAGAAGGATTTTCCAGGTGAGAAGTGTGATAATAGTGGAGCAATGGGGTGCCATTCTATCCCTTGACCAGGACCCAATACTTCTTCTGAGGCAGCATAGTATAATATTCTGGAAGATGAGTCCTGGCAACTGGACTTCTTTTTCTTGAGAGATTGCAGCGTTTCGCTGCTCATCCAAACAGCTTCCACAGACTGACAAAGCTGTTTGGATGAGCAGCGAAACGTTTCAATCTCCCAAGAAAAAGAAATCCAGTTGCCGTGACTCAACTTCCAGATAAACTCACCTGCATGACTGAGAATCTTCACAGACACAATATAATAGTGGCTCTCTTTTTTCGGGTGGGGCGGCTGCTGCTGCTTCATCCTACAGTCTCCTAGAAGGATGGGTCAGATATTTCTAGGGTGACCAGAAACCAAGAGGCAGCAAAAGCACTTGACTAAGTGCATTTCTGACAGAGCAAACAAGGCAAAACAGAAACGCAGCCACAAACTCAAGGTTCAAGATGCCTGGGTCTTCAAATAAAGAAACCCGCTGATATGAATTTGGAGGGAGTCCATCAACCTTCTTCAGGAAGATTTCTCTTATGTGTCTGTGAAGATTCTCAGTCCTCCAAGCAAGGTTAGCTGAAAGTTGAGTCATGGCAACTGGACTTCTTTTCTTGACAGATTGGAACATTTGGATCTCACAAGAAAAGAAGTCCAGTTGCCATGACTCAACTTCCAGATCTCTCTTCATTGTAACACACCAGCTGGGACCTTATAAGTGATGCATTTCCTCCCGAAGGAGAAAGAGCCAGGAATGACAAGGTTGGCATGAGGAGGGTAAAGGCAGAGAATGAGCTGAGGTTAGCCAGAGATACTAAAAGCAACAAAAAAGCAGCCTTCAGGTATGTGTATGGCAATAGACAAACAACAACAGCTGTTCAGCTGCTCATTCAAGATGGAAAAATGGTAACCGGTGACAAAGCAAAGGCAGAAGTGCTGAATTCCTATTTTAGCTCAGTCTTTTCCCAAAGGAGATACTATGACCCTTTAGGCAAATATGGTGCAAGCAGAGAGTACAGGTTTGAAGCTGGAGACTGATCGAGAGATTCAATAAATACCATATTACTGTGAATGAGTTCAGAGATCTGAATAATACTGATGCATGCGAGAGTACTGAACCAATCAGCAGATGGACTCTCAGAACTACTGCCCATTATGTTCTTGAAATCATGGGAAACAAGTGAAGTGCCAGATGATTGCAAATGTTGTCCCTCTCTTCAATTTCAAAAAAAAATTGGAACCTGGGATCTACAGGTCAGTCAGCCTGACATCAATCTCAGGAAAAGTCCTGGAACAGATTATTAAGCAGTCACTTATGAAAGCAGGTAGAAAACAATGGAACAACAAGTAGAAGCCACCACGGCTTTGTCAAGAACAAATCTGCCAAACTAACCCGATCTCATGTTTTAATCAATTAATTTCCCTGGTAGACAGAGGGTATGCTACAGATGTAATATATCTCAACTTTGGCAAAGCTTTTGACATGGTTCCCCATGATATCCTGATGAACAAACTAATTGGGTGCGGGCTAAATAAATCAAGTGTCAGGTGGATTACACAATTGGCTACAGAACTGTACTCAGAGAGGGATGACTAATGGCTCCTTCGGTAAGTGAAAGAAATTAACGAGCGGGATACCGCAAGGCTCTCTCCCTGGGTCCAGTGCTCTTCAACATATTTATTTATGACCTGGACCACAGGGTGTAGAGAATGCTAACCAGATTTGCAGATGACACAACGTTGGGTGGAAGAGCTAATTCCTTGTGTGGGAATCTGCCTCTAAGGCTCTGCCTATGTTTAGTCAGCCTAACTCTGAATAATCTCAGACAAACCGCATGGGTCTTACATCACACTAAGAACACTCTCTTATTGGGTAAAAGGCTGACCAATAGAGAGCCCAGTTACAGGGCTGGTTAAACATGGTGACTGGGGAAGCGTGGGGGTTTGCATTCCAAAGATGCTGTTCTACTGAGCATGCCTGGAGGGAATAAGCTGTATGGTCATTGGATGACTTCTGTGCTGACGTATCTGTGATGTGTGTTGCTAATAAAAGTGCTGGGCTCGGGAGGGGAGGGGAGGAGAAGCTAACATCAAGCCTGCCTGCCTGCCTGCCTGCCTGCTTTCATTCTGATGCAATAAAGCACCGAAAAGATCCCTGTGTTGTTCGAGATCTCATCATTTCTTCACTATTAATCTCTCAGACGGTCAAGGGAGATTAATCATATTTAAGTATATCCCAGTGAAGAAAAATCCCTACACCTTGGAAGAAAGAAACAAATTCAAAATGATCTTGATAGGCTGGAGCACGGGGCTGAAACCGACAGAGTGAAATTTAACAGGGATAATTGCCAAGTGCTGCACTAGAAAGAAGAAATCAAATGCACAGTTACAAGATGGGGGACACGGGGCCCAGTAATAAATACTACAAGCAAGAAAGATTTTGGAATTCTTGCAGATCATAAGCGGGAATATGAGCCAAGAGTGTGATGCGGCCACAAAAAAGGCAAATACTATTTTAGGCTGCATTAACAGAAGTATAAATTTCCAAATCCCGTGAGGTGCTCGTCCCCCTCCATTTGGCACTAGTTAGGCTTCCACTCAAGTACTGTGTCCAGTTCTGGACAATGTGCTTCAAGAAAGAGGTTGACAAACTGGAACAAACTAAGAGGAGGGCGACAAGGTTGTTTAAGGGCCGGAAATCAAGCTCAAAGAGCAAAGACTGAAAGAATTGGGCATGATTAGGCTAGAGCAAATGAGACTGAGCAGACAGCATTTGTCAAATACAGTAGTTTCCCCGCCACAACATGGTTTGCGGGTTTTTTCTTGACAGAAGCAGGCTTCCAAAGAGAGGTTTTTAACCCCCTCCTGGCACCGCAGCAAACAGAGCTGGGGCTGCTCCTGGCAGCTGCACTTCCAAAGAGAAGTTCTTTAGAATCATAGAGTTGGAAGAGACCTCAAGGGCCATCCAGTCCAACCCCCTGCCATGCAGGAAACCCCATCACAGGATTTCCCACAGATGGTTATCCAGCCTCTCCTTAAAAACCTCCAAAGAAGGAGACTCCACCACCCTTTGTGGCAACAGAACACCACTGTCAAACAGCATTAACTGTCAGGAAGTTCTTCCTGATGTTCAAATGGAATCTCTTTTCCTGTAGTTTGAAACCATTGCCCCGAGTCCTAGTCTCTGAAGTCATGGAAAACAAACCTGTTCCCTCTTCAATATGACATCCTTTCAAATATTTAAACATAGCTATCATATCCCCCCTCAGCCTTCTTTCTGAAAGGCTAAACATTCCCAGCTCCCTAAGCTGTTCCTCATAAGACATTTCCTCCAGACCCTCAACCATCCCGGTCGCCCTCCTCTGCACCTGCTTGAGGTTGTCAACATCCTTTTTAAACTGAGGTGCACAGAACTGGACACAGGACTCCAGGTGGGGTCTGACCAGAGCAGAATAGAGTGGGACTATCACTTCCCTTGATCTAGACCCTATGCTTCTGTTGATGCAACCATGAATCACATTGGCTTTCCTGGCCGCTGCATCACACTGCTGACTCATATTCAGTTTGTGATCCACCAAGACTCCCAGATCTGTTTCACAGGTACTATTTTCCAGCCAGGTATCTCCCATCCTATATCTGTGCAATTCATTATTTTTACCTAGATGCAGCACCCTACATTTCCCTCTGTTGAAATCCATTCCGTTAGCTTTGGCCCAACACTCTAATCTGTCAATGTCCTTTTGGATTTTCATCCTATCCTCTAGGGAATTAGCAACTCCTCCCAATTTGATATCATCTGCAAATTTAATTAGCATACTCTCTATTCCTTCTTCCAAGTCATTAATAAAGATATTGAATAGCACTAGACCCAGAACAGAACCCTGGGGCAATGGTCACGTCTCTCCAAGCTGAAGAGAGGCCATTTATGATCACCCTTTGGGTGCGATTAGTCAACCAATTACAAATCCACCTAACAGTTGCACTATCTAACCCACTTTCTACTAACGTCTTAGCAAGAATACCATGAGGAACCTTATCAAAGGCCTTACTAAAGTCCAGATAAGCAATATCCACAGCATTCCCCTCATCCGCCAGGCCTGTAATTCTATCAAAGAAAGAGATCAAATTAGTCTGGCACGACTTGTTTTTAAGAAACCCATGTTGACTTCTTGTAATGACAGCATTGTTTGCTAAATAATGACATGCTGCCTGTTTAATAATATGCTCTAGGATCTTTCCAGGAATTGAAGTCAAGCTGACTGGGCGGTAATTATTTGGGTCCTCTTTTCCCCCTTTTTGAAGATGGGGACAACATTAGCCACCAGAGCAGACAGGCCTTGAGCTCCTGGCAGCAAAGTTTGCTGAGGTGTCAGGAAGGGGTTAAAAACCTCTGTTTGGAAACACAGCCAGCAGGAGCAGCCTAAGGTCAGTTTACTGAGGTGTCTGCATTTCATGGATTTTCCTTTATCGTGGGTGGATCAGGCACCAAACTCCCGCAATAAACAGAGAAGTACTGGGTACTTTGAAAGGCATAGAAGGGGCAGGATGTGTTCTCAATCAACCCAGAATGAAGGATATTATGCAAACATGGGCTCCAGTTACAGGAAGCCAGATTTCGTTTGAATAGCAGGAAAAACTTCCTAACTGTTAGAGCAGTATGGCAACGGAATGAATTATCTCTAGAGGGGGTGAGTGCTCCAACACTGGAGGCCTTGAAGAGAAATTTAGACAATTGCCTGGCAGATCTCCTTGGATGTGTATTCATGCCTTGCGCAGAGGATTGGACTGGATAGCCTTATAAGCCTCCTCCCAACTTCATGACTGAGCAAACCTCACTTGTTGCTTTTAGGAGGTTTGGCTGGGAGGAACCTAGTCAGTCTAGGCTGACTGTCAGTCTATCCACTAACAATCAGTTGCCCCCTCTTGCCCCTGAATTCAAAGAGAGGCACACGTCTCCGCTCTGTGTTTCGTTTCTCTTTCCCGAATCTCTTGAGGTCTGTTGCTGAAAGGAGCCATGTCTGTCAGTTCGGTCTGTTCACCGTGTTGATCTGTAAGTAAATGAAACCTTTTTGCACAGTATTTCTTTTACTGATATCTCAGCTGTTGAGATTGCCAGTGCCTGTTAATGAGAAAAGGGGTGGACTACTCTGAGGAACTTGAAGCTATTCACTCCTGTTGCACAGTTAAAGGAATTTTAACCAAAAATTCAAAATTCTGCAACAGTCATACCTTTCCCACTCCTGTCTTTCCCCCTTTCCCTTTTCTTTTGTTCCACAGAACAACTTTCCTATGCCCAAATGTCTGCAACGATCCTCCTTTCATTACCAATAATAAGTATGCCTTCTAGTTTTAAAGGCTCACCTTAAAGCAACCCCCCTCTCTTGGATACAGAGCTTCATAGGTTTTCTTTGAGTGTGTCAAATAAGCTGAAAGCATTGCCGTCAGAAAGCTAGACTTCATTATGAGCCTGGACCGTGAGCAAGGTCATCCAAGGTGAAAATGTCAAAGCTGAAGCACCAAACAAAAACCACCCCCTTCTACAGCCATAATGGTCATATCAGCAGAAGAAAATGAACTCCTCACGAGGATCGGGGCGGAGAATCTCATGGAGGTCAAATAGTGGATAGTACCTGTAGTGGAAGATAACACTGATGGGGACGCTTTGACAGGCAACTGCATTGATACTTAAGCTAACTTTTGTTAGCACTGTGCAAAAGAAAGCAAGGGACAAAAATTTATTACCTTGATAACCCTATGATGGATGAGACAAGCCAAAACAAAACAAGAGAGATTGCTGAAGATGAGACTCTTATATCAGAAGGCACTGAGTCAGCTGCTTCAAAAAGTCAAAGGACTACAAACAGTGGTATCATTGATTATACAAATAAAGCCAAAAGGATATATAGCAGCTGATGTGCACAGAGCTGGAAGGAAATTCTGGCACTGCAGACTTACACAGTTGGGAAATGGGAAAAAGAGGTTTGAACCAATATAAATCCATAAAGAGAGGAAGGAAAAATTTAAAGACTGCAGTGCTTGGTGAAAGCCCACTAAATTGGACTAGAATGGGACATTTTCAATCAGACAAAGTGTTTTACTTTGGAAATGACAAAATTGGGGTAAAAACAGGCTGATTCTACAAAAGCAATTTTGGGCTATAAACACAATCCCTGACCAAATAATATAAACCAGTTCTTGGATAAAGTTGACAGGAATGCAAAAATAGAAAGCAAAGCAGAACCAAAAATTGTGATCTGGGGGACATAAATGAAGCAAGAGAATGATCCACAGAATTCTGTAAAACAAGCAAGCTGCTTATTGCAAAGGCATGCTTCATGCAAGCAGACAGAAGACTATACACATAGATGTCATAAGATGGCCAAGACAAAAATAAAATAGGTGGAGAAGCTTTATTCTCTTTGCCAAAACAAGATCAGGAGCAGATTATGGTACTGACCACACATTCATAAAAATTAAGAATAATTAGAGTTCTTAAAAATTAGAATAGAACTTAAAAAGAATGCTACATAGACTCAAACACGTCTGCCCTGAGTTTAACAGGACAAGACTTTAGTTTAGGTAGCAGCTGCAGTCCAAACTGGGCATCTTCGCCCTGCTGCCAACTGTTCTGCTTGAGCACTCTCTCATAAGGCGGGCATTCCTAATACGTCTCCCCTCATGTGTGACTTTTGTAATGCTCCAAAAACCTTGACTTGCGAGTATAACCTTTCCCACACTCGTTGCATTTGTACAATGTCTCTCCTGCGTGAATTCTCTGTCGATTTCTGAAGTACGAACGGTCAAGACACTTCCCACCCTCCTCACATTTATAGAGTTTCTTCGCATTAGGGACACTGGGGTGGGGACGAAGCGAAACATTTGAGTCCTGAGCAAAATGTTTCCCAAACTCCTCGTGTCTGTCTGGCGTCTCTCCCGTGTGGGCTCTCTGGTGCCTCAGGAGGTGTGAATTCTGAGCAAAACGTTTCCCACAGTCCTGGCATGGGTAGGGTTTCTCCCCTGTGTGGATTCTCTGGTGGCTCAGGAGGTGCGACTTCTGAGCAAAACATTTCCCGCACTCCTGGCATTTGTAGGGTTTTTCTCCAGTGTGGATTCTCAGGTGGAGCAGAAGGTCTGACCTGTGAAGAAAACACTTCCCACATTCTTGGCATTTGTAAGGTTTGTCTCCCGCGTGGACTCTCTGGTGCCGCAGAAGGTGCGAACTCTGAGCAAAGCATTTCCTACACTCGTGGCATTGGTAGGGTTTCTCTCCGGTGTGGACGGACTGGTGGCTCTGAAGATGGGCCTTCTGGGCAAAAGATTTCCCACATTCTTGGCATTGGTAGGGTTTCTCCCCTGTGTGAATCCTCTGATGTTTCAAAAGGCCCGAGCTCTGAATATAACATTTCCCACACTCCTGGCATTGGTAAGGTTTCTCTCCGGCGTGGACTCTCTGGTGTCTCAGAAGGTGTGCCTTCTGGGGAAAATATTTGCCACATTCTTGGCATCTCGACGGTCTCTCTCCCGTGTGGGTCTTCTGGTGCTTCGAAAGGCCGGCACTATACGCGTAACTCTTCTCGCACTCGTGGCATTTGTACGGCTTCTCCCCCGTGTGGACTCTCTGGTGTGTCACGAGGACGGACCTCTGAACGAAACATTTCCCACATGCCTGGCACGGATACGGTTTCTCCCCTGTGTGGACTCTCCGGTGGGTCACGAGTTTTGAACGGTGAGCAAAATGTTTCCCACAGTCCTGGCATTTATAGAACTTCTTTTCTGTCTGGACTCCTTGAAGCTTCGCCACCCGCGAGTTGTGAGCAAAACAGTTCCCACACTGCTGGCACTCGTATAGATTTTCTTCCGGGTGCACTTTCTGAGGGGAGAGAAGGTACGCGTTGTGAGAAAAACACTTCCCACACACTTGGTGTGTTTTGTCTACGACACAGACGCTCTGGTGGATCAGAAGCTCTGAACTGGCACCAATGTTCCTTTCGGATTCCTTGCATTTATACGGTTTCCTTCTGGTGAGAACTCTTGGCCGGCTCAGGAGGTGCGCCTCAGGGTTGAACGGTTTCCCAGGCGCTTCGTTTAGGGAGGGTTTCTCCCCGACGTGGACTCTCCTGTGAAGCCTCAGTGCTATTTTTGTGGCAAAATATGTCCCACACACAAGGCATTTGTAGAGACTTTCTTGGATCCAAGTTTTTTCTTTCGCGTGGGTCCTTTTGTGTCTGGCAAGCTCTAATTTGTCTGCGAAACACTTCCCGCATTTGGTGCACGCAAGCTTCTTCCTCCACGGATATACTGCAGAAAAAGACAAGTTGAGAAGATATTGAACTGAAAGGAGCAAGCGCTATCCATTTAAAGCAGGCATGTCCAAAGTCAGGACCGGGGCCCAAATGCGGCCTGTTTTCAATTTTTGAGTGGCCCACGACCTCTTCTCCCCACCGTCTGAGCCTGGCACGCATCCCCGCCAGCTGGCCCCTCCCCATACCGGATGGAGACGTCAGCTTGCAGTTTTACGCTTTACCTACCCTCCCTGCCTCCATCTGCCCCCTCCCCCGCCACCTGCCCAGCCTACCCCCCCGGCTCCATTGTTGTTGCAGCATCCTCCCCGCCTCCTTGCATGTTGTAGAGACCTGTCCAAAGTCCGGCCCTGGGGTCCAAATGTGGCTGAATGGTCGGCCCCCACCACATTTTCACCTCGCCAAATCCGGCCCTCCTTGCACAACGTTTGGACACCCCTGATTTAAAGCCTTGGCATTTCACAAGCAGGCAGTAGAGAACGACCGCGATACCTCTCATAACAAAATTAATCTGTTCTATGGGACACTCCATTTTGTGAATTTTTCCTTATGCGGAGTGCGATTTCCCATAGGAATCCATTGAAAACAGATTACAGTGGTGCCCTGACTTACGACGCACCCGATTTACGAAAATCCCAACTTAGAGCACGATTCCATTGGTTTTTAAATCCTGCTGTTTTACGAGCAAAAGATGGGGTTTCCCCGACTTAACAATTTTTTTTTTTAGAAAGCTTTTTCTCCCATGGTGCTTTGTGTTTGGGAGATTTTAAAATACCCGCGCTGTGCTTCCCGACCTCTGTGGGTTGTTCGAGGCGAGGAGTGAGGAGGCGTGGTGTGATTTTCGAGAGCGAGGTGGAGATTTCTGGAGTGATTTCTGGACCTGCTTCAAGTCCAAAACCTGTGTTGTGTGGGGGTTTGAAAATGTCAGTATGCCTGCCCGCTACATAAGGCTGTCAGGATCAATCTCAGGTCAGGAGCAGAGTCTTTGGGCGCTTGTACACGACCCCTAAAATCCGAGGCAAAGGGCTCCCAGATCCGGAGCTTAAAAATGTTTTCCCACCAGCTCCGGACTTTAAAAAAAATTAAGTATGACCACGCCCACCTAAGCGCGTCCCAGCACACTTTTCAAGTACCTGGCCTCCAGGAGGTAAAAAAATCTTCCGATGCGGATTGTATAGCTGTGAATGCTGGGCTCCCTCGCCTTCGGTTTGTTTTTTTGTCCCCGCCGCCCCTTTAAGAGACAGGAATCAGACGGAGGTGAGCCTGCATTTTTTCTCTCCCTTTTTTTTCTCCCTCCCCTCACGCAGACAGGAACAATGGAGTGCGGAGGAGTGGGAACACAGGAAGAGGGACAAACCCCCACGATCTCTGGTCTGAATTTAAGTTGCAGGTGGATTTTAGAGGTCGTGTAAAAGTGCCCTTGGTTGCAGTAATGCGGTTTAACCACCGGACCATATATCAAAGCCCTCTCCTTTGCAGTTATCCTATTTAATCACCTTGTTGTCCTCATGGACAACCCCTTAAACAGATCAGTGGCTGGTACCAAAACCCAATTCCTAACTCAAGAGGCACCATTGCCAGAATCCCACAAGGGGAGGCTGACAACCCCTCCGAGCCACGGATGCCGACTCCCATCACAACATTTTTGCCATTCAACTATTTTGGTTTCCGACTCCCTGAGTTTTCCAGGCAGAATTTGGAGAGCGCCAACCCATTTTTATTTATTATTTTATTTTATTTATTGGACGTTTATACCGCCCATCTGGCTGCGAGGTCACTCTGGGCCACTGACCACAATTAACAATTCAAAAATTCATACGATAAAAACCATACGATTAGTAGTAACACCATAAAATAAAATAAAAAAATTAAATTAAATTAATATTAAAGTGACATGAAACAAGGCATCATTATGGGCAGGCTAATCGGGCAGGCTCACTCACCCACCCAAACCTTGAGATACCAGCTTTGTACCCACCTGAAGCAGGGCCCAACAGAGAGTAGCCCTAGGGGAGGCGTGGAGCATAGATGCCTGAAGGCATCAGGAGGCGTGGTTCTCACCTTGGGTCCCCAAATGTCCTTGGACTACAACTCCCAGAAATCCTGGCCAGCAGAGCTACTGGTGAAGGCTTCTGAGATTTGTAGTTAGGAACCTCTGCCCAAGACCATCCCAGATGCAACCGTTGATAATGGTCAACCCTCAGGTTGCCCTTGGCTAAGTCAAGGATTTCTTCTTAAGAACAAAACAACTGTAGATTCATAGAATCCTAGAGAGGGAAGAGACCTCAGTGAGGGCCATCCAGTCCAACCCCCTGCCATGCAGGAACCCCCATCACAATATTTCCGACAGATGGCCATCCAGCCTCTGCTTAAAAACCTCCAAGGAAGGAGACTCCACCACCCTCCTTTGCGGCAGCAGATTCCACTCCCAAACAGCTCTAACTGTCATGAAGTCCTTCCTGATGTTCAAATGGAATCTCTTTTCCTGTAGTTTGAAACCATTTGCCGCAAGTCCTAGTCTCTGAAGCCATGGAAAACAAACCTGTTCCCTCTTCAATGTGACATCCTTTCAAATATTTAAACATAGCTATCATGTCCCCCCTCAGCTGTGTGTCACGAGGACGGACCTCTAAACAAAACATTTCCCACATTCCTGGCACTGATACGGCTTCTCCCCTGTGTGGACTCTCCGGTGGGTCATAAGTTTTGAACGGTGAGCAAATGTGGGAAATGTTTTGTTCAGAGGCCCGTCCTCGTGACACACAGTCCTGTGTCATTGGCAATCTACGCTTGGAATTCTGGGAGTTGTGGTCCAAAACATCTGGGGTGCCGAAGGCTCGCCACCACCGGCCTAGAGAGTGCTTTAAGCGCTGTGGGATGGTATATCAGCCACACGCTTGGATTTTGAGTAATCAGTAATACATCCCTGCAAACTGTTCCTCCCACCAAAACCCGGGTTGGCTCCAGTGTGACGAGAACTGGGGCACGAGGGCTTCTCGAAGGCCACAAGGGTGCACTGGGAGAGTAGTCCCGCACGAACGATTTCATTGACACCGCTGAGGCTGTAAACAGAGATGAACTTCAGCTGGGGAAACAGGGAGGCCTTACCCACGGAAGATACCATCCGCCAGGTCTCCTCCATGACTTCCCGGTGGAGGGCCCTCTGGTGCGGATCCAGCAGGGCCCATTCCTCCGGGGTGAAGGTCACCGCCACCTCCTCAAAGGTCACCAGACCCTGGAAGAAAAGAGGGAGGTTACCATAAGCGATCCGACTCAACAACTCCAGAAAGTTAAAGTGAAGTGGGGTACTTTTTTTTACCTAGCATGTTCTTAGTCTGTGGAACTCCCTGCCACAGGGGATGGTGATGGCATCTAGCCTGGATGCCTTCCAAAGGGGATTGGACAGATTCCTGGAGGAAAAGTCCATCACAGGTTACAAACCATGATGGAGAAACCAGGGTACTTCAAGGGCCAGATGCAGGGGAGTAGTATCAGGAGACAGAGATCTAGTCTCGTGCGCTTCCAGATGCATTTGGTGGGGCCACCGTGAGATACAGGAAGCTGGACTAGATGGGCCTTTGGCCTGATCCAGCAGGGCTCTTCTTATGTTCTTTCTCCTTGGAAAAGGACCCAAGGTGGCTTACAATAGTGAGGGACAATATACAACCCAGAACATTTAAGACATATTCAAGGTAAGAACCGGGAATTAGAAGAGGCATCTTACAACATTAAAAGGTAACGTTCAAAAAGCTACAGAGAGCACATGAAAAGTTAAAAGAAAAAAATCCATTATGAGTGAAGGAAACTTAAATGGAAAACACTGGTGTTCTTGTGAAGTCAGTCAATGCAACTATGTGCGGTAATCCATCTAAAAGTCACACAGTAGGTAGTCCCAGATTCAGGGAAAGCTTGCCTGAAGAGAAAAGTCTTTGCCTGTTTCCAGAAAGACAGAAGAGATGGGGCAGTCCTGGCCTCTAGTGGCAGGGAGTTCCAGAGTCTGGGCGCAGCAGCTGAGAAGGCCCTTTCATGGGTTCCCATGAGACGTACCTGCGAGGGTGGCAGGATGGAGAGAAAGGCCTCTCCTGGTGACCTTGACACCCGAGCTGGTTCATGCTGTAAGATTCGATCTTTGAGGTAGCTTGGACCCAGGCCATTTTGTGCTTTGTAGGTTGTTAGCACCTTGAATTGTGCCGGATAGCTGACTGGCAGCCAGTAGAGCTGCTTTAATAGGGGTGTAATAATGTGGTCTCTTTACTCCGTCCCAGTCAGCAATCTAAGCCGCTGCATTTTGGACCTGTTGAGGAAGTTACCAGAACTGCCCACTAGATGGAGCCAGAGACCACAACATGTGGAATACAGTAAGGTGGGTGCTCCAGAAATATATTTCCATGGCGTCATTACCAGAAATGGCCATGAGAGGGTGCCAGTGACCATGCTATGTTTCGCAATCACCATTATACAGTGGAACCTTGTATAAAGGAATTAATTCGTTCCAAATGAAATTATGTTAAGCAAAATTTCCTTTATACAAATTCCCATAGGAATGCATTGAAAATGGAGTAATCCCATTTTTATGTTGTACGAATTTTCCCCATAGGCGATTATGTTAAGCAAATTTTCCCTATCTCTGGAATTTTTTATGTTGTACAAATTTTATGTTATACAAGCTGTTTGTTATACAAGGGTCCACTGTAATAGTATTTGCTATAGAGTAATCTGCAGGAGGGAGGGGTTGGAATATGGATATTTGGGGGTTCTGAGACCATTCTTCCAACAAAATCCTTCCCTGTTTCTGAGAGACGGATAAAAGAGGTGCTGTTATTCCCCCCCCCCCACACACACACAGAGTAGACCGCCTTGTCCCAGCCTCCCCTCCAAATATTAAAGACAGGGAGCCTTTACTTAAAAAGATTTGGCCACCCAGATTCAGGAATTAAAAGGGTTGAATACACGGGGATTCAAACTCACAGGTACCTGTGAACCATCTTGTCCGTACCTGAGGTGCTTCAGCTCCATCCCAAAGAAGACAGGACGGAATCCTTCGTGCTGCCATTTTTCTGGCCTCTGTGGAAGAGACCAAAAGGGATGGAAAACCATTCAGAGAAAGTCCTCTCAGAATAAGATCTTTAAAATCTAAAAAAACTTGGCATTCCCTCAAACATAATGCAATTTTAGTGTCCACCCATTAAATCATGATCTTAACTGAGTAGCCTGCCAATAATACTACATTATTTTATGTCCCACTATTGTTAATTTTACATTTATTTCTATTTTATTATGTTACTGTATTTTATGTTTTTATTGTATGAAGTATTTGAATGTATTAATTGTTGTAAACTGCCCAGAGTGACCTCGCTGCCAGATGGGCGGTATAAAAATCCAATACAAACAAACAAACAAACAAACAAACAAACGGGGTTCACATCCCAAGGGAGAGGTGCAGGATTGCATGATGCTTCTTTTTATAACTCTCACAACTTTATATTACACACACACATCCTGAAGTTTTTTTTTCCACATCTACCTATGAATACACAGGAGCAGAGGCTCTCTCCAGTTGGGAAGCAGTTGGGACATAACCACTTAATTAATTAATTAATTAATTTTGAATATTTTTATCCCGCCTTTCTCCTTGGAAAAGGACCCAAGGTGGCTTACGATCATGAGGGGACAATAGACAGCCCAGAACGTTTAAGACATAATTCAAGTTAAGAACAGGAAATTAGAAGAGGTGTCTTAGAACACTGAAAGGTAACATTAAAGCTACAAAGAGTGCGCGGAAAAAAATCAGTTTAATGAGGGGTGGAAAGTGACAAGGAAAGCACTGGCGTTCTTATGAAATCCGCCAATGTGATCATGCATGGTAATCCAGATAAAAGGCACATAAGACAGAGTGGTGCAGTGGTTAGGTCCCCACGGCTTCCCAAATTGGAGAGAGTGCTCCAGTGTATCCTTAGGTAGGTGTGGGGGGGAAATTTTGTGTGTGTGTGTGTGTGTAATATAAGGTTGCGAGAGTTATAAAAAAGAAGGAATCTTTTCATACTGGAAAAAGCTTTAGTCCAATTTTAGCGCTAAATTGCCTAACTCAGTGATGGCCAAACTTTGGCCCTCCAGATGTTCTGGCCCACAACTCCCACAGTCCTTTCTCAATGGCAATACAGGCTTGGAATTCTGGGAGTTGTGGTCCAAAACATCTGGAGGGCCAAAGTTTGGCCACTACTGGTCCAACTGGTAAAACAACTGATGTGGGGATCACTCAGATTTTCTCCCACAAAATATAGACAACTGGTAGAAAAAGACCGGGTGTCCTGCCTTGCCATGACCATAGTAGACAAACATGAAGCGGTTGTGAGGGGAATATCACGGTGTAGGAAGATCAAACAGGGGCGCCTTTAAAAACTGGGCAGACGGGGAAGTGTGCATCTTATTTTAAAGGAGATCAGTGCTTCTCAGTGTGTATCCGTGCACACTGTCCACGTATCTAGTTTTACAAGGGCTCTCTAGGGTGGGCACAGCAGCTTTCAGGAAAAAAGTCGCAAACTCTTGACTCTTGTTTGGCGACTGTAGCGGGTGCAAAATGCGGCAGCCAGACTGGTGGTGGGTGTGCGTCAACGTGACCACATCACCCCAGTCCTGGCTCGCCTGCATTGGCTACCCGTTGCGTCCCAAATAAGATTCAAGGTCTTGTTTTTGATTTATAAAACCCTCCATGGCCTGGGACCTGAATGCCTGGCAGAGCGAATCTCCCAGCGGTCAACTTTGGCCTGACCAACCTGAATGTGGCAGGTGCACTCTCTGAAGGTAGCCACCCCAGGGAGGCCCAGAAGACGGTCGGTCACCCATGACCGAGCCTTCTCTGTGGCTGGCCCTACTCTATGGAATCATCTCCCGCCTGAGTTGCGCCTTGCACAGTCCCTGCCAGCCTTCAAAAAAGCTTTAAAGACCTGGCTCTTTCGGGAGGCGTTTGGTCAGAGTTAATTTTAATTTTAATTTTTTTTTGTCCGCCTTCTGCCTTTTATTATTGATTTTTATGTGAACTGTCTATTGATTCTTGGTAATGTGGTTCTTAATTTCAGTTTATTGCTTGGTTTATTTTGTTGTGAACCGCCTGGAGTTCCATCCAGAAGACAGGCGGTATATAAGCTCAAATAATAAATAAATAAATAAACAAATAAATAAATAAACTTGACAGCAGCTGTATGGAAAGGGGAGGCTGTAAGACAGGCCTTGGCTGCCCACTAGAGACGGGCACAAGCCAATTTGTTCCAGTTTGTCCTGGTTCGTAAATGCAGCAGCACAGGGGTCGCTGGCCCGAACCCCGGCCTCCTCAGCCCACCAGCCCTTCACCAGGCTGAGCGTGCCTGCTTTTTCCACCTCCTCGGCTAATGTCCGTTCACGAGCAAGAGCACAGACCTCTCTGCCCCTTCCCCTTTTGTCTGAGTGGGAGATCAATTCACCGTATCGAAGAGGTATCGAAGGGGAAAAGAATCAGAATCAGAATCCTTTTTATTGGCCAAGTGTGGTTGGACACACCCAGAATTTGTTCTGGTAAAAAAAAAATGCTCTCCATATATAAGAAAGAAATACAAGAAAAGCTGAATTAAAACAAAAAAGGGGTGAAAAATCTTCCGAGACGACCAATAAATTCCCTGCCAGCGGTGTTTAAAACACACCTCTATCAGCCTCTCCTAGGGAGCCTGCATCAAGGGTCCCTCCGGGGAGAAAGGGGGATTTAAATAAATAAATAAATAATTACATTCCAACTAAGATGGCGGGCGGCAACAGCTCTTCGGCGTTTCTGCTTCCCAGCGCCTGGTTTTTTGTCGTTTTGCAGCTGAGCCGCTGGTTTTTTACTTAATTTACTCAATTTTCGGGCTTGCCAGGAAGGTGTGTGGACTTGGGGGTCGTGAGAGATTAGAAATCAAATCGATGATGAAGCATTTCTATTGACGATGCATGGAAGACCCCCGCTTCTTTTTCACCACCTCTCCCATCCATCTTAGTACTCTCCCGGCAAGCCCGCTCTTGACACCCGGTCTGTCCTCGGCGGTCTGGAAGAAATCTGACCCGCTATTTTGGGTTTCTCCCCACGGGTCAGCGCTGAGGCAAGAGCTGAGCTCCCTGCCGGGACGGGTTGCTTTCTCCCCGAAGCAGCCTTGTTTGTCTGGTCCGCGCCCTGGTCCACTTGGCCAGAGAAGCCTTGTAAGAGAGTTATCCACCGGCTACCTCCCTTCGATTCCTTCCTTTCTGCCTGTGGCCCTCAGGCGGCAGTTCGGCCGCCGGCGTACCGCTTGTTTCGGGCGCGTGTCGCCGCCGGCGCCCGCTTCCACCGCTACCGTTCCGCCCGGAGGCCTTAGGTGGTTTCCTTCCCTGTCCTTTCTTCCCTGCCTGCGGTTCTCGGGCGGCAGCTCGGCCGCCGGTGTGCTGCTTGCTCTCCCGGGGGACTCGGGTGGCATGTCGGCCGCCGGCGCCCGTTTTTCCATCTCCCGCCCGGAGGCCTCAGGCGGCTCCCTCCCCTGGATTTTCTCCCCTGCCTGTGACTCTCGGGCGGTTGCGCTGCTCGCCTTCCCGGAGGACTCGGACGGCATGTCGGCTGCCGGCGCCCACCTTCCATCGTCCCGCCCGGAGGCCTCAGGTGGCTCCTTTCCCTGCTCTTTCCTCCCTGCCGGTGGTTCTCGGGCGGCAGTTCGGCCGCCGGTGCGCGGTCTGCTCTCCCGGGGGGCTTGGGCGGGGGTATGGTGGAGGGCATTCCTTGTTGGGGGATCTCCGAGCCCGGATATTTGGGTCCTGCTTTAATTGGTTGTGGCAATTTTTTTTTTTTGCCACCAAATGCCTGATTATCCATCTTATT
This sequence comes from Phrynocephalus forsythii, assembly GCA_029282475.1. NCBI lineage: Eukaryota > Metazoa > Chordata > Lepidosauria > Squamata > Agamidae > Phrynocephalus > Phrynocephalus forsythii. The sequence goes on from JAPFRF010000024.1 coordinate 7,807,241, forward strand.
GCAGTGACCTGACATTAATCATCTGAGTCATGATCATCTGGCCTCTCGCTTCACCCCTCCTCCAGGTGTGTTACATCTTCCCCTGGCGTTTGCCCGTTTATGTTATGTATTGTTTATTTGGTTTAGTAGATTGTTTTGTTACTGTTATTACTTTTTATTATTGCTATTGTTAATTAACTGATTTATTGTATAATTTGTACCCTTTATTGTTCTGTGTGTTGGGTTTTTTTTCTTTTTTCTTTTTTCTTTTTTTTTTTCCCTCTCATCGCCAACATGTTTGCAGGGACTCACATACCAACTGTATTCTTGTAGTCCGTCAGATCAGAAGAACCCGGGTCAGGCATCTCATGCCTGTCCGCGTTCTGACCCCTCGGCTCGCTGCCACGTGTCCGGGAGTCCATTTCCCCAGCGCCTCCAACCTCTCCTGCATCCTGTTGAATGCCAGGTCAGTCCACAATAAAATCCCCATTATATATGATTCCATCCAAGATGGGCGGGCTGACCTGGATTACCGAGACCTGGGTGGGTGCAGAGGGGGCTTCGCTCTCCCTTCTGTGCCCGCCCGGTTATCTAGTTCAGGGTGTGGGAAGGTTGGAGGGTCAGAAGGGAGGAGGGGTCGCTATCGTCCACCGGGACTCTTTTTATGTCTGCAGGGCCTCGACATTGGTCAGCCAGGGGTTAGAGTGCCTTCACCTGCTGGTGGGACAGCGGGACAGATTTGGCATTGTGCTGGGTTACCGTGCTCCCCGCAACCCAGCACAATCCCTTCCGGAGCTCTCCGAGTTCATCGCGGCTGCATTATTGAAGTCCCCGCGCCTTCTGGTTGCGGGTGACTTCAATGTGCATGCCAGCGGTGAGCTTTCTGGTGCAGCTCTGGAGTTCATGGAATCCATGGCTTCCATGGGTCTGTCCCAGCATGTTGTATGCCCCACCCACAGGTCCGGGCATACCCTGGATCTGGTATTTTCCTCCATGTCGGGGATATCGAGTCTGGAGGTTGGGGGCATTGTCTCCCTACCTGTGTCATGGTCAGACCACCACCTGCTTTCTTTCCCCTTGGCGATTCCGGCCCCTCCTCGCGGGGACCATCGGCCTCCTGTTTTGGCCCGCCCCCGGAGACTTATGGACCCTTCTCGGTTCCAGGAGGCCTTCGGGGCATTTCCTGGGGAACTGGCTGGCGCGCCGGCCGAGGTTGTGGCTAACCATTGGTTTGATACAGCTGCCCATACCATCGACCGGAAAAGCTCGGCCCTCACCGTGGTTCACGTCTGAGCTCCGGGCAATGAAGCAGTTGAGGAGAAGGCTAGAGCGCAGCTGGAGAAGAACCCGGACGGTTACTAATAAGGCTGCTGTTGTTGTCCAGACTAGGCGCTATTCCAACGCGATCAGGGAGGCCCAAAGATCTTTTTTCTCCCTGAGAATTGGTGAGGCCTCGAACCGCCAGGCGGAGCTCTTCCGGGTGGTTCGGGACCTCACCAATCCTAGTCTGGCAAGGCCTCCTCCTACTGATTTCAGTAGCGAGAATTTTGCAGCCTTCTTTCGAACAAAAATTGAGGCCATCCGGATCTTCGACTCGGTTGCAGTAGCACTACCCCGGCATCCCCAGTTGCTGGTCCGCCTTCGTCGCCTCGGTTGGGGGAGCTTGGGCCTGTTTCTGCTGTCGAGGCCTCCAAGGCTATGGCTTGCTGTCGGCCGGCGTCCACTCCTTTCGATCCCTGCCCTGCCTGGCTTATAAAAGCTGCCAGCGGGACTATGGCCGAGCCGGTCATCGCCACCGCCTCCTTCAGCGAGGGGTTTTCCCTCCCGTCTGAAGGAGACGGTGGTAAAGCCCATTCTTAAAAAAAACCTGGCCTGTGTCCGGACGATTTGGCGAACTATCGTCCTATCGCCAACGCCCCCGTTTCTGGGTAAGGTGATCGAGAGGGTGGCGGCGGTTCGGTTGCAGTCGTACCTGGAGGATCGGCAGTGCCTCGATCCTTGCCAGTCCGGGTTCAGGCCTGATCGGGGTACCGAAACAGCTTTGGTCGCGCTGCAAGATGACCTAATCCGGGCGGCCGACAGGGGTTGCTCTACCCTGTTGGTTCTCCTGGATTTGTCGGCGGCCTTTGATATTGTCGACCACGGTATCCTGTTGGATCGGCTCTCTGAGGTTGGGATCGGGGCACTGCTCGCAGTTGGCTCCGTTCCTTCCTGGAGGGCCGTCCTCACCGTTCAGCATGGGGGAGCTTGGATTCTCCCTTGTGGGGTTCCACAGGGTCGTCGCTGTCTCCTATGCTGTTTAACATCTACGTAAGGCCGCTGGCTGGGGTCATTAGGAGATTTGGAGTCTGCTGTCATCAGTACGCTGATGACACGCAGCTCTATCTCTCCTTTTCCACCTCTGCAGTGGAAGCTGTGAGGATCCTTGACGAGTGCCTGGAGGCCGTGCTGGCTTGGACCGGGGCGAACAGGCTTAAGCTCAACCCCGAGAAGACGGAGGTCATGTTCTTTGGGAGCTCACCATCTGGGTATGGTGGCCCTCTTCCCTGTCTGGGGGGGGGGTTCCCTCCGGCCGGTGGAGAGGGTGCGGAATCTGGGCGTGGTCCTGGACCCGGCGCTGACCATGGAGGCCCAGGTGGCGTCGGTTACCAGGGCCGCTTATTACCATCTCCGTCAGGTCGCCCAGATCCGCCCGTACCTGGATGTTGACTCTCTGAGAGCAGTGGTCCAAGCACTGGTGATCTCGAGGTTGGACTACTGCAACGCCCTCTACATGGGGTTGCCCTTGACTCTTCTCCGGCGCCTGCAGCGGGTACAGAATGCGGCGGCCAGGCTGGTGGTGGGTGCGCGCCGATATGACCACATCACCCCAGTCCTGGTCCGCCTGCACTGGTTGCCCGTTGCATCCCAGATCAGATTCAAGGTCTTGGTTTTAGTTTATAAAACCCTCCATGGCTTGGGACCGGACTACCTGACAGAGCGCATCGTCCAGCGATCAGTGCCCGCCCCTGTCGGGCAGGCGCGAGCGCACTCGCTGCGGGTTGCCACCCCTCGAGAGGCCCGGAAGACGATTACTCGGAACCGGGCCTTCTCTGTGGCAGCCCCCTCCATATGGAACTCCATCCCTAGCGAAGTGCGCTCTGCAGAGTCCCTGCAGGCCTTTCGAAAAATGTTAAAAACCTTTTTATTTCGCGAGGCCTTTGGCGATTCTTAGTTTTTTTTTTCCCGCCATCGTTTTTACATTTGCTGGTTATCGATGCCTCCATTTTTAACTGTTAGGATCCATGTTTGGAGTGCTGGGATGCATCAGGAGGCATTAGGATCTTTATTTATATTGTTTATATTGTGTTTGATGTGGTTTTAATTTTTGTATTTCTATTTTGTCTGTTAGCGTTTCTACGCTTTTGTTTGCCGCTTAGAGTCCTATTTTAGGAGATAAGCGGGATATAAATATAAAAACAAACAAACAAACAAACAAATAAATAAATAAATAAATAAATAAGGCACCCTGTGAATCTGACCCTGGCTTCTTCTCCTGGGCGAAGTCTGCTGTCCACCCAGAGAGCCAAGAGAGAACACAGTCCTTCTTAGTATGTTTATTTATTTATTTATTTATGTGTTTAATTTGTTAAAGTTCTGTACCACCCATCTGACAGCATGGCCACTCGGGGTAGTTCACATGGAAGCAAGGTTTCTCTTCGTCAAGGGATACATTTAAAAAAAAAAACTCAATAGGAATGCCTCTGCAACCAAGACACGCACTGATTCTCCTTATTCTTGTGCCTTTAAAGTTCAACCCACAACCAGGAGCGTTTCTTTCTTTCCCATCTGATAGCCAGAAAACAGCACAACACAACAGTCTCTGGAAAATGAATTACTTGGACGTCCGAAGGCTGTGTCCCTGCGACCCATGGTTTCTGGAGTGAGCAAGGCACAGCCCAACCCCAGGGGCTGTGGGTGGGGCCCATGCCTCTTAGGAATGATGGGAGCTGTAGTCCAAAAAAAAAAAAAAAACCTACAGCGTGGTTGCATTTTGCACTGCCCCCAATGGCAGTGATGGCATTTATTTCCTTCATTTGCCTGTACGGACGAAGGGTTGTCCAGGGAGGGAGGAGAGGAATCCTTTGCCTCAGGCAGGGGAATGCCTTGGGCGACCCCCTAACCTCTGGCTTCCCTTTCCATCTTATCTGCCTTATGGATTTATTGATTGATTTACAGCCAAGCAGAGACATTCATTGGATTGCCAAAACACTGCAGATCTGGAGCGGCTGGCGCTGTCATTGTGGCCCTTTGTGTAGGCAGCACTACACAAAGACCCACAAAACACACACACACACACACACACCTTGGGAGCCCTCCCCCTCCCTCTCTTCCTCCCCTCCCGAGAGATCGCCCACCCTTTGAGACTAGACTCACCCTCCAGGGGAGAGACGACTTCCAACAGGCCGGCCCCTAAAATCCCGAGCCCCGCTTTCTTCCGGAGGAATTAAGAGACCACACACACAGGAAGTGGATTTTGTTGTCGTTGCCTTTGTACCGCTCTAGGAATCGGCTTTCCTTCTCCCTCTCTAGGAATCCCGCCTCTGTGCTTTTAACCCTTCAATCCAGCATGGTGCGCTCAGTATGATATATAGGAGGAAGTATGTACACCAGGTGTGTCCAAACTTTGGCCCTCCAGATGTTTTGGACCACAACTCCCAGAATTCCAAGCCTGTACTACCAATGACAAAGGACTGTGGGGGTCGTGGTCCAAAACATCTGGAGGGCCGAAGTTTGGACACCACTGATGTACACAGTACAAGTGGTACCTTGTATAAAGGAATTAATGCGTTCCAAATGAAATTCTGTTAAGCAGATTTTCCTTTATACAAATTTCCCATTGGAATGCATTGAAAACAGTAATTCCTAATCGCGACCCTTTTTTATGTTGTACAAATTCCCATAGGTGATTCTGTTAAGCAAATTTCCCTTATCTCCAGAATTTTTTATGTTGTACAGATTTTATGTTATACAAACCATTTGTACAGGGCCACTGTATTTAACCTAGTTCTATGCTGCCTTTGATCCAGGCCAGTTTACAGTATCCGGTGTGGTTTATTGATTTATTATGTTTTTATTTTAGAGTATGTTTACTCCGCCTTTCTCCTTGGAAAAGGACCCAAGGCGGCTTTACAGTAAGGAGGGACAATAAAAGTAGCAAGCGGTTCCATTCTTTTTAAGGCGTTCAAAAATAGATACAGTCGTCCCCCATTCTTTTTTTCTTTTCTTTTCTTTTTTTTTTTTGCGTTTTACAAAACGCTACATATTGCATACATTATAACACGAGCACTTATTATAATAATACATTATAACACGAGCAACTTGTAACCATACTTTGGAAACGTCGTTACAGTCTTTGTTTTTGTTTTGGGTTGTTGTTTTTTTTAAAAAAGATGCGTGGTGGCTAGAGGATTTCGGGAGTCGCAGTCAAAAAGTGAAAAAAGTAACGTTTCAAAAGTAACGCGGGCCACCACCCGGCCGCAGCTGCAGACACGCCGCGGGGCGCTGAGCCGAGAGGAAGCAGCCAAGAGTACGAAGAGTCCTGTGGCGCCTGGAGGCTTGCTACGTTTAACAGAGCTGGAGCCACTCTTGGACCGTAGCTCACTTCATCGGAGACTTGAAATCTTATTCCCCATAATTTCAGGCATCTATAAAATAAATGCCCAAGTGACCATTAAGTGTCATGTCGAAGGGGGAGAAACTACACCTCCCAGAAACCTTTGAGTCATGGGGGGGGACAGAACAAGAGAGGGACTACATATCCCAGAAGAGGGAAGGCTTCCTGCTCCTTCTTTCTCTCTCTCTCTCTCCCCCCCCCTTTCCAGAATTATGAAGTCTTCTTTGTTGGACAAGATGGGTGTCTTTTAGGGTCGCCCGGTGGGAATCGGTGGCCCCGGGGATCCAGGCAAGAGTCAGGCTCGGGCGGCTTGTTTGGAGGGGTCGACCCTAGAAAGCAAGGGGAGAAGGGCAGCTGATGCATTTCGGTGGGGTCGGGAGGGCAGAAATGGGGAAGGAAGGGTGTATGTGCATAAGGCGACCCTCCTGTTTCCCCTAATAAAGGTGGGGTTGGCTCTCTTCCCTTTGGAATATGATAATTTTCTACTAGTTTTTTCCCATTTGTTCTTATTTTTTCCCCATTTGTTCTTATTTTGAACTGTCAAATCATTTTGATTTATTGTATTTGTGCTTATTTGCTTGTTTGTTCTTTTTATTACAGTATTATGGTTTGATTATTTGGTCTGATTGATTAGTTTTTTTATTTACTATTTTAAGTTGTTTAATCTGTTTTTTGTATTTTGTATATGTTTCGAAACCACCCAGAGTAGCTTTTTTTGCTAGATGGTTGCAGTAGATAAATCAAAAAATAAATTAAAGATTCTTTGGGAGTGAAAATTGAGGGGGTGGGTGAGTGGGTTTGAAGGAGAAGGGAGTTCCTTACAAAATTTGCCAGGCAGGGTGGATCAAAAAATTCTTTTTTTTTTTTTTTGGCAAATAAAATAAAAGGTCTAGAGACAGAAAAGGTGGGCTCAAACTGACCAACCTGGTAAAAGTTATGGGCTGGCCCTTTCAAAAAGTGTTAGAAAAAATATCCAATGTATTTATAGCGATCTCCTTAGGGGTGGTTTCTTTTGGAGCTAAACGGGTGTCCTTTGTTGTGGTGGGTGGGAAGAGTATGGGTATGAACAAGTATTCCCTCCGCTACCCCAAAAAGAGAGAGAGAGAAGAAGAAGAAGAAAGAGCTTTTGAAAAGAAATTGGGGACTAAAGTTATTATTCAATAATAAGTTTAATAATAAATTGAATATAATGATTGCAATTTAATAATAATAATTGCACTTATTGTCAGGTCAAAATATTTTTGCCTGTTTGGGGGTTTCCCAGGTAGAGAGTATTCAAAATCAGTTTGCCCTTTTTATTATTTAATAATAATAATTGCAATTATTGTCAAGTCAATTTTTTTTGCCTGTTCTGGGGTTTCCCAGGTAGAGAGTACAGTGGACCCTCGTATAACAAACACTTTGTATAACCCAAAATTTGCACAACATAAAAAATTCCGGAGATAGGGGAAATTTGCTCAAGAGAATCTTCTATGGGGCGAATCCGTACAACATAAAAATGGTCGCGATTAGGGATTACTCCGTTTTCAGTGCATTCCTATGGGAAATCTGTAGAAAGGAAAATTTGCTTAACATAATTTCATTTGGAATGAATTAATTCCTTTATACAAGGTACCACTGGTACAGTATTCAAAATCAGTTTGCCGATGGCCCAAGAATACACAGGCTGTGTATTCTGAGAAGCAGAGTGGAGGAAGGGGGAATTGAACTCCCGACCTCTGGCTGTGCAGCCAAAGACCTAAACCACTGAGCTTTCCAGCCAGTGGAGGGAAATAACTAAAGCATCCAATATGGACCAAATTATTTGAGTGGACATAGAATAGGGACTTACTTTTGGTGTGTGTGTGTGATGATCAAATGGGGTGTCATGGGGTTGCATCAGCCTCTGTTGTGCCCCAGTGGGGTTCTCCTTACATTCTTAGGCACAGCCGGCCCTATCGTTAGGGAGAGCAAAGCGAGTCGTTTCTGGATGCCTCTGAAAAGAGCGGCAAAGGGTGAGTTTTGCTTTATTGTTGTACCGGGCTGAGGTTGGGCATGAAGGATCGAAGGACGCTAAAGTGGATAGAGAGACGCTCTTCTCCCTGTCACACAATACCGGAACCAGGGGACATCCACTGAAACTGAGGGTTGGGAGAGAGAGAATAGAGAAAAGAAATTATTTTTATTACCCAGCGTGGTGTTCGTCTGTGGAACTCCCTGCCACAGGAGGTAGTGATGGCATCTGGCCTGGATGCCTTCCAAAGGGGATTGGGCAGATTCCTGGAGGAAAAGTCCATCACAGGTGAGAAGCCATGATGGAGACATGTGATCTCCAGGCTTAAAACCGGGGTACTTCAAGGACCAGAGGCAGGGGAGTGGTATCAGGAGACAGAGATCTGGTCTCATGCGCTCCCAAACGCATCTGGTGGGGCCACTGTGAGATACAGGAAGCTGGACTAGATGGGCCTTTGGCCTGATCCAGCAGGACTCTTCCTGTGTTTTTAAGGGCTGATGAAAAATGCTGCCCACCATGTCAGTGCAAGCTGGCTTGTCCTTTGATACAAGGAGTCTTAAGCTGAGTGAAGTTGAGGTTTGGCCTCAGGCAGCAAAAGGGTTGGGGCGGCCCTCTTTTTTACCATCCACTAAACGGTCCACCAAACCTGGAGCCGGTCTTCATCGCAAGCTACTGAGGTAATAAGAACATAAGAACATAAGAACATAAGAAGAGCCCTGCTGGATCAGGCCAAAGGCCCATCTAGTCCAGCTTCCTGTATCTCACAGTGGCCCCACCACATGTGTTTGGGAGCGCCACGAGACTAGATATCTGTCTCCTGATACCACTCCCCTGCATCTGGCCCTTGAAGTACCCTGGTTTAAACCCTGGAGGTTACACGTCTCCATCATGGTTTGTAACCTGTGATGGACTTTTCCTCCAGGAATCTGTCCAATCCCCTTTTGAAGGCATCCAGGTCAGATGCCATCACCACATTGTGTGGCAGGGAGTTCCATAGACTTACAACGCGCTGGGTGAAAAAATATTTTCTTTTGTCAGTTCTTACTCTCCCAGCCCTCAATTTGAGTGTATGTCCCCTAGTTCTGGTATTTTGGGAGAGGGAGAAGAGCTTCCCTCTATCCACTTTACTCATACCCTGCATTATTTTGTATGCCTCAATCATATCCCCCCTCAAGCGCCTTTTTTCCAGACTAAAGAGGCCCAAATGTTTTAGCCTTTCATTATAAGGGAGGTGCCCCAGCCCAGTAATCATTTTAGTCGCTCTCTTCTGCACCTTTTCCAGTTCCACTATGTCTTTCTTGAGATGTGGTGACCAGAATTGTACACAATACTCCAGGTGGGGCCTTACTATTGTTTTGTATAATGGCATTATAATGTTGGCTGTTTTATTTTCAATCCCCTTTTTGATAATCCCTAGCATGGAATTGGCCTTCTTCACCGCTGCCACACATTGGGGAGACACCTTCATGGAGCTGTCCACCAACACACCAAGATCTCTTTCCTGATCCGTCACGGATAACTCAGAGCCCATGAGTTGATAGATGAAGTTTGGATTTTTTGCCCCAATATGCATTACTTTACATTTGGTTACATTAAAACGCATTTGCCATTTCTCAGCCCATTCCCCCAGTTTGGAGAGATCCTTCTGGAGCTCTTCACAATCTTCTCTGGTTTTTACCACACGGAAAATTTTTGTGTCATCGGCAAACTTGGCCACCTCACTGTTTATCCCTGTCTCCAGGTCATTTATGAACAGATTGAAAAGCACCGGTCCCAGGACCGAGCCCTGGGGCACACCGCTTTTCACTTCTCTCCATTGTGAAAATTTCCCATTGACACCTACTCTTTGTTTCCGGGATCTCAATCAGTTCTCAATCCATAAGAAGACCTGCCCTCTTATCCCCTGACTGTGCAATTTTCTCAGCAGCCTTTGGTGAGGGACTGTGTCAAAAGCCTTTTGAAAATCCAGATAGACTATATCAACCGGTTCACCCAAATCCACGTGCCTGTTGACCTTTTCAAAAAATTCTAAGAGGTTTGTCAGACAAGATTTACCCTTACAGAAGCCATGCTGATTTTCTCTCAGCAAGGTTTGTTCTTTTATGTCTTTTAAGATTTTCTCTTGGATGAGGCTTTCCACCATCTTCCCTGGGACAGATGTAAGGCTAACCGGCCTGTAGTTTCCTGGGTCCCCCTCCTTCCTTTTTTAAAAATTGGTGTGACATCTGCTATCCTCCTTTCCTCCGGCACTGTGGCCGTTTTAAGAGACAAGTTGCATATAACCGTTAAGAGATCTGCAATTTCATTTCTCAGTTCCCTAATAACCCTTGGGTGGATGCCATCTGGGCCAGGTGACTTGTTAATCCTCAATTTATCAATTAGTCCTAAAACCTCCTCTCTTTTAACCTGTATTTGATTTAATTCTTTAGTCAAGAGGGGCGGCTCAGGCAGCGGAATCCGCTCAAGGTCCTCTGCCGTGAAGACAGACGCAAAGAACTCATTCAATTTCTCTGCAATGTCCAAGTCTTCCTTAACCTCCCCTTTTCCTCCCTCACCATCCAGAGGGCCAACTGGTTCTCTGGCAGGTTTTCTACTTCTAACATATTTAAATAAGCTTTTATTATTACCCTTTATATTGCTAGCCATTCGTTCCTCAAAGTCTTTCTTTGCCTCCCTTATCATCTTCTTACATTTCTTTTGCCAGAGTTTGTGATCCTTTTTATTTTCCTCATTTGGGGAGGATTTCCATTTACAGAAGGACCTCTCCTTGCGCTTTAGAGCCTCTCTAACTCCACTCGTTAATCATGCCGGTGTCCTCTTGGACTTAAATGAGCTCTTCTTTCTTTGTGGTATGCACTTGTGCTGGGCCTCTATTATTGTTGTTTTAAACAGGCTCCATGCACTCTGAAGAGATTGGATTCTTCTAACCTTCCCCTTCAGTTTCTCTCTAACTAGTTTCCTCATCTGAGGGAAGTTTGCCCTTTGAAAATCAAGGGTTTTTATGTCTGATTTGGTTGACACTCTTCCTCCGACATGCATGGCAAAGGTAATAGCAGCATGGTCACTGTTCCCCAGAGGCTCAGTGACATTCACACCTCTGACCATGTCCTGAGTATCACACAATAATAGATCCAGAGTTGCCTGTTCTCGGGTGGGCTCCGTGACAAGTTGCTCTAAGGCACAGTCATTCAGCAAGTCGAGAAACCCAGTTTCTCTTTCTTGCCCGGAGCTCGCATTGGCCCAGTCAATGTGGGGATAATTGAAGTCCCCCATGATTACTATCCTATCCCTTTTAGCCACTTCCATGATTTCTCTCCTCATTTCAAGGTCCCCCTCAAGTTTCTGATCTGGTGGACGATAGAATACTCCAACGATCACATCACTCCTTGGACCTGGTAGTTTAACCCACAGTGATTCTATGGTGGAGTCAGACCCTCTGTCAATTTCCATTCTGCTGGATTTTACCCCTTCTTTGACATAGATGGCCACTCCTCCTCCAACCCGCCCCCCTCTATCTCTTCTATAGAGTTTATAGCCTGGGATTGCTGTATCCCACTGGTTCTCCGCATTCCACCAGGTTTCTGTTATGGCTATTATATCAATGTTATCCCTAGCTGCCAAATGTTCAAGTTCTCCCATCTTTGCTCGGAGGCTTCGAGCATTGGCGTAGAAGCACCTGTACAGTGGGTCCCGCAACAACAGCTGCTGCCTTGTTCTATTCGCCCCACAGCTTTTATTTTCAGTAGATGAACTGTCACATTCCGTTATTTTCCCGGTGCTAATACCTATACCTGCTATGTCTTCTCTATGTGATTCTCTACCCTCTCCAACCTCATTCCCCGAGGATGAGGTGTTCCAAACCGGATGCCACTCAGCTCCTGTCGGCTTTCCCCCAGTTATCAGTTTAAAAGCTGCTCTGCTGCCTTTTTGAGGTTGAGTGCCAGCAATCTGGTCCCATCATGATTCAAGTGCAACCCATCCCTCCTGAAGAGGTTTGGCTTGTCCCAAAATGTTTTCCAGTTCCTGACAAATCTAAAGCCTTCCTCTCGACACCATCGCCTCATCCACGCATTGAGGCTTCTGAGTTCTGCCTGCCTGGCGGGACCTGCACGGGGAACAGGTAGCACTTCTGAAAATGCTACCTTGGAAGCCCGGGACTTCAATCTTCTACCTAGCAACCTGAATTTGGCTTCCAAGACTGACCGCTTGGCCTTCCCGACATCATTGGTACCGACGTGTACCATGACCACTGGCTCCTTCCCAGTTCTCTCTAACAAGCTATCTATATTTCTGGTGATGTCTGCAACCTTTGCACCCGGCAGGCAAGTGACCATACGGTTATCATGCTCCTCACAAATCCATCCCTCCGTATTTCTAATTATAGAATCCCCTAGTACAATGAGCTTCTCTCCTGCAGCCTGGTCATCAACATGTACCTGATCTTGTATCTCATCAATAGTGATGAGGGAGAGATCCTCCGGTGGAACCACTTCTTCCTCTATGTGTGCCTCATGAGGTGTGCTGAGGGAAAGAGCTTCAAACTGATTGTGCAATGTGAGAGTCTCAGAACGATCCCTTGGCCTTCTACTCCTTTGAGTCACATTCCTCCACCCATCCACCTCCTGAGTTGCGGGAGTGACTTCCTCCTCTGAAGTTTGCCCTGTCTCCTCTTGGACCTGAGTAGTCTGTTCCGCTCTGTCCAGGAACCGCTCAAGCTCCTTAATATGTTGCTGGTCGGATATGCGAGCCTCCAGCTGCTGGACCTTCTCTTCCAATAGCGCCACCAGCTTGCACTTGCAGCAGATGTAGTTCTGCACACGCTCTGTCAAGATAACAAACATGGCACAAGTACTGCAGGTAACTACAGCTGCTCCCTCCAACTCCATTTTAACGAGTGCAATAAAATGTATTGAAGGTCTCAAAAATGTAAACTTGCACTAATTTTTTTTTTAATCTAGTAAGACTCTTTACTTCTTTTGTTGTTTATTGAAAATCTAACTGTGTAGGGGCTGCTAAAGCACCTCTACTTCAACTGCAATCACGTCAGGAAGTTTCCAGTGCTAACTTGCTAATGTGTGTAGGACTTCCTCAGGAGTAGCTTGGCTTTAGGAACTCAATTATACCCAGAAGAAATTATAAGGGTTTTTTTTTTTTTGTAGTTTGCACGCGCCGTCAGGTGCGTGCTGCTGGGAGCAAGTATTTAAAGCTAAAACTCCGCCCCTTGCTCCTGCAAGAACAGGAAGGTAGCTCTCTGCCCTTTGGCCGTGTGCTCCTCTCACTACCTGCTTCCTCTCTGCTGCTCTGCCAGAAAAGGGTGTTTATACGTGGAGATCTGCATCATCCTGTTCCCTCACAGCCCAACCAAGGGCTCTAACTTGATATTTCTGGGATTCTATTTATTTATTTGTTATTTGCATTTATAAACTGCCTGAACGACTGAACAACAAACAACAACAACAAAACTGCCTGACTTCCCCAGGGGAAATCTGGGCGGTGAGCAACATAGGAAAATAAATAGACCACAGGATATTCCAAAAAGAAACGAATAAAATCAGTTCAAACAGTCGGAAAAGGCAAATAAACCAGCAAATGCAAGAAGGTTGTAAACCAACAGATAGGGCAGCAAATAAACAACAGACAGCCTCAGTGATTGCTGAAAGCAGTTTTAAATAGCCAGTTTTTCAGCTGTTTCTTTAAAAAGCAAAGTGTTCTGCTTATATACCGCCCCATACCACTTCAAGTAGTCTCTGGGTGGTTTACAGTTTTAATTACAGTATGCAGGCTACACATTGCTCCTCATGCCCCCAGCAAGCTGGGTACTCCTTTTACCGACCTCGGAAGGATGGAAGGCTGAGTGAACCTTGAGCCGGCTACCTGGGATTGAATCCCCCAGGTCGTGAGCACAGTTTTACCTGCAGGACAGGCATTTAACCACTGCGCCACAGGGGCTCAGTGCTAAATATCTGTCTTGGTTCTTAAAAACGAAGAAGGACTCAGCCGCCCTTCTCCCGCTAGGGAGATGGTTCCGTAAAGAAGGGCCAGCCACCGAGAAGGCCCGGCTCCATGTCAAAGACTTGCGGTCCTCTCGAGGGGTGGCAACCCAAAGTGATGTGTGTCTCTTAGAGGCCAGGAGGGTACAAGAGGGGGACGTCCATTCCTCAGAGTCCAGACTACTTTTCCTTCCTTCTTGGAGACAGGAAAGCCAAATCAAAAAGGGTTTCATATCAGTGGAAAAAGTGGTGGTCAATGGAACAATCAGGGACAGCCCCGGAGAAAGTACAGTAGGACCCAGTATCTGCTCGGGATTGGTTCCAGGCCTACCTGTGGATAATGAAATCCGTGGATAAGAGAGAACGCCAAAACCTCCCCCCCCAAAAAAACAAACAAACCCAAACTGCTGTTTCGTGACAGTAGCTTGTTTTCTGGCTGCAGTTTTGAGACAGTAGCTTGCCTTTGCGGCTGCTGAATTATTTATTTAATTTTTCCCTGCAAATTGTGGATAACTGAATCAGTGGATAATGAAGCAGTGGCTATTGGGGTCCTACTGTATATGGCCCATCATCTGATTTTGCCCACCTTAATGCTGGAGAAGATCTGGCCATGATGGCCCAGGGTTTGGGGCTAGGAGGAGATCCCAGATGCTGGGTTGCCGATTTTACAGCCTTACAAAAAGAAGGCTGAGAGGGGATATGATAGCTATGTTTAACTATTTGAAAGGATGTCATATTGAAGAGGGAACTGGTTTGTTTTTCATGTCTTCAGAGACTAGGACATGGGGCAATGGTTTCCAACCGACAGGAAAAGAGATTCCATTTGAACATTAGGAAGAACTTCCTAGTGGTTAGAGCTGTTCAGCAGTGGAATCTGCTGCCACAAAGGAGGGTGGTGGAGTTTCCTTCTTTGGAGTTCTTTGAGCAGAGGCTGGATGGCCCATCTGTCGGAAATACTGTGATAGGTGTTCCTGCATGGCAGGGGGTTGGACTGGATGGCCCTTGAGGTCTCTTCCAACTCTATTGATTCTATGATCTCTTAACAATGTTGAAGAGTAACCTTGTGAGACCCTTAGCCCTTCGTAACCCCTCAGGTAGCAAAATGACGTCGCTGGTTCAGCGCGGCTTGTCACCTCATCTCCCTGGAAAGCAAATGGGCACCGCAGACCTTCTGCAGGTAAGACATTTATCTTCTGATGGGACAGTGCTTTCAAGCTGACGGGCTGAGTGTTCGGTTCTTCAGAAGAAAAGGGAAACACGAAACAAAGCATAAAATACCCCTCTGGTTTATTTCAGAGAGGGTCGCCGTGCGAGTCTTTTCAAGAATTTCAGGCAAAAGTCAAAGAAAAACAAAACAAAACAAAAGACACAAAACCTGTGGCACCTTAAAGACTAACTTTCACATTTTATTGTAACGTTTCGTGGACGTGTCCACTTCTTCGGACATACAGCAGCAGAATGAGGTGTGAAATGTAACATGAGATGGGATGTACATTTCATACCAGATATTCATTGGCTGTAGTATATAGAGTTGGGGGGGTGGATAAGGGAGGGGGAGGAGGGGGAGGGGGAAGAAGAGGAAGGAGAGTTAATTAGTAGAAATGCTGAGAAGATGATTGAGTTTCTGTGCCCGTGTTTCGGGGGAAGAACAGGCCAAAAATGGCCCAATGTCGCTGCACATCATCACCATATTGTGCCCCCGTTGCCGGCGGGAAAATGGAGCCCAAGCTTTTCGCAGCAAAGGGGAAGCCTGAAGGCTGACAAGAGCCGTGGCAGCAGTCAAGATAGTCTACAAGGTACCCTCTTGTGCTCACAAAGGGACACCCACCCAAGGGAAAAACCCAGAAGCTGACACCTTTCCCGCCCCCCCCATTAGTTAATCACGTCTCACCCAAACACAAAGAAATAGCTGTTTGTCTTTAAAAAAAGTGTGAATGGTAATACCCGTGTTTCCCCAAAAATAAGACAGTAATTTTTGCTCCCAAAGATGCGCTAGGTCTTATTTTCAGGGGATGTCTTGTTTTTCCATGAAGAAAAATATGGTACACATTTATTATTATCTTATTATGGGGAGGCCTTATTTTGGGGGGATGCCTTATATTTCAGTGTGTGGCAAATCTGTAAGTAGGTCTTATTTTCAGGGGATGTCTTATTTTCAGGGAAACAGGGTATAACTCTTCTATTTTTTTATTCCGGAGGTTATACTTCTATCCTGCCTTACCTCCCGGAAGCTCAAGTGGTGCCCCCTATCCCTTTTCACAACAACCTTGGGAGGTAGGCCAGGATCAATAAATGTGACTTGCTGGATGAACGCCAGTGAATTTCACAGCCAGGCTTCCTCATAGTTTTAACCCTTGCGTTCCACTGGCTTTAAAATGACAGGCACCCAGAGACCCCTTTTTTGCTTTCACAGTTTTAGAAAATGTTTATAGCCACACTCAGAACATTTGTTATTAAAAACGGCGAGTTGTCCTTAGTGGTTCTTTTTCAGAATAAAGAGGAAGTACAGAGTTGTGGGCTAACTTTGCTCTTAACGCATTGGTCAATCAGTTACCTTGAAGGTTTCATGTTAAAATATGTCATTTCATTGTGACTCAACGCTGTCCAGATGGGGTTCACCCGCTGTAAGGATTTATAGAATCTTTATTTTGTTTTATTTTTCGAAAGACAAGCCTTTGGCTGCTTTTGAACTATAGCTCCAGCTCTCAGGGCCAAGTGCGTACTATATTTGGAGTGTTGTCTATTTTAATCTAATTCATTTTTCATCGTTTGGCATTATAGGTGTAATTTATTTCTGCTCTTATTTGTATTTGTATTTGACGACATTACTTGTTCATACACCGCCCAGAGTAGCTATCCGCTAGATGGGCGGTATAAGAGGTCCTTTCCAAGGGCAAAGGCGAGGCAAAAATACTCTAAAATTAATTAATTACTTAATTTATTATTGTTATTATTGTTGTTATTATTAAATAATTATTATTTAATTATTATTATTAAATAATAATAATAATAATAATAATAATAATAATAATAATAATAATAATAATAATAATAATAATAATAATAATAATAATGGAAGGAAGGAAGAAGGAAGAAAGAAAGAAAGAAAGAAAGAAAGAAAGAAAGAAAGAAAGAAAGAAAGAAAGAAAAGGAGTAAATACTATATGAGGCGATTTGGGGGGGTTGTACTCCATCCATATTCTTGTATTTCTGGTAACTTTGTTGGGGGGGGTTGTTGGCCTGAGAGAATAATTCATTCATTGGAAATTTGTCACTGGAATAAAACGTTGCAGGTGCCCTGAAATGCCAAAAGGACAAACAGGTGGGTCCTACATCAATTTGAGCCTGAATTATTTCTGAGGGGAAGAATGTAGAAGCTGAGGCTGTCTTTGGGGACATACTAATCCTTTTTCTTACAAAAAAGTGCTTAAAATAGTGAAATATCTGTCTTGGTAGATAGGGGGAATGCTTCCTGTGAAGTCATATTGTGTTTTTTTCATTTGTCTGAGTGAGAAAAAAAAAGATTTCCTAAAGGTTCGCAGGGGTTTGTTGATTCTTGAAGTGTCCAGGGTGGCGAAGTGGACAGAATGACCACCTAGGAATCTAGAGAACTGGGTTCAAATCCAAAGGCCCTTCCCGCATCTCTATCAAAATGTTGGCCATGGAAGGCCACTAGGAACAGTGGTTGAAAAACACTGATCTAGAGCAGAAGTGGTGGAAGGCCAAAGAGTGGAAAGGAAAGCCCCCTGCACTTGCGTGCTCATCGTGTCTGACTCTAGGGGGCAGTGCTCATCTCCATTTTAAGCCAAAGAGCCAGTGTTGTGCAAGGCTGCGGCCGTGTGGCTGGCATGGCTGAGTGCATTACTGCACAAGAAACACTGTTTTTACCTTCCCGCTTTTTACGGCGGTACCTATTTAACTCCTTGCCTTTACATGCTTTCGAACTGCTACTGTGTTTCCCCGAAAAGAAGACATTCCCCCGAAAATAAGACCTACTTACAGTTTTGTCTCTCGCTGAAAAATAAGGCATCCCCCCCCCCGAAAATAAGGCCTGCCCGTTAATAAGATAACAATAAATGTGTTCTTTATTTTTCTTCATGGAAAAATAAGACATCCTCTGAAAATAAGACCTAGCGCATCTTTGGGAGCAAAAATTAATGTAAGACACTGTCTTATTTTCGGGGAAACATGGGTAGGTTGGCAGGAGCTGGGGTTAACAGCGGGAGCTCGCTCCGCTGCGAGGCACCCGGGATTCGAACTGCCGTGCGACCGACTTTGCAGCCGACCGTTTTCAGCGCTCTAGCCCACTCCCGATTCTTTAAAATACCTCACTGGCACTGAAAGCCTAAGAGTCTGTTGGTTCTGACTGGACAACCACACAACGTGTCATTTGTTCCCACAGAGCCCGGTGTTGTTTGAAGATGTGGTTGTGTATTTCACCAGAGAGGAGTGGGCCTTCCTGGACGCAGGCCAAAAAGTCTTCTATAGAGAGGTCATGCTGGAGAATTACGGGAGCGTGGCCACGTTGGGTAAGCCACCCTCTGTGTATTTGAAGAGATCGGATGGTCCAGTTTGTTTTTATTTTGAATTGTATTTTTATCTTGCTTTTTCTTCCGTGGGCTCAGGGCAGGACATCCAGCTCCCCTCTGATTGCCACAACGGCCCTGTGAGGTAGCTCAGGTGTGGAGGAAGAATATAAGTTGGGTCCTGATGCAGACTCAGTCTCTGATTTGTTCCTCGCAGCCAGGACCCTGAAGTTAGCCTTCCTCGTAGGTGGCCTGAGGAAGAAGAGCTTAGGAAAGTTACATTTTCCAAGACTACAACTCCTAGAAGTGTTGGCCAACGGTGGTTCGTAATTCTGCTAGCTGGGGGAATTTGAGGCACTGTCAGGGAGGGGGGGAAGTCAGATTTTAAATATCTGCAGAAAACATGGTGCCGCTGTCTGACTGGGAGTTGGAAAGAGTTCGAAATTCACAGTGCCTTTAACATAAGAACCTAAGAAGAGCCCTGCTGGATCAGGCCAAAGGCCCATCTAGTCCAGCTTCCTGTATCTCACAGTGGCCCCACCAAATGCCTCTGGGAGCGCACGAGACTAGAGATCTGTCTCCTGATACCACTCCCCTGCATCTGGCCCTTGAAGTGCTCCTGTTTTCAGCCTGGAGATGACACATCTCCATCATGGCTTGTAACCTGGGATGGACTTTTCCTCCAGGAATCTGTCCAATTCCCTTTTGAAGGCATCCAGGCCAGAGGCCATCACCACATCTTGTGCCTTTACTTCTGTGGTGTGAGAAAGATAGATCATTTGTTGCTGTTCAGCCGTTCAGTCGTGTCCGACTCTTCGTGACCCCATGGACCGGAGCTCGCCAGGCCTTCCTATCTTCCACTGCCTCCCGGAGTTTGGTCAAATCCATATTGGTTGCATTGATGACACCGTGCAACCATCTCATTCTCTGTTGTCCTCTTTTCCTTTTACCTTCTATCTTTCCCAACATCAGGGACTTTTCCAAGGAGTCCTCTCTCCCCATGAGGTGGCCAAAGTACTGGAGCCTCAGCTTCAAAATCTGTCCTTCCAGGGAACATTGGGGGTTGATTTCTTTCAGGATGGATAGGTTTTATCTCCTTGCAGTCCGGGGACTCTCAAGACTCTCCTCCAGCACCACAGCTCAAAAGCATCGATTCTGCGGCGATCAGCCTTCTTTATAGTCCAGCTCTCACTTCCATACATCACTACTGGAAAAACCATAGCTTTGACTATCCAGACCTTAGTTGGCAAAGTGATGTCTCTGCTCTTTAAGATGCTGCCTAGGTTTGCCATTGCTTTCCTCCCAAGAAGCAGGCGTCTTTTAATTTTGTTGCTGCAGTCGCCATCCGCAGTGATCAAGGAGCCCAAGAAAATAAACTCTGTCATTGCCTCCACTTCTTCCCCTTCTATTTGCCAGGAGGTGATGGGACCGGTGGCCATGATCTTAGTTTTTTTGATGTTGAGCTTCTCGGTCTTTTGGCTAAGATCTAGCACCCAAAAGTTTCATGGAGTGCCCCCTAATTCTAGTGTTGTGTGATTGGGGAAACAGTTTCTCCTTATCACTCTGTTTTCAATGCATTCCTATGGGAATTTGTATAAAGGAAATTTTGCTTAACATAAATTCATTTGGAACGAATTAATTCCTTTATACAAGGTACCACTGTAAATTACAAGGCTACACCAAATTAAATTTATCATGGTTTGGCAGAATATCACTGATAAATATGAAGATACTTCCTAAAATTAATTTCCTTTTTAGAATGTTAATATTAAGTTTACAGAAGATGATCTTAAAGTTCTTCAAGTAATGATAAATAGGTATTGTAATGGTGGTAAAAAAGCAAGAGTAAAACAAAAGTCTATGGTAAAGGAAGGTCTTAGCCGGACAACGGGAGGGACAAGAGAAAAGTACCAACCTGCCTTCTCAGGGCCGTTCATTTCAAAGCATCGGAGCCGCCACCGAGGAGGCCCTGTCTTGTTGTTGAATTCAGGCTAATCACAAACTTTCCTTGTATCAGAATAACTTAGCCAAAAATTTCTGAGACAAGCAGAGATCCAAATCACCATTCGTTTATTCAGCTGGATAAAGGAAGGGGGTCGACCTTTCCCCCTGAAGCAGAAGGGGAAAAAATTGCCACTAACAGAGGCAGGGTACAAGTTTAAGTGCGGAAAGCATGAGTTGCCCCTCCTCATTCAACAACATTCCTTAGGCAAGCTGTAACTCTTTATTAGAGACATCCACCTAACCCATTCTCCTTGCACCCCCCTTGATGCCCTTGAACATATACCACAGGCTCTTCTTCGTTCTCTCTGGCCAAGGCACAGACATTCGAGTAAAGCTGAAACAGTTTCAGATTGCTGACAAAGCACAATAAGGTACAGATACAAGGCATACAGAGGAATCAACATGGCATCCCTTTGGTTCATAAGAACATAAGAAAAGCCATGCTGGATCAGTCCAATCCCCTTTTGAAGGCATCCAGGCCAGATGCCATGACCACGTCCTGTGGCAGGGAGGTCCACAGACTAACAACGCGCTGGGTGAAAAAATATTTTCTTTTGTCTGTTCTTACTCTCCCAGCCCTCAATTTGAGAGTATGTCCCCTAGTTCTGGTATATGGTGAGAGGGAGAAGAGCTTCCCTCTATCCACTTTACTCATGCCCTGCATTATTTTGTACGTCTCAATCATATCCCCCCTCAGGCGCCTTTTTTCCAGACTAAAGAGGCCCAAATGTTTTAGCCTTTCCTCATAAGTGAGATGCCCCAGTCCAGTAATCATTTTAGTTGCTCTCTTCTGCACCTTTCTCAGTTCCATTATGTCTTTCTTGAGATGCAGTGACCAGAATTGTACACAATACTCCAGGTGCGGCCTTACTATTGTTTTGTATAATGGCATTATAATGTTGGCTGTTTTATTTTCAATCCCCTTTTTGATAATCCCTAGCATGGAATTGGCCTTCTTCACTGCTGCCACACATTGGGGAGACACCTTCATGGAGCTGTCCACCAACACACCAAGATCTCTTTCCTGATCCGTCACGGATAACTCAGAGCTCATACGTTGATAGATAAAGTTTGGGTTTGTTGCCCCAATATGCATTACTTAACATTTGGCGACATTAAAACGCATTTGCCATTTCGCAGCCCATTCCCCGCAGTTTTGGAGAGATCCTTCTGGAGCTCTTCACAATCTTCTCTGGTTCACTTGAATCTGTTAGTTTTTATTAATTCCTGGTCTCAACATTGTGTCCTCACCAAGCAAGCTTGGGAAGGGTGTTGCAACCAAGAGAAGGTTTTTTTTCCAGAAGATCTTAAAAGCCAAGAAGGCTCATATGGGATGATATCGGTTTAAAAAAAAAAAAAAAAACAGAAACTGATGTCCTTTTGAAAAAAGGTGACCTGTTTTGTCCTGTTTTCTTTGGCAGAGAACGAAATGGCGTTGCTGGCCCAGTCCGGATTGTTGCCCGTCTCTCCAGCAAAGCAGAAAGACATAGCGGATGGTCTGCAGGTATGAGATTTTTTTCTGACTGGGAAGAGTCTTAGATATCTGTTAGATGAATTTTGGGTTTTCCTTGAAAGGCAACCCAGAACTTGTTTATTATCAGTGTTGCCTTGCAGGAGATTATAAGAACATAAGAAGAGCCCTGCTGGATCAGGCCAAAGGCCCATCTACTCCAGCTTCCTGGATCTCACAGTGGCCCCACCAGATGCCTCTGGGAGCGCATGAGACTAGATCTCTATCTCCTGCTACCACTCCCCTGCGTCTGGTCCTTGAAGTACCCTGTTTTTCAGCCTGGAGGTGACACATCTCCATCATGGTTTGTAACCTGGGATGGACTTTTCCTCCAGGAATCTGTCCAATCCCCTTTGGAAGGCATCCAGGCCAGATGCCATCACCACCTCCTGTGGCAGGGAGTTCTACAGGCTAACAACACGCTGGGTAAAAATATATATATATTGTCTGTTCTCACTCTCCCCAACCCTCAATTTGAGTGGGTGTCCCCTCGTTCTGGTATTTTGTGAGAGGGAGACACAAAATTATCTGTCCTGTTATCTCTGTGGATGACCAGGACGGGTGTTCCCTCCTTGATATCTTTGAACTACAACTCCCATCAGTCTGAGGGAATTTCCTTGTAGGGAAATTTAATAGCACTGTGTTACTGTAATCAGAATAATCTTAGGACTTAGGCCTGACTACTCTCAGAAATTTACATTTTAGACCAGTGGTTCTCAACCTGTGGGTCCCCAGATGTTCCTGGACTGCAACTCCCAGAAACCCCTTCTAGCACAGCAAGTGGTGGAGGCTTCTGGGAGTTGCAGTCCAGGAACATCTGGGGACCCACCGGTTGAGAACCACTGTTTTAGACTGTATGAGCCACTCAGACAAGAAGAGGAGGGGAGATGCAGGCCACACACGCAAAGCAATTGTACCAAGCTTAGGTACAAAATAGCCGGAAGTGAAGGGTGATGGGGTATGTGAGTGGGTGGAGTCCAACAAGATCCGGCACCCCACAGCCCCTGTTCCCAAGTCATGCAAACGGCATCCATGTTTCATCCCGTGATGTATACAGGAAATGGCTGTGCTTTGAACTGTATTGAACTGTATTGTAGACCTGCAGAACTGGGAGGAACCCCACACTTCAGCCCTCCAGATGTTTTGGACCGCAACTCCCACAGTCCTTTGCCATTGGCAATCTAAGCTTAGAATTCTGGGAGTTGTGGTCCAAAGCATCAGGAGGGCTGAAGTTTGGACATGCCTGGTCTAGACCATCCCCTACTGTTGTAGGAATCCTGTTATAGGAACCCCCCGTTAAGCACCCCTGACTGATGGTTGTTCCATCCTGGAGTTGAAAACGGTGCAGGAAAAGCTCAGCCACCCCTTTCTGGGTTCCTCTTCGCTGCTAGGACGGTCTTCCTAACACAGTGGTGGGGAACCTCCGGCATTCCAGATGTTTTTGGACCACCATTCCCACAGTCCTTTGCCATTGGCAAGACAGGCTTGGAATTCTGGGAGTTGCGGTCCGAAACATCCGAAGGGCCGAAGGTTCGCCACTACTGTCCTAACGTCTGGTCATCTGAATCCACTTGTTTGGGTCACTTCCGCTGTGGAGTAGCCGTCCCACCACTGGCTTGGAGGGGTGGCCTCTTTCCTAGGGGTAGGGACCTTTTTTGAGGGGGGACTACAACTCCCAGAATCAGCAAGGCCAGTGGAATCCTGGGAGCTGTAGTTTCACAAGACACATGCAATCTCTCTCTCCCCACACACACACAATTTCCATCTCTAGGCTTCTCAGGTATTACTAGGAATGCTGCCTAGGAAGGGTTTTGTTTTTCTCTCAAGCTTTACGTAACGCAAATCCTAGCAAAATGGTGAAATTTCCGCCCAGTGCATTAAAAGAAATACCGTATTTTCCCGTTTATAAGACACCACCATGTATAAGATGGCCCCTCAATTTTCCAGCCCGAAATAACAGTTTCTCTAATGTGTGGTTCTGTCATTGGCTTACGTCTGTGTATGAGATAACCCTAAATTTTTAGTCTAACGGTTTTAGTAAAAATATATAGTCTTATACAACGGAAAAATACAGTATTCCCTCTGGAGAAGGCCTGTCTGTCGCTTGGCCTAAAAATGGTTTCTGAGTTGCTGGAGGTTCGCGTGGGACTGGAATCCCTGAATGCTTTTTTTTACCTGATTTTTAAATGTTTTATATGTTTTTTAAATTTTATTTTGATTACTCTTATACTGTATTTTATTTGTTTTTAAAGTACAGTAGGACTTCTTTCTCTGTGTGGGGATCGTTTCCAAGCCCCCCTGCGGATGCTGAAAAAATGGATTACAGTAGGACCCCGGTATCTGCTGGGGATTGATTCCAGGCCTTCCCGTGGATAATGAAAACCGTGGATGAGAGAGAATGCCTGCCCACCCACCCCCAAATTGCTGTTTCCTGACAGTAGCTTGCTTTATGGCCGCTGTTTGTGACAGTAGCTTGCTTTACAGATGCTATTTTTGACAATAGCTTGCTTTACAGCGGCTGTTTGTGACAATAGCTTGCTTTGTGTCTGCTGAATTATTTAATTTTTCCCCCTCTGCCATCTGTGGATACAGGGGTCCTACTGTATAGCAAACACTGCAGTGATACGAAATACTATGCATAGAGGGGTCTCTGGCTCCCTCTTGCAGCCAGTTCTGGTCACTTTGTTGATAAAAAAATGCAGGTTTTGGAGATTTTTCTTTTAATGTTTTTAATATTTTCAGAGCGTGGATAAGGGAACTGGTGGATACTGAAGCCATAGATACAGGAGGTTCTAGTGTATACTGCAGTATTGATTTTTTTCTTTTTAACACTGCCTTGAATCCCCTTAAGAGGAAAACCGGTGGCCGGTGAATGGGCCAGCCCGCCCGCCATCCGGACAAACAGATACATGTTGTCCTTCCAGAGCCAAGTATCTCTCGAAGATGTGGCCGTGTATTTCACCGGGGAGGAGTGGGCCCTCTTGGATCCCGGCGAAAAAGCTTTGTACACGGACGTCATGCTTGAGAATTACAAGAACGTGGCCTTGTTGGGTAAGGGACCCCCCCGCCCCCGTTTGTCCATTCAATCAAGGGGTGAGGCAGGATTGATGTGAGGCCCTTGAAATGAATGCGCTGGGCCCCACGCGGCCACGGCGCTGCTGAATTCCAAATTATGGGCTCATGTAGCAATTTTTTTTTCTTTGCCATTATACGTTAGTGTTATTATTAGTATTTTTATTTTTAATTCGTTAGTCTTGTACTGTGGAACTTTTGTATTTGTTAGCCGCCTTGAGTTCCCTTGGGAAAATCTGGCGGGATATAAATAAATAAATAAATAGATAAACAGATAAATAAATCTCTGCTTGTTTTCAGACGATATAAGCCAACATTTTTTCTGGTCGTCACGTCCCCTTCTGTTTATCTGAAAGTTGAATCATGGCTACTGGACTTTGGCAACTTTTTTTGCCTTTTTTTTTCAGACCTCCGGAACAGATTAATTGGTTTCCCATTCATTTCAATGGGAAACCGCATTTCGGATAACCATTTTTTCGGAGAACGAATTAAATTTGTTATCCGAGGTACCACTGTACTTATTTATACGGATCCCATCTTATATCACACTTCCCTCTCACCCTCATCCCTGTGATAGGAGGCCGAGAGAGAGAAGTACGTTTCTCAAATGGACTCAATTTCCACAAGACCTACCCCAGGTAGCCCAAGTAACTGGGGAGTTATGGCTCTCCTTTCTCCAGAAATGAGTGCAAGGGTTCCCAAAGAGATGTTGACCACCTTGAGCGAGTCCAGAGGAGGGCGACCAACATGATTGAGGGTCTGGAAGAAATGTCTTACGAGGAACGGGAGCTGAGAATGGTTTTAGCCTTACAAAAAGATGGCTGAAAAGGGATATGATAGCTATGTTTAAATATTTGAAAGGATGCCATATTGAAGAAGAGACTGGTTTATTTTCCATGAGTTCAGAGACTAGAACACAGGGCAATGGTCTCAAACTACAGGAAAAATATCTTCAATTTAAACATTAGGAAGAACTTCCTGATGGTTAGAGCTGTTTGGCAGTGGAATATGCTACCACGAAGGAGGGTGGTGGAGTCTCCTTCTTTGGAGGCTTTTAAGCAGAGGCTGGATGGCCCATCAGTCGGAAATACTGTGACGGGGGTTCCTGCATGGCAGGGGGTTGGACTAGGTGGCCCTTGAGGTCTCTTCCAATTCTATGAATCTGTGATTCTATGTCAAGGTGAGTTCTTATTTCTTTGTTTCTGCTTCTCTCGCACATGGCGTCCCCAGCGTGGAAGTCTGGCCTGTTCTCCCAGTCAGAAGGAAATGTGTGGGCCTCTCGCCCTCATAGTGCGGATGGAGCAGAGGCCACTGAATCAGGTAAAGGGAGGTGGGAATGATGAGGGGTTGGATGAAGGATCTTCCTGTCATTCATTTGGGCAGCAAAGGGGGATCTCTGAAAGACACAACATTCAGGAGCGACCCCGGGTAGTATTTTATGGCATGTTTCAATATCCTGTGGAACTCACCTCCACAAGATATATTGCTTACCAACTTGGGCAGCTTTAAAACATCAGTAAATGATTATGTGGAGGACAAGGCAACACATTTTTATCATACATAATGACTATTTAATAATGGGTCCAGATGTTGGAAAATATTATTTTTTGGGGGGGAGGGGGGAGAAGTTCTGTGCCATTAAGTTACATCTGTCTTCACAGTGACTCTAGTAGGCTTTTCAAGGTAAGCGGCGGATTGAAGTGGCGCAATGTGTAGCCTGCATCTTTACTTGTAAACTGCCCAGAGTGATTTAAGCGCTACGGTGTGGTGTACAGTAGGACCCCCGTATCCACTGATTCATTATCCACTGATTCAGTTATCCATGGCTGTCAGAAGAAAAAAATTAAATAAATAATTCTGCACCTACAAAGCAAGCTACTGCCACAAGCAGCAGCTGTAAAGCAAGCTAATTAACGGCAGCCGTAAAGCAAGCTAATGTCAGAAAAACAGCAGCTGTAAAGCAAGTTACTGTCACAAAACAGCAGTTTTAGGGATTTGGGGGTGTTCTCTCTTATCCATGGTTTTCATTATCCACGGAAGGTCTGGAACCAATCCCCAGCGGATACCGGGGTCCTACTGTATAAGCAACACAATTTGTTTTTGCTTTTTAATGGTGTCCAGAAACGTATTAGCAATCTGCAGGAAAATTGTGGGCGATTGCTGCATGTTAACGAGGTCCTGATCATTGTTCCTGGTTGTCTCACCCAGTCATGTGATCAGGGCTACAGCAAGAACGTCATCAGCTCAATTTAATTGTTAATGAGCGGCAGTTTACCACCAAGACTGACATAGTTCCCCATATGAAGAATATAAATGGCCAATAAAATTTAGGCCATCCACACATGACTTTTAATGCCTTGTTGTTTCCAATCTCTGAAGCTAGTACTGGCTATGTATTAGCAAAATAAATGTTAGAAAAATATTTAATACATTAGCTGCTCTCAATGCGTGCACAGTTTCACATCTCTGTGGTCTGAAACTAAAACAGTGAAAGAAAGAAAAAAACAGAAATGTGTATTTCTGTGAAATTGGGGAATCAGTCTTATTTTAGCCTCGTGGCGCAGTGGTTAAATGCCTGTACTGCAGGTAAAACTGTGCTCAGGACCTGGGGTTCAATCCCAGGTAGCCGGCTCAAGGTTCACTCAGCCTTCCATCCTTCCGAGGTTGGTAAAATGAGTACCCAGCTTGCTGAGGGGGTGAGGAGCAATGCGTAACCTGCATAATTACTTGTAAATCACTCAGATAATGCTTTAAGTGCTATTTTATTTATTTATTTATTTATTTATTTGGTTTATCTGGAAGTTGAGTTATGGCAACTGGACTTCTTTTCTTGAGAGACTGAAACGTTTTGCTGCTCATCAGGTGGAAAATGGCCCACCTTTAGGTCCACCTAACGAGCCTATTGAGACTTTTTGTCCACCTAACGAGCCTATTCAGGCCATGGTTCATCTATTATGAGCCTATTTCAGACCAGGGTAGCATGAGGTCAAAGTGAACTATAAAATGGAGGCACTCGCCACTAGCTTTCCTCAGACTGACGAAGCTGTTTGGATGAGCAGCAAAACGTTTCAACCCCTCAAGAAAAGAAGTTCAGTTGCCATGACTCGACTTCCAGATAAATTCACCTGGGTGACTGAGAATCTTCCCAGATTTAGGGCGCTTTTCCACGACCCCTAAAATCCGAGGCAAAGGGCTCCCAGATCCAGAGCTTAAACATGTTTTCCCACCAGCTCTGGACTTTAAAAAAAAATTAAGTACGACCACGCCCACCTAAGCATGTCCCAGTGCACTTTTCAAGTACCTGGCCTCCAGGAGGTAAAAAACCTTCCAATGCAAATTGTAGCCGGGCTCCCTCGCCTCCTGTTTGTTTTTTTGTCCCCACCGCCCCTTTAAGAGACAGGACCCACTACGGGGCAGCTCGGGGCTGTTTCGACCGGCAGACGGAGGGAGCCTGCATTTTTCTCTTCCTTTTTTTCTCCCTCCCCTCCTGCAGACAGGAACAATGGAGTGCGGAGGGGTGGGAACACAGGAAGAGCGACAAACCCCCACAATCTCTGGTCCGAATTTAAGTTGCCACCGGATTTTAGACGTCGTGTAAAAGCGCCCTTATTCAATTTATGTACCACCCATCTGGCCCGAAGGTCACTCTGGGTGGTGGTATATAAGCAGAACACTTTGCTTTGCTTTATTTTACCTGTTTTCCTTCTGGCAGGGAACTCTAGGAAAACCCACGCTTGTCCAGAGTGCGGCCAAGGTTTTGCTTGTCGGCTGTCTCTCGCCGTGCATCAGAGAATCCACACAGGAGAGGAGTCCCCGGAAGGCTCAGCATTCAGAGACGGTTTGGGTCAAAGCTCAGAACTTCGGAGCCAGGCTGCACCCCGAGAAGAGACCTCCCATCGGT
Source organism: Phrynocephalus forsythii (assembly GCA_029282475.1). NCBI lineage: Eukaryota > Metazoa > Chordata > Lepidosauria > Squamata > Agamidae > Phrynocephalus > Phrynocephalus forsythii. Next base: position 7,835,872 of record JAPFRF010000024.1, read on the forward strand.
GCTTGGAGTGCGGAGAGACCTTTGCCCACGAATTGTTCCTCTCGAACCACCAGAAGCTCCACGCCGCCGAGAATCCCTACAAATGCTGGGAGTGTGGGAAATGTTTTGCCAACAGCGCTGAGCTGCAGGTCCATTGGCCCACCCACCGGAAGGTGAAACCCTACAAATGTTTGGAGTGCGGGAAGCACTTCTCTCTCCACGCCTCGCTCGTGTGCCACCAGAGGGCCATCCACAGGGGGGAGAGGCCCCACGTGTGCATGGAGTGCGGGAAACGTTTCCTCCACCGCACCAAACTGGCGCGCCACCAGAGGATCCACACGGGAGAGAAGCCCTACGAGTGTTTCGAGTGCGGGAAACGTTTCACTGAGAAATCGGTGCTCCTGAGGCACCAGGTGGTTCACAACGGGGACCGGCCCCATAAATGTATGGAGTGCGGGAAAGGTTTCGCCTTGCCCTCCCAACTGGTCATTCACCAGAGGATCCACACGCAGAAGAGCCTTTACAAATGCCCGGAGTGCGGGAGGTGTTTCTCTCAGAAACAACACCTTCATAGACACCAGAAGGTCCACACGGGGGAGAAACCGTTCAAGTGTCCGGAGTGCGGGAAGTGTTTTTCCGAGAAATCCCACGTCACCATCCATCAGAGAACCCACACGGGGGAGAGGCCTTACAAGTGCTCGGAGTGCGGGAAGTGCTTCCCTCAGAACGCCCACCTCCGCATACACCAGAAGGTCCACGCGGTCGAGAAACCCTACAAGTGCTTGGAGTGTGGGAAGTGCTTCCTGAAGAAACCGTACCTCAACAGGCATCAGAAAGTCCACACGGGAGACAAAGCCCACAAGTGCCCGGAGTGTGGGAAATATTTCTCACAGTTGGCGAACCTTCACAAACACCAGCGGATCCACCTGAGGCAGAAGGTCTACCCGTGCTGGGAGTGCGGGGAATGCTTCGGGCACCATTCGGCGGTCGTCACCCACCAGAGCGTCCATGCCGGCGTGAGGAGCTTCAAGTGCGTGGAGTGCGGGAAGTGTTTTGTCGAGAAATCGAACCTCGAAAAACATCAACGGGTCCACCTGGAAGAAAAACCCTTTGAATGCTTGGAAGGCGGGACCTTGTTTCCTCCACATCCCGACCTTGGGAGCAGCGAGGCCGGCCCCAAAAAGAGAGCCCACGTCTGCTTAGAATGTGGGAAATGTTTTCCTCGGAAAAAGAACCTTGAAATTCACCGGAGTATCCACACGGGAGAGAAACCCCACAAGTGCTTGGAGTGTGGGAAAGGCTTTTCCCATAAATCGCAGCTCCGCAAACACCAGAAGTGCCACACGGGAGAGAAACCCCACCAATGCCTGGAGTGCGGGAAATGTTTCCGTGAGAAGTCGTACCTCCAGATACACCGGCGGCTCCACACGGGGGAGAAACCCCACAAATGTCTGGAGTGCGGGAAATGTTTCCGCGACAAGTCGTACCTCCGCGTCCACCAGAGGCGCCACACGGGGGAGAGGCCCCACAAATGCCTGGAGTGTGGCCAGAGTTTCCTCCTGAAGTCGAGCCTTGACGAACACTGGAAAATGCACACGGGAGAGGAGCCCAGTAAATGTTTGGAATGCGGCAAGTTATTTTCCAATAAATCGCTCCTCCGAAGGCACCAGACGGTCCACACGGGGGAGAAACCCCACCAGTGCCTGGAATGCGGGAAGCGTTTCCGTGAAAAGTCCTACCTCCATATTCATCAGAGAGTCCACACCGGAGAGAAACCCCACCAATGCCTGGAATGTGGGAAATGTTTCTTTATGAAATCCTACCTCCACGTTCACCAGAGAGTCCACACGGGAGAGAAACCTTACCAGTGCCTGGAATGCGGGAAGTGTTTTTCCCAAAAATCCAGCCTCGTGACACACCAGAAAGTCCACCTCAAAAGAGACCCCGCGAACGCTTGGAATATGGGGCATTATTTCCCACAAAATCAACGCTTGATCGGCCTGGGGGAATCCACGCCAGAGGCAAGTCAGATCAACAGCTGGTGCGTGGGGGATGGGTCTCCGAGGAGCTACTGCTTTGTAAACGCGAGTTTTGTGGATAAAAGAGAATCATCTCTGGAAACAAACCCCGTCCATGCGTGGCGTGTGGCAGATGTTTTATTTGGAAACCGTGCTTTCGTGTACGCCTCAGAGCCCAAACAAGCCGAAACCCCATAAAAATGCTAGGAACGCGGCCTTGTGTCTTCCTGAGAAATAGATCCTGAGCAAACATCGGAAAGGCTGTGAAGAGGAAATACTCCATTTATTTACTGAATTTGTACTTTTTCCGGCCAAAAAAAAAAAAAAACGTGCTCAGAAAGGCTTCATAAATGCTTGGAATGTGGGAAATATTATTCTCAGAAATCATAGTGATGTTGGCACCAGAATAACCAGATTTTACCCAAAAAAATAGCTTTTCCCCTCCACATTCTCCAAACCTTGGAATTGTGGAATTCTTTCTTGTTAAAAAAAAATGAAGCCTTAAGACCCACACTGGAGAGTCCTCAATTTTACAACCCGAAGTAAGGTTGTAGTGTTATGCTGTTCTACGTTGTTTTGTTGATTGAGATATAACATGCCCTCTAACTGTAAAAAGAAAGGGTGGGCTGCGCACTGGAGTGATAAATAGATTAAAGAAGTGCTTTCCTTTGGAAACCACGGCCTCCTTACATGCCAGAGCAAGTCGGTAAACGAAAGCGTAGACATAGCTGAGACTTATGTCACATGAGGGAGTCGGTGCTTCAAATATATGAAATCCAACCCACCTCACTTTCAGAGTAGAAATGTTTGCGATATGTAGAATGTGTGTGTGTGTGTGTGTGTGTGTGTGTGTGTGTGTGTGTGTGTGTGTGTGTGTGTGTGTGTGTGTGTGTGTGTGTGTGTGTGTGTGTGTTGTGTCGTTGCAGTCGTGACCGACTCTTCGTGACTCCATGTCCATGGAGTTTTCTTGGCAGGAATACTGGAGTGGTTTGCCAGTTCCTACCCCAGGCGCCTACAGCACCTGGTATTCCCTGGTGGTCTCCCATCCAAGTACTAACCAGGGCCGACCCTGCTTAGCTTCCGAAATCAAGTGAGATCAGATGTGCTTAGGGTATTTAGGCAGCTTAGAATGTATGTGTAGAAAGTTTCAAATGTTCTTTCTTGGAAGGAACAGAAAAATCCCAGAAGTTCGTTTTAAGCAAGGCGATATGTTCATGTACTCTTTTAATGTCTCACATTTACAGCTCCTCTTTCGTGCGTTTCTCTGGCAAAATGTGCACAGAATTTATCAGGATATGTGTGTGCAAACATTTCCTTGAAAATCCACTTGCTTTAAAAAAAAAATCCACATCTCTCTGGCGCTTCCCTGCCACAGCCGTCCACCTTTTGGGAGGTGGGGTGCGGGGGAGGGATTACTATATAAAAGTGCCAGATGAGGAGCCCTTTGTATGGAAATCATCCATACTAGATATCTCCCCCTGCACAAAAAAAGGTGCTAAACAATAAACCAAGCTTTCCAAACAAATGAAAAAAAAAAGGACTGGGAAGTCACAGAGAAAAGCACTGTGTGAAGAGAAATAAGAGGAACGCTGTGTGGATGAGATGAACTATAACGACAACTGTGTTGCAAAACCCACCCCTGAAAAGGTATGTGAATCTCTTTGATGAGACAACGATACAGCCCTTGGGGAATCTTGGAGCGGACCTTGCATTCCTGACCATAGGCAACGTTGAGATTGATGGATCATTACTTTGTCTCTGTCTTCCCTGTGTTTTTATCTGTCTTCCCTGTGTTTTTGTCTCTGTCTTCTTGTGTGTTTATCTCTGTCTTCCTATGTTTTTATCTCTGTCTTCCTATGTTTTATCTCTGTCTTCTGTGTTTTTGTCTATCTGCTCTGCATTTTTACCTCTGTCTTCCTATGTTTTTATCTCTGTCTTCCTATGTTTTGTCTCTGTCTTCGGTGTTTTTGTCTATCTGCTCTGCATTTTTACCTCTGTCCTCCTATGTTTTAGTCTCTGTCTTCCCTGTGTTTTGATCTTTTCCCCCCTGTGTTTAAAGGTACTGACGTGAGGGGCACATGGTGGGCCACTGAATCATCCCCCACATCCCCCATATTTCATCGCACAGCCTCTCCTCTCAGCTGCTCCTTTCTGAATCGGGTTTTGCTTCTCGGGTTGTGGAGCCCGATTGGGACTCACAACAAGGACCTTGGAAAGACAGAGGCAGGGACTGAAGGTGGGGAGCGTTCACACAACCCTCCAGCCTTGAAAATGCCCCCGCCGCCTCCTGCGTTAGAGAAGACGGGGCAGGCGCCACGTGACTGCTTCGTGGAGCAGCTTCCTGGCTGCTTCCGACAGAAGACAAGATGGATCCCTTCCTCTCTCTCCCCTTTCCCACCTACACAACTGACATGGATGGGTAGATAAAATCCTCCTCAGTCTCAACGATGGGACAGAAGCCTCCGTGGTGCCCGAGGGGCGAAGACCTGTTTAGCACACCCGGTTTTGTCCTCACACAGAGGAGAAGAGCGAAGTCACATGGGAGGAACAGGGTTGCCTGAAATCACCTTCCAGGGGGCAAGTGGCCTCACTCTGACTGACGGTAGGGCCGGCCCTGATAACTCAATTTGGGCCTTAAGGGTTGCGTTAGGACTCGAGAAAAGGTGGAACCAGAGAAGAAGCAAGAGATGCATCTTTCAAGGGTTTCAAGACATCCCACTCCGTCAGCTTGCCCAGGGTTGAGAGGAAGGAAGAGGCAGGCCAAGGAACGGCTGCCTTGAGATTTGGCCATTCCTTTCGGAAAGACTGGTGGAGAAGAGAGAAGACCATCAGATGCTGGAAAACACGCAAGTTGTGGACATTGTACACTGCATGGCTCTCTGTCTCCCTCGAGTGGCCAGCTCTGGTCAATACACCCTGGGAATACATAGGAACACATCTGGGTTTTTTTATTTTGTATTTTCAGGCCGTGCATAAGAGAACCAGCAGATGCCTGTGATTCGTTTTAAAGAGGTTGTCTTTTGCCATCCAAGGAAATAGCCGCGGTCCTCTACACACCACTCGCTTGGGGACCTCTTGCCTTACTTCCGGCCTCTCCAGAAGCCTCTACCTGGCCACGTTGTGGCACCAGACATGTTTATGAGATTCCCCACCAGACTGTTTTGCGCTGGGTATTTCAGCCAAGTACGGTTAGCTCCCCAAAAACTTGGCATACTGGCATCCTCTCTGGCGCGCAGTGCAATATATCAAGTGGGCGGACAAAACGTGGCTTCCACTAATACCTAGTCTGTGGGAGGGCAGTGTGGTTTAGTGGTTAGCGAGACAGACTGAATGTTTAGCTAGCAATGCAATTTATAGTGCTCCCTCTGTTACCCTTGGGTTTTTATTTGCCATTTTCTCTCAGTTTCATGGGATGGTGGTGAGCATCAACACAGGGAGAGTGGCCCTGTGTTCTGCCTTGAGCACAGTGAAGGAAATGTAACTAGAAATGTAACTGATTAGCTAAATAAATAGGTAGACCTATTCATGGCAGCAATTGTGTTGTAAGCTGCTTTAAAAAAACACATCGGTGTTGGTGGGTTAAATCCCATACCACGTGCGCAAATAATAATAATACCTCACTTTGATCTGCAAAGCTGGAAGGGATCCTATAGAGATCATCCAAGTCCAGCCCGTCCCAAGGAGGCCTAAGTGGAGACTTGAAATCATAAGAACATAAGAGGAGCCATGCTGGATCAGGCCAAAGGCCCACCTAGTCCAGCTTCCTGTATCTCACAGTGGCCCCACCAGATGCCTCTGGGAGCGCACGAGACTAGATCTCTGTCTCCTGATCCCACTCCCCTGCATCTGGGCCTTGAAGTACCCCTGTTTTAAGCCTGGAGATTACACATCTCCCTCATGGTTTGTAAACTGTGATGGACTTTTCCTCCAAGAATCTCTCCAATCCCCTTTGGAAGGCATCCAGGCCACATGCCATCACCACCTCCTGTGGCAGGGAGTTCCAAAGACTAGCAAAAAGCAAAAGGGTTCTGCCACTTCAAGTAGCCTCTGGGCGGTTTTCAGTTTTGTAATTACAGTGATGCAGGCTACCCAGCAAGCTGGGTACTCATTTTACCGACCTCGGAAGGATGGAAGGCTGAGTGAACCTTGAGCCTGCTACCTGGGATTGAACCCCAGGTCGTGAGCACAGTTTTACCTGCAGCACAGGCATTTAACCACTGTGTCACGGGGCTTTTTTTTTTTTAACATGCTGGGTAAATTAAAAAAAATATTTTGTCCTCACTCTCCCAACCCTCAGTTTGAGTGGATGTCCCCTAGTTTTGGTATTTTGTGAGAGGGAGAAGAGCATCCCTCTATCCACTTGACTCATGCCCTGCATTGTAAACTCCCAACCTCTGTCTTCATACCAGAGACCGTGTCCTCTGGGCTCCCCAAATTTATTCTGTGGGGGAATTTCTCAACCCTTTGGAGCAGATTTAGGAGCCTTGAGATAGGAGTCAATGGAAGGAGACCATTCGTTGGATTATTGGTGTTAAATGTCTGTATATGTTAAATGTCTTTGTATCCACATTTGTTTCTGTTGTTTTCCTGGGCCACAAATGTATGGATAGATCCATGAAATACCCTTGTTTCGAAACGAGACAGGAGACATCCCAACCATGGAGCCTTGTTGCTTTTCTCGTGTGCTATGTTGTATTTATATTTGAATGTGTGTGTTTGTGTGTGTGTTTTTCATTTTAAAAAAATGTAAACAACGATTTGAAGGGCGGAATACGAAGTAAACTAACAAAAAGCCTCTGGTGTCATCTCGGCCTAATGTGATGGGTTCAGGCCACACGTGGTTAATAATTCAAGTGGGAGATACAGTGGTACCTTGTGTAAAGGAATTAATTTGTTCCAAACGAAATTCTGTTAAGCAAAATTTCCTTTATACAAATTTCCCATAGGAATGCACTGAAAACGGATTAATTCCTGATTGTGACTGTTTTTCTGTTGTACAGATTCACCCCATAGGCGATTCTGTTAAACGATTTCTGGGAATTTTTTCCTTTAAGCAGATTTTCTGTTAAACAAACCGCTTGTTACACGAGGGCCCACTGTAATAGGGGAAGAAAGGATATGTGTGTGTTCCCTTCCCTCCTTTGGTATGAAAGAATTGAGTCACTGAGTAACACTGGTTGATGGGGGACAGCAGAACACAGAATATCATAGAAGAAGGGAGTCAGAAGGGGCCTCAAAGTCCATTGAGTCCAACCCCACTACTCAAGGCCAGAATCTGAATCAAAGCAAATTTGAGAGACGGTTGTCTGATTTTCTCTTGAATTCCTCCAGCGTTGGAGCCCCCACCAGCTCCTGAGGTTATTCCATTCCGTTTGTCGTACAGTAGGACCCCAGTATCCGCTGGGGATTGGTTCCAAGCCTTCCCGTGGATGATGAAAACTGTGGATAAGAGAGAACACCTCTTGCTTTACATTGCAACAGTAGCTTGCTTTACAACTGCTGTTTATGACGGTAGCTTGCTTGACAGCTGCTCTTTGTGACAGTAACTTGCTTTGTGGCTGCTGAATTCTTTATTTATTTATCTTCTGCCAACTGTGGATAACTGAATCAGTGGATACGGGGGGTCCTACTGTACTGCTCTGGCAGTTAAGAACTTTTTATGCCTGATACCCTGCCTAAATTTGGCTTCCTGTCATTTTCAGCCCATGATTATGTGCTCTGCGCTCTGAAATGCCGAAGAACAGACCGTGCTCCTCCTCTGTGTGAATTACCTTTCAAGGATTTGAAAAATGATATCTTAGCTCCCCTCACAAGGATAAACATGCCCCGGTGTTGCAGTCTTTTCCCTCTTAGGTCTTGGCTTCTACTCCCCTGAGTATCCTTAGCGCCCTTCTCTGGACTTGCTCCAGTTTGGGGGTATCCAGAACGGGACACAATAAATACTCAAGGTGAGGCCTAGCTGGTGCTGAAAAGCGAGGGACTAATATTTTCAGAGTTTGGAGACCTTGTAAAAGTAAAGCCAAGTGTTCTGCATATATACTGCCCCATAGCACTTAAAGCACTCTCGAGGCAATTTACAATTTATTCATCCAGGTTGCACATTGCCCCAACACCACCACCTCCCAGCAAGCTTGGTACTTGTTTTCCTGACCTCAGAAGGATGGAAGGCTGAGTGAACCTCAAGGCGGCTACCTTGGGACTGAACCCACCCCCCACCCTCGGTCGTGAGTGCAGTTTTAGCTGCAGTACGGACTGACGAGGCTGTTTGGATGAGCAGCGAAACGTTTCCGTCTCTTAAGAAAAGAAATCCAGTTGCCATGACTCATCATCCAGATAAATTCACCTGGACGACTGAGAATCTTCACAGATGTACTGCAGTACAGCAGTTTAACAGCTGGGCCATGAGGATCGTAAAATGCAGCCTAAAACAGGATTGGCTTTTTGCTTTGATACAAGAGAAAGCCAGTTTATGGGATTTAATCTAAAAAAAAATGGGAGGAAAATTGTCTTAAATGGGTTCAAATGCCATTGGGTGACTTGTTGAAGAGAAGGTGTCCACTGATGGCCATTTTAATTAGTCATAAGAGATAGTTCCACAAGTGCATTTTTATACAACAGACACAAGAGGGAAGTCATCTGAAATAAGATATTGGCTAAACACACAGAAAGATGTGCATGTCAGAAATAGCAATATAGTATGCAAATCTGAGTTTTGAGGATGGGACTACAACTCCCAGAATTCCCCAGTGGCCATGCCGCATAGGGAATTATGGGACTTATTTATGTTTGCCCTGCCTTTCTCCTGGGAAAGGACACAAGGTGGCGTCACACCATTAAAAGATGGTGTTTAAACCTAAAAAATGGTTCTACAAAACCTCCCAACCTCTAGGTCCAGAGACACAGACAGCAACACCTGAGCTATCTCGCAGTCCATTATATTATAAGAATCTTAGAACTGCAGAGCCCCCAAATTTACAGTATTTTTTTCCCTGTGTATAAGACTTTATTTTGGTCTAAAATTGATAGACTGAAAATTGCAGCTTGTCTTATACATGGAAGTAAGCCGAGGAGAGAACCAGGAGGTTGTGATATTGCAATTTTGAATTGGAACAGTGTGTCATCTTATACATGGACGCGTCTTATAGATGGGGAAAGTGTGGGGGTCATATCTAGATTCAGTACCTGTGGTTTCATCTATCTACGGTCAGAAAATATTATGCATATCATTGGCCAGTTCTGGTAATTCATGTTAAAATATTTTTTCCTGGGTTTTTCCCTCTCCCTTTAATATAATATATATTTGGAGCTTGCTATTATCTGTGGATTTCAGTATCTGCAGGACTTCTGGAACAAATCCCCCACCTGTTCTTGGTTCTGTTGGCATCTTTGTTCCAGTAACCAGCAGATCAGATTGGCCAATAAATTATTATTCTCCCCCATTTCTGGTCAGGATGACAGAGTTGCTGGCTGGACTTTCCTATGGCCCGGTTGCCTGTTGTCAGAGGCACAAATATATTGCGGCTCCCAGACCGGATGCTGTTCTATTTAATAAAACGATTCCTGTCTGTCACAGTGTCTTTTGTTGTGACCTCTGAGATTAACATGGCAAGGCCCATAAATCTACAGAGATGCCATCTCAAATTGCTGACCAGGAAGCAATAAGGGCAGATCCTGTTCCTGCAAAGCCCACGGCTTGGCTTTCAGTACAGAGGCCAGGGCAGGTACAGGGGTACCTTGTATAAAGGAATCAATTCGTTCCCAATGAAATTGCGTTAAGCAAATTTTCCTTTAGACAAATTTCCCCTAGGAATGCATTGAAAACAGAGTGATCCCATTTTTATGTTGTACAGATTCGCCCCATAGGCGATTCTGTTAAGCAAATTTCCCCAATCTCCAGAATGTTTTATGTTGTACAAATTTTATGTTCCACAAACCGTTTGTTATACGAGGGTCCATGAAATATGTGGTGTTCAGACACAGGTCTAGGAGCAGGCCTATCTGGTCTGGGTTGAGGCGGCTTCTGGAGGTGAGGGTGGTGTCTTCTCTTAATCTTCTCTTTATCATTATTATGTACAGAGGGGGCTTCTAGAGACAGAAGCATGCCTGTGCCATGGGTTCCCCAGTGTCACCAATTGTAGCAAACCTATACATGGAAGAAGTGGAGAAGAAGGTACTCAACACCTTCCCAGGGACAACACCATCCCGCTGGTTCAGGTATGTAGATGGTACCTGGGTGAAAATCAAGACTCAGGAAGTACAGGCCTTTACAGACCACATCAATGCGGTGGACCCTAATATTAGGTTCACTAGGGAAGACACCCAAGACAACAGGTTGGCTTTCCTGGATTGTGCAGTCATCATCAGACCTGACCGTGGCCTAGGAGTAGAAGTTTACAGGAAACCCACCCACACAGATCAATACTTACTGTTTGACTCTCACCATCCATTACAACACAAACTAGGAGTCATCAGGATCCTAAGCCACAGAGCAGAGAGCATCCCCACCTCCTCAAAAGCCAAGAAGAAGGAAGACAGGCACCTGAAGACGGCACTTAAGGCCTGTGGATATCCAAAGTGGGCCTTCAACAAAGCAGTGGGCCATCCCAGAAGAACAAGGGATCAGTCTGGGACCCAGACCCGGCAGAAGAACCTGGTCATTCCTTACATGGCTGGAGTGTCTGAGAAGCTTAAAAGGATTTTTGGCAAACTCCACATCCCTGTTTATTTCAAACCCACAAACACACTAAGGTAGAGACTTGTCCACCCAAAGGATCCGATACCAAACCATAAAAGGAGCAATATAGTATATGCGGTCCAATGCAGTGAGGAGTGTTCAGACCTCTACATTGGAGAAACTAAACAGCCATTAAACAGAAGGATGGCCCAACTTAGGAGGGGCAACAGGTCAGGACCAGAATCAGCAGTACATCTCCATTTGAAGGACAAAGGGCACTCTTTAAAAGATGAGGATGTACACATATTAGACAAAGAAGAGAGGTGGTTTGAGAGAGGAGTAAGGGAAGCCATTCATATGAGCATCGAAACCCCCTCCCTCAAGAGAGGTGGTGGCCTGAGGCATAGTCTATCTGCTACTTATCAGGCTGTACTTTCCAAAGTACCCAGGCAAATCAAGGAGCCTTCACCACCAGGTCACAGCTAACGACCCATTCTTGATGGGTTTCAGCACCTTAGGCCATTGTTTACCTTAAGGCCATGGACACTAATGTCTCCCTAACGAGCCTATTCAGGCTTTGTTCATCTTATGAGCCAATCAGACCAGGGGACAAGAGGTCAAGCTGACTATAAGAAGGTCTCTTGCACTAGCTGTATTCAGACCGATGAAGCTGTTTGGATGAACAGCAAAACGTTTCTATCTCTCAAAAAGAAGTCCAGTAGCCATGACTCAACTCCCAGCCGACTCTTCTTGTTAGTTGCCTCTGACGTACAGGGACCCGATGAACGAGCGATCTCCAAAATGGCCCCCCATCATCTCTTGCATACCTGACCCTGTGGCTTCTTTTAGACTGGGATCACTTCATCTCATATTGGGGTCCTCCTCTTTTCCCTGCTGCCTCCCACCTTTTCCAAAACAGCTGTCTTTCACTTCTCAACCTGTATCCATTCACTGGTGACAGTTAAGCTGCTGGTATTACGGCCGCAGACATTAACACAACACCGTTCTGGCCCCTTATACATGCAAGTCGATTTCGACCACAGCGTGGTCCTTTTTTCTTCAAGTACAGGCGCTCGGCCAGCAAGAGGCACGGAGGAATCAAATTTTAGTTTTTATAGACACGGTCATGCTAAAATGCAAACGGGTTTCAGAGCCCTCTGAACACCAGGCTTTGGGGAAATATTGTGGATTAATTCAGGCAGAGAACAGATGTATGTGTTTACCTTTTATTAATTTTTGTATATGCCCCCTTTCTCCCCACAGGAGGCCCAAGACATCTCACGACAACCAAAGCTATAGAACAAACAACAGGTTTTTTTTTTTAAAAAAAAAAACAATTATACAAATATATTAGAATATAATTAAATATATAAATATTTATTTTTTTAAAAAAAATCAATATTAAAAAAAACTATTTTAAAACACTAGAATTTAAGAAACAAGCATTCCTGGGTCACTTACTCCTTCAAGGGCTGCCTGAAGAGAGAGGTCTTTCCCTAACAATGGAAGGACAAGGGGAAAGACACCAACCTGCCTTCTCAGGACTGTTCATTTCAAAGTCTGGGAGCAGCCACCGAGAAGGCCCTGCCCGGTGCCCTTGCTAAGCCAGCTTGGGAAAGTGGTGAAACAAGAGAAGGGCCTCCTTGGATCATGAAAGTCAGGAAGGCTCTGCAAGAATACTCTTATAACGTGAGCCAGTTTCCTTCAACTTAACCATTAGAGATATGGAGTCCAAAACAAAAAGGGTTCTGCTTATATACCGCCCCATAACACTTTAAGTAGTCTCTGGGCGGTTTACAATTTTTTAATTACAGTGTGCAGGCTACACATTGCCCCCCCCAGCAAGCTGGGTACTCATTTTACCGACCTCAGAAGGATGGAAGGCTGAGTGAACCTTGAGCCAGCTACCTGGGATTGAACCCCAGGTCGTGAGCACAGCAATCTCGGTAAAGCGGCCTTGACAGGAAGGCGAGTGTCCAAGGACAGTGGAGCGTAGCTCAGAAGCGTGGACGAGAGAAACACTGTAACCTGTGATGTGCAAGTAGTGATTGGAAAGAGATGTTATACCGTGTTTTCCCGAAAATAAGACAGTGTCTTGTGTTCATTTTTGCTCCCAAAGATGCGCTAGGTCTTATTTTCAGGGGATGTCTTATTTTTCCATGAAGAAAAATACGGTACACATTTATTGTTATCTTATTAACGGGGAGGTCTTATTTTCGGGGGGGGGATGCCTTGTATTTCGGTGAGGGGGCAAAACTGTAAGTAGGTCTTATTTTCAGGGGATGTCTTATTTTCGGGGAAACTGGGTATATACCATATGTATTGCAATATGTTCTTGCTGTTTAGCCAGGGCTGTTTAGCCAGTAAGCCTGATGTGTTGGCTGTGACAGGAAGAATAGCTGGATTGTTTATGCTACTGGATGCAAGTCTCTGGAAAATGAATGGAGCCTGTATATATTTTGTAAATAGACTGCCATAGAAAACCAGCAACGGAGTCTGTCATATTTTTGCCTCTAATCCGTGACATGGCTGCAACTCTGCTTATTGAGGTGAACTCCTCATAAATTCCTGACAGGCTCAATGGGGGGGGGGTGTTTGACACCATCCTTCAAACAGCCTGGACTCGAGTCCTGTATGGCTTTCTTGGTCATAACCATTAACCCATAATTGGGCCCGGAGTTATACTGCTTGCTTGTGAACCTGTTGTAATAAGGGGGTGGTGGTTTACCAACCAACCAACCAACTGGCTGCAACACTGTGAACCAACAGAGGTTTCTAAGCCAGGCATGTCCAAACTTCGGCCCTCCTGATGTTTTGGACCACAACTCCCAGAATCCCTAGCCTGTATTTCCAATGGCAAAGAACTGTGGGAGTTTATTTATTTATTTGGTTTATCTGGAAGTTGAGTCATGGCAACTGGACTTCTTTTCTTGAGAGACTGAAACGTTTTGCTGCACATCAGGTGGAAAATGGCCCACCTTTAGGTCCACCTAACGAGCCTATTGAGACTTTTTTTCCACCTAACGAGCGTATTCAGGCCATTGTTCATCTTATCAGCCTATTTCAGACCAGGGTGACAAGAGGTCAAAGCTGACTATAAGATGGAGGACTCGCAACTAGCTTTCCTCAGACTGATGAAGCTGTTTGGATGAGCAGCAAAACGTTTCACTCTCTCAAGAAAAGAAGTCCAGTTGCCATGACTCATCTTCCAGATAAACTCACCAGGATGTCTGAGACTCTTTACAGAAATGAAAATAGGGAATACTGTACTGTACTGAACTATACATTGCATGGTCTCTGGCTCCCTCAAGTGGCAACTTCTGGTATTTCTTGTTTATTTTAATATTTTCTGACTGAGGACGAATGAATAAGCAGCTACTGATCCCGCATGGAGGGTGGACCTATCGTTTCACCCCAGTGGAGACTAAACTAGCAGGAGCGTCCCAATTAAGAGGGGCTCATCCACAAACACGGAAGGCCAAAAAGTCGTCTAGTGGCGAATACACTTCGAATAGGAAGCCCACTCGGCCATTTGCAAGGGTTTAACCTAAATGCACTCTCTGGTGCATCAAGAAGTTCGGCTTTTGAGTAAAACGTTTCCCACACCGTAAACAACTGTACGGTTTCTCTCCCGTGTGGGTTCGCTGGTGCCTCACCAGATGCGATTTCTGGCCAAACCGTTTCCCACACTCGGGGCAACTGTAGGGTTTCTCCCCCGTGTGGGTCCTCTGGTGACTGAGGAGGTTCGATTTATCGGAAAAGCGTTTCCCGCACTCCCCGCAGCCGTACGGTTTCTCTCCCGAGTGGATCCTCTGGTGTCCGCTCAAGTGCGACTGCTGAAGGAAACGCTTCCCGCACTCCAAGCACGCGTACGGTTTCTCACCCGTGTGGATCCTCTGGTGTTTCCCAAGCTCGGACTGCTGAGGGAAACCTTTTCCACACTCGACACACGTATAGGGTTTCTCCCCGATGTGCACCCTGTGGTGTATCACTAAGGCGGAGCACTGGGCAAAAGACTTCCCACATTCCAAGCAAGCATAGGGCTTCTCTCCTGTGTGAACCCTCCGATGGTTCAGCAGGTCCGAAAGCTGAGGGAAACGTTTCCCACACTCGGTGCATTTGTAGGGCTTCTCCCCCGTGTGGGTTCTCTGGTGGATGACGAAGGCGGACTGCTGGGCGAAGCTCTTCCCGCAATCCGGGCAACGGTAGGGTCTCTCTCCCGTGTGGAGCCTCTGGTGGATGACGAAGGCGGACTGTTGGGCGAAACGCTTCCCGCACTCCGGGCAGTGGTAGGGTTTCTCTCCCGTGTGGATGCGCTGGTGATTGACGAGGCAGGACTTGTAGGCAAAGCATTTCGCACACTCCGGGCACTTGTAGGGTTTCTCTCCGGTGTGAGCTCTCTGGTGCACGACCAGCTTCGAGTGGTAAGCAAAACTTTTCCCGCACGCTCGGCACTGGTACAGCCTTTTTTCTCCATAGGCCCGCTGACCGCTCACAAGTCCTGCGGCCTGACCAAAACGCTTCCCACGCTCGAAGCTGTCTGAGGGTTTCCCACCCAGGTGGATACTCGGATGCTGAGCGAGAGATGATGTTGGTACGAAACTTGGGCCACGCTCCAAATGTAGGTCTTCCTTTGTACCTTCACCTGCAAGGAGAAAGCGCACACAGAGATGTGACGCTCTTTGAGTCTCAGGAACAAAAACCATTGGAAGAGCAGATTAGGAGCTAAACAATGTGGTGGGCTGAGGGGAATCTATTAAATCACCTTTGCATTTAATTCCCATACACCAGATTGGGGCATTTCAGGGTTAAGACAACACACGCGAGAGGAATGCGAAATCACTTATCGTGAAGTTGTAACGGGAAATTCGAGTCTAGAAAAGAGGAAATTGGCTCTGCAGCCTTGTTTGAAGATTGTTAACACAGTTCTGCTGTAGCCCTGCAGGAGGCACGCGTACAGAAGAACTACACCAGTGGTGGCCAAACTTCGGTCCTCCAGAAGTTTTGGACCACAACTCCCACAGTCCTTTGTCATTGGTAGTACAGGCTTGGAATTCTGGGAGTTGTGGTGCAAAACACCTAGAAGGCTGAAGTTTGGCCACTACTGAACTACGCAATAAGCTGTAAACAAGGCTGTTCAGCCAATTTCCTCCTCTCGTTCCATCTTGTTCTCTATTTCTTTTTACTTTCAGTTTTTCTGCAGTCTCGATGCCCTACCATAACAGCTCTGCACCTAACTGTTTAAACGATTGCATGGCTTGAACACATGAGCATCCAGCTCGTTGTGGGTGGTGGGGGCAATGTATAGTCTGGTTAAGTAAATTGTAAACCACCCAGAGAGTGCTTTAAGCACTACGGAGTGGCTTCTATACCACTCCATAGTGCTTAAAGCACTCGCTGGGAGGTTTACAAGTCCTTTGCTTTGTGGGCTAGTGCACAATGAACAGTGAAACCGACAGCATGTCAGAATCTTGCAAGCAAAACTTAGTGGTCAGGATCCTGTCCGACATTTACCATATTTTTTCATCTATAAGACGACCCCATGTATAAGACGATCCCTAATTTTCCAGCCAGAAATAACAGTTTCTCTACTTTGTGGTTCTCTCATTGGCTTACTTCCGTGTATAAGACGACCCTAATTTTTTTAGACTAACAGTTTTAGTTTTAAAAAAAGCAGTCTTATACATGGAAAAATACAGTACATGTGGGTAACTCTAAATGCAAGTGTAAGGATGTATCACTGGAGACCAAGATTAAGACCAGGGGTCCTCAAAAAGCGGGCCGGTCCACCACCACCCAGACACCACTGGGGCCGGATTACAGTCCAAAAGCAGCTGCGGAGGCTGGCTTTCTCATAAATCGGGGGGTAGGTGGGGGGGGTTGCAATTGGTCCCAGGGGCCGGATTCAGGACCTTGGGGGGCCGCATCCGGCCCCAGGGCCTTAGGTTGAGGACCCCTGATTAAGACTAACAACACTGTGTATTCTCGAAGGCTTTCACAACCGGGATCTGATAGCTGTTGTGAGTTTCTTGGGCTGTTTGGCTGTGTTCTGGAAGTTTTTCTTCCTGATGTTTGGCCAGACAGAAACTCCTTGTTCCCTGAGCTCCTTGCCCTCTGAAGACGCCGGCCACAGAGTCTGACAAAACGTCAGGAAGAAAAACTTCCCGAACATGGCCAAACAGCCTGGAAAAAACTCACAACTAGCACTCTTGTACAGTAATCCCCCAATTATCGCGGGGGTTAGGGACTTGACCCGTGATAAAGGGAAATCTGCGTTATGCGGGTGCTGGGTCATGTTGGGACTTGGGGGGCCTGTTTTGGGGGCCTCCTGCACTTACCCCCCAGGCCTGGCGCTGCCCCAAATGGGCCCTCAACAGGCCCTGGAAGCTGGTTAGAGGCCCGCTCGGGGCAGTGCCAGGCCTGGGGGGTAAGTGCAGGAGGCCCCCAAAACAGGCCCAGTCAGCTTGCCTCAGGGGCCCTTGCCTTCAAATACTACGGTCCTGTGATATACCGAGACTACAGTATATGAACCGCAATAAGAACAAAAGAAGAGCCCTGCTGGATCAGGCCAAAGGCCCATCTAGTCCAGCTTCCTGTATCTCACAGTGGCCCCACCAGATGCGTTTGGGAGTGCATGAGACTAGATATCTGTCTCCTGATACCACTCCCCTGCATCCGGCCCTTGAAGTACCCTGGTTTTAAGCCGAGGGATGACACATCTCCATCATGGTTTGTAACCTGGGATGGACTTTTTCCTCCAGGAATCTATCCAATCCCCTTTTGAAGGCATCCAGGCCAGATGCCATCACCACCTCCTGTGGCAGGGAGTTCCACAGACTAACAACGTGCTAGGTGAAAAAAATATTTTCTTTTGTCTGTTCTTATTCTCCCAGCACTCAATTTGAGTGTATGTCCCCTAGTTCTGGTATTTTGTGAGAGGGAGAAGAGTGTCCCTGTATTCACTTTACTCATGCCCTGCATTATTTTGTACATCTCAATCATATCCCCCCTCAGGCGCCTTTTTTCCAGACTAAAAAGCCCCAAATGTTTTAGCCTTTCCTCATAGTAAGGCTAAAACATTTGGGGTTCTTTAGTCTGGAAAAACTCCTTTCCATTAATCATTTTAGTCGTTCTCTTTTGCACCTTTTCCAGTTCCACTATGTTTTTCTTGAGATGCGGTGACCAGAATTGTACACAATATAGCGGGGGACAACTATTCCCAATCACGGTGTCTGCGTGTGAAGGCTGGAGAGTCAATAAAGTAGGCGGTGGCGGCTGGGGGCGGGGATAATTTGCTTGAAATGAGGTGGTGGCGGAGACCTTTGTGGATACCCTGACAGCCAGAAAGACAAACACGTGGGGGCCAGATCAAGTCAAACCTGAACTATCTGTGGAGGCAAAACGGTTGACAGGTTCACCTAATTTGGGTGCCCTCATGAAAAGACAGGATTCTTTGGAAAAGACCGTAACATTGGGAAATGTAGATAAGGCAAATTTTTAAATTTTGCTTAGCAAATATCTGTATCCCTTTGAAAACAAAATCCCTGTGCCAAGTCCTGCAGTGAAGAGTTTACGGCGCCGGCTACGAATGAGTGATCTCCACAAGTTTAACTGCCCTGCTCAGTTCTTGTACATTCAAGCCTGTGGTTTCCTTCAGAGAGTGAGTCCGTCTCGCAAATTGAGTCTCCTCTTCTTCTACTGCCTTCCATCTTTCCCAACATTGCACAGCTTTAGGCAAATTCTTAATTATTATTTTTGGGGAGGGGGAGGGGAGGGGTGGGGTCTGTCACCTTACCTTCCTTCTTTCCCCCCACGAGCTGAACGGCGATCCCTGACTCTTCCGAGCGCTGAGAATCAGCCACCCACAGGACTTCTCCTCGTTCTAGCCGGGAGACCAGGTCTGGCTTGGGAAGGGGAGGCCAACCTGGGAAAGAAGGAGAGAACACAGAAATGCCCCCCTGGATCAGCTGCCCTTGAGGTGCCTTTTAGGCAGTCGCGAGGCTTAATGGCCGCCCATGGTGTTCGTCCGTGGAACTCCCTGCCACAGGACGTGAGGATGGCATCCGGCCTAGATGCCTTTCAAAGGGGACTGGACCGATTTCTTGGAGAGAAAGTCCATCTCAGGTGACAAGCTATAGTGGGGATACAGGTTATTTCCAGGCTTAAAAAGAGGGTACCCCTCAGTGCCAGACGCAGGGGAGTGGTATCAGGAGACAGGTATCTAGTTGTCTCATGTGCTCCCAGAGGCACCTGGTGGGGCCACCGTGAGATACAGGAAGCCGCACTCGATGTGCCCACAGTCTGATCCAGCATGGCTTTTTTATGTTCTTATACCAGGTGCTGTAGGTTAGCCGACAGGCCCTCCAAAAGGCTGGCTGAACTTCCTAAAAAAGTTACATCAAAACAATGGATCTGTCTGGCGCAGTGGTTCTCAACCTGTGGGTCCCCAGATGTTCCTGGACTGCAACTCCCAGAAATCCCGGCCAGCTCAGCGAGTGATGAAGACTTCTGGGAGTTGCAGTCCAGGAACATCTGGGGACCCACAGGTTGAGAACCACTGGTCTAGTGGACCCCACCGCCAATTGGGGTGCTAAAGAAAAAGAAGTGAGAACAGAGACAAAGAACATATTTCTTGATCCAGTGTTTTATTAATCTGTGGAACTCCTTGCCACAGGGTGCGGGGATATCACCTGGTCTTGATGCCTATAAAAGGGGACTGGCTAGAGGTCTACAGGGTTACAACATATCTCTAGGCTTAAAAGGAGGGTGCCCCTCAATGCCAGATGCAGGGGAGTGGTATCAGGAGACAGAGATCTAGTCTCATGCGCTCCCAGATGCATCTGGTGGGGCCACTGGGAGATACAGGAAGCTGGACTAGATGGGCCCTTGGTCTGATTCAGCAGGGCTCGTATGTTGTTATGGGCACACTTGGATGTGTGTGTGTGTGTGTGTGTGTGTGTGTGTGTGTGTGTGTGTGTGTGTGTGTGTGTGTACCCCACCTCAAGGAGGCCAAAAATATATTTTTCTTTAAAAAAATAAAAGATAGTGGCCAGGGAGAGATCTTCACACTTAAATCCAACTTAAAGGTCCTTAGTTCAGCAAGACCTGTTTGTTGTTAACGATTCTAAAACATGCACTGTACCTTCTAACACTGATGTTTGAAAAGTTGCAATTCCTTTGGCTCTATGCATTGTATATTTTTAAAGGCCTATGGCCATAAACAATAAGGTTTTGACTAACCTATTGACTGACTTGACATTTCTACACCTCCAGATCTGCGGGACCAGTTATCTGCTGATTCCCTGATCCACATTCCGAAAACATTAAGAAGAAATCCTTAAAACATATATTTCTGAAAGAAAAGTTACAGAACTGGCCACTGGCGACCATGCGATGTACAGCTTTTGCTGTTAAAATAGTATTCACTATCGGGGCACAGTGGTTAAATGCCTGGACTGCAGGTAAAACTGTGCTCACGACCTGGGGGTTCAATCCCAGGTAGCCGGCTCAAGGTTCACTCAGCCTTCCATCCTTTCGAGGTCGGTAAAAGGAGTACCCAGCTTGCTGGGGCTGGGGGGGCAATGTGAAGCCTGCATAGTGTAATTAAAACTGTAAACTGCCCAGAGACTACTTGAAGTGGTCTGTGCCATCGCTGAAGGAGGCCCATAAATCTTTGACTAGAAATCGGGCTTTCTCAGTGGTGGCCCCTCGGCTCTGAAACCAACTTCCTCCTGAGATCTGTCTGGCACCTTCCCTCCCAGTCTTTAAGAAGCATCTAAAGACGTGGCTATTTAAAAAAGGCTTTCCCCGGATATTAATCTGTTCAATAATGATTTTATCTGTAGCCCATCTTGCTCCTGTTCTATGTTTTTGTTATATATTGTTTACTAGTTATTATGTTTTATTTATTTATTTGTGCTTATCTACTATATTGCATTTTACTGTTTATGGTTTTGATTTCTGTTCAGTTTGTAAACCGCCCAGAGTAGCCATGTAGCTAGATGGAGCGGTATATAAATTTAATAAATAAATAAATAAATAAATAAATAATACCCAGGGAGACCACATTCCCAAAATTCTCCAGCATGACCTCCGCGTACAGCGATCTCTGGCCCGGATCCAACAGGGCCGCCTCCTGTTTTGTGAAATACACAGCCACATCTTCAAAGGTAACCCAAAAGCTCTGCAGGAACAAAGAGAAAATGTAAATCTCCTCTTTTTAAAACAACAACAAACAACTCCTGGCTCAGCGACAGGCACAGGCAGGAATCCACCTTCCGGAGGGCCTATCGTATTGAACATTATGTATCGGACATAAGGATGGAATCGCGTTAGTGTTCCAGAGACACGATTTAGGCAGCTTTCCAAGGCTGAAAAATCAAACTTGCCCACGAAGGCTGCATGCAGACCCGTCCCTAGAACAAGCTTTGACGTGCAAACGACAGGAACAGTTTTTGTTAAAAAATCCATTTACCTTTTGTAAATAAATAAATAAAACTGTGCCTGCCAGATGCTTTCAGCAGTTAAGGAATTTGCTTTTCAAATAGCGGGTTACCTGTAACGTCACATTCACCTCTATAATAATTTGCATCGGACCCGATTTCCTGTCACCTGGGGCCCCTCTCAACATGTTGGACTCCAAGAGCCATCATCCACAGACGGCAGGGTCACTCACGTCAATCTTGCCCGAGGAAAAACAGATCCTAGGTCGTTCATGAATTAAGCCCTTCCAAATGCCCAATCCCTCCCTCGGGTCTACAAGGGATGAAAACAAGAATCCATTCATTGGTTGTTTATAGCTGGCTTTTAACTTTCCTCCCAATGAATTCAAGATGGAAGATCTGACTCTTCTACTCCTGCCTGATGTCCTCACAACAACCCTGTTTTAATCTGACAGCGCCTGGCTCCAGATCAGAGCGCTGCTGTTCCCAAGCAGATAGTCCATAGCCATCAGACTACAAAGCCCATGACCTCCACCAGCGTCGAATAATCCTACGTGCGGCTGGCTACCTGCCATTTATTTAGGGCTCTTTCCATCCTTTATTTATTTACAGTGGTACCTTGTATAAAGGAATTAATTCGTTCCAAATGAAATTACGTTAAGCAAATTTTCCTTTCTACAAATTTCCCATAGTAATGCATTGAAAACAGAGTGTTCCCTAATAGCGACCATTTTTACGCTGTACGGATTCGCCCCATAGGCGATTCTTTTAAGCAAATTTCCCCTATCTCCGCAATTATGTTGTACAGATTTTATGTTATACAAACCGTTTGTTATACGAGAGTCCACTGTATTTGATTTCTATACCGCAAAACCATCTGCCCGAAGGGCCACTCTGGGCAGTGTGTACAAGATCATTAAAATACAATATCGTAAAATACAATATTAAAAATGGGTCCTTTTCCAAGGAGAAAGGTGGGGTAAAAATACTCAAATAAATAAATAAATAAATAAATAAATAAATAAATAAATAAATAAATAAAAAATTAACATACACACTAAAATGTAAACAAACATGATCATTAGCAATCATAATAATAAATAATAAAGGGGCAAAAGAGAGGGAGGGGGAAAAATTACAGAGACACAGAAATTAGAAAAGTACAAGCCAAAACAAGACAAGTGGACCAGTAGTTTGCGTCAATTATGAATAAAGTCTAGATAGGCCATCCTGAACAGGCAGGTTTTTTATTGGGGTTTAAATGGCAGGAGCGAGGGTGCCTGGCGGATTTCAATAGGGAGGGTGTTCCCCAGCATCACAAAACATCACAACTCCTTCTAGCCTGGAGGATTCTGGGAAGTGTCCTCTGGGAAAAAAAAGTGACTTCCCGCCTCCCCCAGACACCATGCCCGCTTTGGCTGCGTGGTCTTCTCGGTGGTGGCACCCCATCCACCTTGGAAACTCCGCCCACTTTAGCCTGTGGCTCCGCCCACTGTTCGAAAGACAAGTCCCAACAGGTGTGAATTAAAGTCATGCCGACTTCAGCTGGAAAAGCGTTTCCCTTTCTTAGGTGTTGGTGTGTGTGTGTGTGATTGTGTGAGCTGGGACAGGGGTGGTGGGGGTAGGCGGCTGCGGTTCAGCGGAAGCCGGACGTTCAAAAGAAGATCGCCCGCCTGGCCTACCCCGCAGGGCAGGTCTCCACCCAGATCACGTGTGGTTTCCTGAGAATTTCCTACCTCTCCCGATTCCCTTGAAGTACCTCCTTTCCCTTTGGGTGGAGGGGACAAAGTAGGTTTCGGTGGAAATTGCATCCTTCACCCTTTTCTGGGGCTGGGGGAAAAACAAGACAAAAGTGACATTTCAGAAACAACAAATTATTATAATAATGTTCGTTGGCTTCACATTTCTCTCCTCTCTTTCCTCGACGGAGCTCAAGGGAGTCAGACCTGGCTTGCCACACAACCCTCCTGACAACCCTGTGAAGTAGGTTAGATTAATAAAAGCGCAAAGGCCTCCCCGGGGATTTGAACCCGGGGCCTTCCAACTTCTACATAAACACACAGGACAAATTGCCCTTTTTCCTCTGTCTTGGAAATAAGCAGCCGATTGTGTCTCCCAGCTTTTCCCAATGTCCCGGCCTCTTCATGGGCACAATTACAACTCCCATCGTCCTTACTGAAACCAAGGGTTCAAAGTAAGTCGTGTTATTTTGGTACACGATGCAAGAATTCCCACAAGCATCTTTCACCATCTTTTCATATAATAATAATAATAATAATAATAATAATAATAATAATAATAATAATAATAATAATAATAATAATAATAATAATACCCTGTATCCACTGATTCATTAACCACTGATTCAGCTATCCACGCTCGACAGAGGAAAATAAATAAATAAATAATTCAGCAGCCATAAAGCAATCTACTGTCGCAAAACAGTAGTGGGGAGCGGGGTTGGCATTCTCTCTAGTTTTCGCTATCCGCGGGAAGGCCTGGAACCGATCCCAAGTGGGTTTTGGGGTCCTACTGTACCATGCTGTCTTCCTCTGGGAACTAGAAACCCCAAATGCCTTTGGCGCATTCACTCCTATCATTATTTATTTTATTTTATTTATTTTTACAACTTATATGCTGCCCACTACCCAAAGGTTAAAATAAAAGACAGCCTTGCAGAAGACAAATGCGGGAGCAGGTCTATAAAGATATTGCTTATTCCTGACTTTGTATCATTAAAGCAGGTTTTCTTTGCTTTCTTTCATTTTTAAAAAAAAAAAGAGTATTTTAAGACCCTCAAGACTCAAAATATTTTTGCTGTGTATTTCTTGAGGAATGCCAGATAACTAGCTTTTGTTCTACTACATTAAGACGGTCTCTGATAAAACTGGACAGCCCTAAAGCAGCTCCGTGTATAAAGATGCTTGCCCCTCGACCTCCACAGCCCACGAAAAGGTTGCCAACTAACCAGCAAACGCCCCCAACCCCTAACTCTCTCTCTTAGACCTTGTTCGCTCCTTTTTGGACACCGGGATGCTTATCCAGTTAAGGAAATAAACATGATCACTTGCCAAATATGCTGTGTGTGTGTGTGTGTGTGTGTGTGCGTGCGTGCGTGCGTGCGTGCGTGTGCAAATGCATGTATAAAAATGCATATAAAATATTTTAAAAATGCATGAGCGATCGGCGAGCAACCTGCTGTCCAGCAGGGCGCACAGGAGCAGCGAGGGGCGGGTGGTGTTGGCAACCCTAACCTGCAAAAGCTGCCTTTGGCTGCGTCTTGGGTTCACACGGATCTCCAGACCCCTTAGCCCACCCCAAATAAAATGAGAACCATTTGTGTCTCCCAATACTTGCCCAGGAGATGCGCCTTTGTGTTGCAAAAGCCAGCCTGGTGGCCAGAAAAGAAAGGGAAAAACAAAAACAAAAAAAGAAACCAGTGGCTGCTGGGAGTTGTAGTTTTCCTTTGCTCTCCTCCCCGGTCCCCTTTGAAGCAAGGGCCTTCTGGGAAATGTAGTACAGACTCTCTTCCCTACCTACAGACAGAACTTTCCAGGTTAGGGAACCAGGGCCGGTCGGCTTCTCTTTTACAGACTACAACTCCCAGCATCCCGTAGGAATATAGGGCGACAAGACAAGGGCACAGCTTGGCCGTGGGCAAAGAAGACGCTGAAATAATGAAGACAATGGAAATTTAAAAATGAAAGACTTTTTTAAAAAAATAATTATTTTATTTTATACCAAGGAACAGGGTAGACGGAGAAGGGAAGAGGGTTCTTAGGAAAGGGATGGCACATTAATGCATCATTCCTCTCAATATTTTATTTATTTATTTATTTATTTATTTATTTAACTTATATGCCGCCCACTACCCCAAGGTCTCTGGGTGGCTTACAATCAAAAGAATTAAAACAATTTAAAATAGTTAGAAATAGAATATCAATAAATCATCAAGCAATAATGAAAACCTTACACTAAAATCATTATCCTAAAATTCTCATCAGAGGACCCACAGTCTATATTGTATCAATTAAAAAACTATTATTACAGTTTTGCGTCTTCCGCCCTGTTATATAGCCTGTGTGGCTCTTCCTCCAAATACTCTGTGTGTGTGTGTGTGTGTGTGTGTGTGTGTGTGTGTGTGTGTGTGTGTGTGTGTGTGTGTGTGTGTGTGTGTGTGTGTGTGTGTGTGTGTGTGTGTGTGTGTGTGTGTGTGTGTGTGCCTGTGTGTCAGTCCTGACCGACTCTTCCTGACCCCATGTCCATGGAGTTTTGTTGGCAGGATGCCCTAAGAAGCACATCCGATCTCGCCTGATCTTGGAAGCTAAGCAGGGTTGGCCCAGGTTAGCACTTGGATGGGGGACCCCCAAGGAATATACCAGGTGCTGTAGGTGGCCTGAAGTAGGAACTGGCCAAGCCACTCCATATACATTACTTAGAGTTAAACGTGAACAATAATGAAAGATTTCTGTATCCCTTAATTCAGTTATCACTCCAAAGAGTGTCCTTCCTTTCTCTTCAGGTAAGCTTTCCCTGAATGAGGGACTACCATTATGTGGCATTTATATGAATCTATAGGTTCAGCTACTGTAAATGCTAAGGTGTCCCTCAATTCCTTGTTCTCAATACTTGAACATGTCTTAATTGCATTGGACTGTATATTATCCCTCATTACTGTAAGCACCCTTGGGTCCTTTTCCAAGGAGAAAGGTGGGCTAAAAATACTCTAAATAAATAAATAAATAAATAAATAAATAAATAAATAAATAAATAAATAAATAAATAAGATGATTGGAGTGTCTTTCTGGAAACAGGCAAAGACCTTTCTCTTCAGGCAAGCTTTCCCTGAATGATATGTGTCTTTTTATAGGAATCTACCATACACCATCACATAGACTTTGTGTTTATAACCACGTATAACCTTGTGCATTGACACTATGTTTTCAATGTTAGTTTCCACCCCTCATAACTTTTTACATGGGATTTTTACTCTCTCTTTGACTGCTCGCGTTCTCTTGTAGTTTTAATGTTGCCTTTTAATGTAAGATGTCCCTCAATTCCCTGCTTCTAAATACAGTGGTACCTTGTATAAAGGAACTAATTCGTTCCAAATGAAATTATGTTAAGCAAATTTTCCTTTATACAAATTCCCATAGGAATGCATTGGAAATGGAGTGATCCCAATTTTATGTTGTACGGATTTTCCCCATAGGCGATTATGTTAAGCAAATTTCCCCTATCTCCAGAATTTTTTATGTTGTACAAATTTTATGTTATACAAGCTGTTTGTTATACAAGGGTCCACTGTACTTGAATACAGTATGTCTTAATTATACTGGACTATATATTGTCCCTCATTTCTGTAAGCCGCTTTGGGTCCTTTTCCAAGGAGAAAGGCAGGGTAAAAAATACTCTAAAATAAATAAATAATAAAGAGTTTAAAAATCAGCAGACAGGGAGTAAGGAAGGACCGAGACCTAGATCCTCTTGGAATTTCTCATCCCCGCGGATGGGAGTGAAAGCCAGACAGCAAAGAAAGCTGACAGGCTAAATTAACAAAACATTTCCCGTTAATTCTCATTCATTAGGGCCAGCAGCTCCCTAATGGGCAGGAAACTGTGGCTGGACAGACCAAGTGCTTCTGGGAATGGGGGTGGGAGGAAGGGGGTTGGACTACCATACCCAGCATCCCCAAGGAAGAACGGGTGCCGCTCACTTTCTGTATAAATGCAGTCTAGACATCAAGAGCAACGGAGAGAATATTGTGCAAATATCTCCTTACGCTGATGCTGCCACCGGAGTCTCCGAGGGCATGGGAATGATCAACGTGACACCCCCGCAGCAGGCTGGGTTTTGTTGTCCACTTTGATCCGGCATTTAATGGATTTGTGTGTTTGGGGGGGGGGGACACACCTTTCAACAGTCAGGGGAGCTATACAGTGATACCTCAATTTACGAATTTAATCTGTTCCGAATGCATGCTCTTAAGTCAAACTACTCTTAAATCGGAGCACCTATCGAAAAAATTGAAAGAATAAGTTAAAAAATAAAAAAAATGAAAAAAATTAAGTCGAGCAGACCACATCTAAAATTTGTACGGCGGCAGTTAAAACGCCAACAGTTTTTCCACTTTTAAGTCCAATTGCTCTTAAGTCGAGCTGCTCTTAAGTCGGGGTACCACTGTACGTACTTGTCTTATTATCAGCCAGTGAGTTACAGTTAGTAACTCTGGATATATGTTATGACCTGGACGCTTTAACATTCTGGCAGTGCATTAATTAATTAGAGCAAAAATTAATAAAAGACACTCTCTTATTTTCGGGAAAACAGGGGTAGATGGCTAAGGAACTGAGCTCTCCCTCCAACTTTCATAGCAATGCAGAATCAAGTAGAACGACCAAATGTTTATGTTCTGGAGAAATCTTAGTCAAAAGTGCAGTCACAAAGGATGTAATGTTTTCTTCTTTTCACTTTTTTAAATTCCCTCTCAGATTTGTCCCGGCAAAGAATGAAAATCACATTTCACTTTTCATCAAAATGCACAAGAATGCTGATTAGTTGCTGTTTTTCCAAGGAGTATGCAATTTCTTTCTTCTTTTTGGCCACCCGGGAATTTTTTCATCAAAATGCACAAGAATGCTGACTAGGCCATTTCTTTCTTCCATCATTCTCTATCCTGGGTGCTCGGTGTATCCTGTGATAGGCACCTCAGTAGGATGCACTTGGAAGAAAGGCTTAAGACTAAACTAGGCCAAGCTCGATCCAAATGTTGTGCTCAAAAAAAGGTGTGACCCAAAGCAAAGATGGGGTAAAGTTTGCTTCCCCGTGTGTTACTGCCAGGCTATATTTCCCATTGCCCTTTTCCAGTAGGACCCCTGTATCCACTGGGGATCGGTTCCAGGCCTTCCTGTGGATAACGAAAACTGTGGATAAGAGATAACGCCCCCCCCAAACTGCTGTTTTGCGACAGTAGCTCGCTTTATGGCTGCTGTTTGTGAAAGTAGCTTGCTTTGCAGCATCTGTTTGTGACAGTAGCTTACTTTGCAGCTGCTGAATTATTTTATTTTTTTCCCTCTGCCACTGTGGATAACTGAATCAGTGGATACGGGGGTCCTACTATACTGCAGGCAGGACGTGCAGCTTCTCATGGGTTAGACTCCAGCTGCCTTGTTATGCAAGTTCCATGCTTTTACATCTGTTGTAGCAATGCTTTCGCCTAACATTTTGAATATGTTCCTTTAATTATTTTTCAATATTTGGATATTATACAGTTTTTATAATATTTTGTGATTAGAAGCGGAAAAAGTGTGCTGCTTACAGACTGCCCCATAGTAGTTAAAACACCCTCTGGGCACTTAGCATTTAATTATGCCAACAACACTTTGACTCTCAGCAAGCTGGGCATTCAGTTTACCAACCTAGGAAGAGTGGAAGGCTGAGTGAACCTCCAGCTGGTTCCCCGGGAATTGAAACCCTGTTCGCGAGTGTCGTTTTGGCTGCAGTGCTGTTGGCGCGATTTCATGACTTTGTGATATTTGTTGACTTGTGCAAACTAAAGAAGACCAACGTGTGGGGGGGGGTGAGAATGGGGTCTCTAAAGAGGGATTTCAGAAAACCAGGCAGACCACAATCCCCATCCTCCTTTCCTCACCCGAGTGGTCATTTGCTGGAGCAAGCAGGGACGGGACAGCTGAACTGCTGCCCGGATTGGTGCGTTCCTGGTGAAAGAGGTCCCCAGTGGTGTGCAAAGAAGGTGAGTGGGCCACCTGGCCAGAAAGGGGAGGTTGGTGGGTCTACGCAGCGCGTTTGGTGCCACGCGGACAGCTTTATACGAAGTCCTTCCTTGAGATTCGTTCCCATCCCTAATTCCAACCCGTCCTCACATTTTTTTAGTTCTTGAAACTCATCCCTGTTGACCTACTACAGTAGGACCCCGGTATCCGCTGGGGATCGGTTCCAGGCCTTCCCATGGATAATGAAACCTGTGGATAAGAGAGAATGTCAACCCCGCCCAACACACACTGTTTTGCGACAGTAGCTTGCTTCACAGCTGCAGTTTTGTGACAGTAGCTTGCTTTGGGGCTGCTGAATTATTTAATTTTTTTCTTCTGCCAACTGTGGATAACTGAATCCATGGTTAATGAATCAGTGGATATGGAGCTTCTAATGTAATTCTATTTGGGATGTTTACCTCTTTTTCCCTGCCTCCCCCACCGCCCCAAATCCTGCTCCTACGACCACCTTTTAAAGCCCGAAAATGTCCTCAATCGTGCTGTCACATCCTTCCAGACAATGGCACGGCTTCTGTGAAACCGAGCGCTCGGAACCCAAAAGGGGGAGGAATCAGATGACAGCAACACGAAGCAGAAAAGCACACACGTCTACGCGCGTGTGCATGCGGTGGCTGAAAACCCACCCAGGTTTTTATTTGACACGAAAAACACGAGCTACCGTTTGCGGTGGGAGCCGGCCGAGGCGACGGTGACTACGATCCGCGGTACGACTCTGGTCGTCGCCACGGTCGTCTGTACGAAAAACAGCTTTCGGTCTCGTTGGACACGCTAGGAGTGGAAGAGACGCCCCTCAGGCTTCGGATCGCCGGCGTTTGTGGGTTTTTTTAACGCATAAATATCAGACCCCGACGGTCCCACGAGTTAAGAAGTTACCAGAGGCATTCCGTACTGGCGGCCCTTCCGGGAGGCCCGGGTGGCGTTGCAACGAAGGGCGTCCAACGTAGAATCGATGCGAAGAGGAGGAGGAGGAGGAGGAGGAGGAGGAGGAGGAGGAGGAGGAAGAGGAGGAAAACAGCCGGAGCGAAGATTACGCCGTTCACCTCTCGGCCAAATTCCCGGTGGACATTAAACGAGGCTCCGTGGACATTTCCTCCTCGCCATCCTCCACCTTCACCTTCACTCCCGGAGCCAACGCCTTGCTCCTTCCTTCTGCAGAGGCTCCGGGGTTTGCGGGGGCCTTCTGCTCTTGAATTAATTTCTCCTTTTCCAATTCCCCCGCCGGCGGGCCACCCGCCGGCAGGGTGTGGATCAGCTGGTGCTTGTACAGGCTCGACGTGTAGCTGAACAGCTTCCCGCACGCCAGGCAGGCGTACGGCTTTTCGCCCGTGTGGATCCGCTGGTGCCTCACCAGGTCGGCCTTGTCCCGGAAGCCCTTCATGCAGAGGAAACACCAGTGTCTCTTCAGGCCCTTGCGGTTCAGGTTCTTCTTGGCGTTCTTGGAGGCCTCCGCCGGGCCCGGCGCCGACCTGCCCTCTTTGGTCCTAGCTGGCCAGCTTTCCCACAGACCGCCGGTGCTGGCAACCTGGTGCGATGGGGCAGGTTCCACGTAGCTACTGTCTCGGGTTCCGTGCATTTCGCCATGGCCTGAAGAAAGAGGAGGAGGAGGACAAAAATGGAATCGCACCATGCAGAAGGGGAAAAGAAATGCATACAGTAGGACCCCCATATCCACTGATTCATTATCCACTGATTCAGTTGTCCACGGTCGGCAGAGGAAAAATAAATAAATAATTCAGCAGCCACAAAGCAAACTGCTATCACAAACAGCATCTGTAAAGCAAGCTACTGTCTCAAAACAGCAGTCATAAAAGCAAGCTACTGTCAGAAAACAGCAGTTTGGAGGTGGGTGGGCCGGCGTTCTCTCTTATCCACGGTTTTCATTATCCAGGGGAAGGCCTGGAACCAATCCCCAGTGGATACTGGGGTCGTACTGTATATTTTGGGGGTGTTTGCCGATCCTTTAGTCATTTAATGAGGGGCTTCCTTCTATCTGTCATTAAATCTCGGGGCTAATTCTCTGAAAAAGTGGACTTGCTTACAAATGCTTATACAGCGGCACCTCGGTTTATGCATTTAACGCATTCTCCGGGACATGCCATGTTGCGAAAAATTCATAAACTGAAACGCACAGGGGCGCAATGCATCCTAGGGAAACTTGCTTTAGAAAAAAAAATCATAAATCTAGGTATTGAGGGGGTGGGGTGGGCAAATTCGTAAACCAAGGCATTATTTTCAATGGATTTTTTTTCGTAAACCGAAAATTATGTTAACAGAGGCATTCGTAAATCGGGGTATGCCTATATTAAAATACCTGTATAGCAGTTATTAGTCTTTAAACTGCTACCTTTGTGTCCTCTTTATTTTTTCATTTTTGTATTACCTTTGCCTGGGTTTATTTCATTTGATTTGATTGATTGATTGATTTTTATACCACATCCTGTACCCCAAAGGCTACTCTGATTTAAAGGTTTCCTCTTCCCCTGTTTCCAAACATCGGGGTTGGGCACCTACAGCCCTGGGGCCAAATCCACCCCCCCGAGACCATGCACCAGCCCTCATGCATTCTCTGCAGGGCTCCTCCTCCTTCCCGTGATACAAACATTTGCTGCTTTCCTTAATTTCTGTATATTCCCTCCTTCTAAAAAAATACCTCAGCAGCTCTTGTTAAGTCTAAGCGTAAGGTTGCGACTCGCAATCGGGCCTTCTCGGCGGTTGGCCCATCCACGTGGAATAAACGGCCCACCGAGATGCGCCTGGCTCCTTCCCTCACAGCCTTTGAGAAAATACTGAAAACGTGGCTGTTTAAAGAGGATTATGGCGATTGCTGATGTCTGTTTGTGGGCCTTGTAGTTCATTTGTTTTCTGTTAGTACTGTATTTGTCTGTGCCTCTTGCCGGATTATTTTCCTTTTTTCCCCCCTCTTCTTTTGATATGTTTCCTTTTGATTTGCATTTGGGGTGTTTTCAATTGTTGTTTGCTTTGTTTGTACACCACCTAGAGTTCCCTTGGGAAAATAAATACGGTATATTTATCTAAAAATAAATAAATAAATAAGCTGGGACCTTCCTGAAAGATAGATAATATCTTTTGGGGTGTCTAAACTTCAGCCCTCCAGATGTTTTGGGCCACAACTCCCAGAATTCCAAGCCTAGATGGCTAATGACAAAGGACTGTGGGAGTTGTGGTCCAAAAACATCTGGAGGTCCGATAAACCAAACGAATAAAAGTTAGTGGAAGTCGCCAGCATTTCTAAACTAAAATGGAGTTCCGTTTGGGTTCCGCCTTCCCATCCTTGGAATATCACCTCCCTCTGGAACGCCCCGCCCGCCCACCCCTCTCCTTAGTCTCGAACTCGGCCCTCGGGCCGGGTTAGAGGCTCCCCTACCTGCCAAGGGCTGGGCCTCCAGGTGTTTCCTCTTGTGCCGGTTGAGGGCCGGTTTCTGGGTGAAGCTCTGCCCGCACTCGAGGCAGCGGTAGGGCCTCTCCCCCGTGTGGA
Organism: Phrynocephalus forsythii; assembly: GCA_029282475.1. Classification (NCBI taxonomy): domain Eukaryota; kingdom Metazoa; phylum Chordata; class Lepidosauria; order Squamata; family Agamidae; genus Phrynocephalus; species Phrynocephalus forsythii. The sequence continues at coordinate 7,868,274 of JAPFRF010000024.1, forward strand.
CCGTCTGGTGCCGCAGGACCTGGGAGACGTCCCGGAAACTCTTCCCGCATTCCAGGCACTCGGGGCGCTGGCGGCCTCCCGCCTGGACCCTCGGCGGCTTCACCGGGATTGCCAGACCTGTTGGGCCGGAAGCAAAGGAAGCGATGGAGTCGGCCCGCGGCCGGGGATTCGCTTTTTCAGGAGAGCTGAGGGCACGTCATGGAGAGTCTGGCTGAACAGCTCAATGATTTAGGTATATACTGTATTGGAGTTTGATATCCCATGGGGTTTCCTGTGAGTAAAGCCAGCCTGTGTAGCCTTGGGCAAGGAGCAAGGAGCATCGTCCCAGAATTCCCTCCTGAAAAGGGGCACCGTACGTTAGAGTGCACTTGAGGGCACATTTACTACTACTACTACTACTACTACTACTACTACTACTACTACTACTACTACTACTACTACTACTACTGTACAAATTCTTTAAATGGAAAGCTCTGACCATAACTACTACTACTACTACTACTACTACTACTACTACTACTACTACTACTACTACTACTACTACTACAGTGATCCCCCACCTATTGCAGGGGTTAGGGACCCGAGCCAACCCACGATAATTGAAAACCCGCGATATGCGGATGCAGGTCAGGCCAGGCCTGGGGGTTCTAGCTGGGGGCTCTTGTACTTACCCCCAGCCTCATGCTGCCCCAAATGGGCCTGTGAGGGTCTTCCTGGGCCTTCTGGAGGCCCCAAAAGCCCCCCCCCTGCGAACCGGGAGTGACTTCCGGAAGACTGGAAGCGACTTCCAGATCACCAAAAATCATTTCTGAGGCCTCCGAGGGACTTTCCCTCCTTGCCCCAGGGGGCCTATTTTCATATACTGTGGTCCCACAATATAGTGGGACCGCAGTATATGAACCGCGAAAGGGTGGGGGACCACTGTACTAACTACTACTACTACTACTACTACTACTACTACTACTACTACTACTACTACTACTACTACTACTACTTATGGTCAGAGCTTTCCATTTAAAGAACCTTATTCTGTGGGTTTTCTGGGGCTGTGCAAGTCCACCCAGGCTGGCTCTTTTTCTAGGAAGCACACCGTGGGGGAATTTGAACTCCCAGTTTCTGGCTCTGGTGGCAGACACCTAAGTCACTGTTCAGTCCAGCCACCGAAAAGCTCTATAAGTTGATTCTAGCTTGACAGGACATAGTATTAAAAACATGTGCAAAAATATGCACTTTTTTAAAAAAAATCACTTCCCTAGGGAGAGGATAAAATGTTAACTGCTTTAAAATGTGTGTTTTACTTCACTACCGTTTTGTGTGTTACTTCTCTACTTTGTATGTGTGTTACTTCTCTACCTTTTATGTGTGTGTGTGTGTTACTTCCCTACCTTTTATGTGTGTGTGTTACTTCTCTACCTTTTGTGTGTGTTACTTCTCTACCTCTTTTGTGTGTGTGCTACTTCTCTACCTTGTGTGTGTGTGTTACTTCTTTTGTGTGTCTGGAAGTTGAGTCATGACTCAACTTCCAGATAAACTCACCTGGATGACTGAGAATCTTCAGTGTGTTACATCTCTACCTTTTGTGTGTGTTACTTCTCTACCATGTGTGTGTGTGTGTGTGTGTGTGTGTGTGTGTGTGTGTGTGTGTGTGTGTGTGTGTGTGTGTCTGTCTGTCTGTCTGTCTGTCTGTCTGTCTGTCTGTCTATCTATTTGTACTTGGGGTTAATTTCGTTGTACAATGTACAATAACAATAAAGTTCTATCTATCTATCTATCTATCTATCTATCTATCTATCTATCTATCTATCTATCTATCTATCTATCTATCAGAATGTTATACTGATCCCATTAAAGTCACTATTCTCGGTAGTCTTACAAATATAATAGGAAAAAATATTTAAAATGAATCATTAAAAACCACTATGATGTCAATAAAAGGAGATGATGCAAGCAGACATAGATTAGATATAAAAAGCCCCAACCGTATAAAGAAAACTAGATTGGATTTTGGGGGGGAATAATTGTTCAGCTGGAGGTACCCCCTCTTCTCTAATAAAAGCGCCACGAGCATCAGTAAAACTCGCTCATAATTTGCTGCCGTTTTGTGACCTTCCGCAGTCGCCGCCCTCACACTCTGCCTAACGGTCGGGCCGGTTCCGCCCGAAATCAGCCCAGGTGTGTTTTCCTCTCTTGACACAATTCAGAATGACTGGAAATTTACTACAAAAGCCCCAAAGACTGCCCCTGCTGACCAGGGGAGGCTGGGAGTTGTAGTCCAAAAAAACACAAGATAACGTGACCCAACCCCTTAGGATGGAGCTCTCTAACCTGGGTACTCTTTCTCGTCCATGTGTTTCCTCAGGTGCCGGTTGAGGGCCGGTTTCTGGGTGAAGCTTTGCCCGCACTCGGAGCAGGCGTACGGCTTCTCCCCCGTGTGGACCGTCTGGTGTCGGAGGACGTGCGAGAGGTCCCGGAAGCTCTTCCCGCACTCGGGGCACTCGGGGCGCTTGCGGCCCGAATGCGTCTTCTGGTGCGCGGCCAGCTGCTCGGCGTCCGGGAAGCTCTCTCCGCACTCGAGGCACCAGTGGCCGTACTCCTCCAGGCGGACCACCGTCTCGTAGACCCCTTCGCTGCCGAGCCAGGCTTCCTCCCACCCCCGGGCTCCCGGTTCCGCCTCGTTCTCCTGCTCCGGCCCTGGAGCACCTCGGAGGGAACCCGGGGGACCGAATAACGACCCGAGCAGCGTTGGCAGCTGAGAAACGCCGCTGTCGGGAGGAACCCCCGACAGGTCCCCGTTCTCTGTTCTCTCGACGGCTGGAAGAGGGTAAACCTCTGGGGCTTGGCTTTTCCCTGGAGAAGAAAAGAGGTTTGTGTGGGGGAGATAAAATAGCACTTTTCAAAGACTCCAAAGGCCGTCCTACAGAGGAGGGGCGTGTCACAATGGGTTCAAATTAAGAGTACTCAGCTTTCGGCTGAAGACCAGGAAAAAAAACTTCCTAACTGTTAAAGCAGTACGACAATGGAACCAATGAGCTCGAGAGGTGGCCAGTGCTCCGACTTTGGAGGCATTCAAGAGAAAATTAGACCACCATCTGGCAAACGTACTTTGACTGGGATTCCTGCACTGAGCTGAGGTTTGGACTCGATTGAAGGGATTACAACTCCCTTTGGGAAAAGGTCATGACTCAGAGACCTGAGCAGGCAGGCAGCCGGAAGCCTTGCCATATCTATTCGTGCGGGGATGCCCCGATCGGAATGGTAAGATTTCCTTGCTTAAGCCAGGTAAACAAGACACCTGTCTCCCAAACTAATTAACAGGAAAGCCTGTATGTCACACATTTTCTGGCACTCTTGATAAGCCCCTGAACAATGAACAAAGGGTCCACAGGAAGCCTCTTGCTGTCAATGGTTATCCACCTTCTTTTCTGTGTTGACTGAATGTATAATGAATAAAAGGCTTACTGCCCAGTGGGTAAGGAGGGCACTCTACGAGAACTGTCATGTGTGTGTCTGTTTCATCGCTACACTCGATGGCCTTTGTAAGGACCCTCCCAGCTCTATGGTTCTATTTTATTTATTTATTCATTTATTTCTATAGCTTGTATGCCGCCCACTACCCAAAGGTCTCTGGGCGGCTCACAATCAAAATAAACAATTCATACAATGAAAACATCAAGGTTGCAATTAAAACAATAAAACATTTAAATACAATAAATACAATATATTAAAATGCTACACTAAAATCGCCATCAGGACCCACAATAATCGGTTAAAAAAACTTCTGGAACAGGAATGTTTTTACCTGGCGCCGGAATGTCATCAACATTGACGCCAGGCGGGTCTCAATTGGGAGGGCATTCCATAAATCTGTTCTAGGATTCAGTTCTACGATTCGAATAAAGCTGCCAGTTCCCTCCAAAAGCGAAACTCGACAGCCAGAATCCTGTTTCCACAGGTTCCCAATCTTGAATCCCCAGAGGTTCTCAGACGGCAACCCCAGAAATCCTGGCCAGCACAGCTAGTGGTGAAGGCTTTTGGGAGTTGCAGTCCAGGAACCTCCGAGAATCATACATGGTGTGGACAAAGTAGATAAGGAAAAGCTGTTTTCCCTATCGCACAACACTAGAACTAGGGGCACTCCATGAAACTTTTGGGTGCTGGATCTCAAACAAATAAGAGGAAGTACTTTTTCATCCAGAGGATCCCTGGGCTGTTGTGGAACTCCCTGCCAGGAGAAGTGGTGACGGCTGTTAGCCCTGACAGTTTTAAGAAAGGATTGGACAAGTTCATGGAGAACAAGGGTCTCCATGGCTCTCATGATGGATGCCTAAGGACAACCTCCGGGTTGGAGAGAGAGGCAGGATATCTCTCAATGCCATTTGCGGGGAATCGTAAGCAGGTGAAGACATCTGCTTGGGAAGACCCTGAAGCAAATGGTGAGCCACTGTGTGTGTGAGAGAGAAGGCTGGGCCGGATGGGCCGTGGCCTGTTCCAGCAAGGCTTGTTCTTCTGTTCTTATGAGAATCCCAGATTAGAAGGCTCTCCTGCAAAACATTTATCATCTGCAAGCCATTTCTCCTTCCCTCAACTGGTCGTGTACTGGTTTGCCAAGCTGGCTACCCTGTAAGTTCCCCAATGGGTCGCCACAAGGGCGGGTCCCGCCCTCAGAGTCAAAAACCATCCTTACGCACTCTTCTCAACTGGGTTTGGTCCAAGGAAAACGTTACGTCCAACCTGGGAGGGGGCCGCGGCCCGAGAGCGGAAGCCAAGGATACCGGGGGCCTACCTGAGGAGCTGGGATTCAGCTGCCCGTCGGCTGGCATGGCCTCTTCGTGGAGGGCCCGGCAAGGTCCAGAACCTGGTGGAGACCAGGAGGCTTCCGAGGAGACCATCACCACCTCCTCACAGGAGGCAGGGACCTTCAACACAAAACAAAACAAAACTGCCTTCAATCTGCCATTTTAGATGGGCGTTACTCTGGCACCCCTTACGACAGGGGTCCTCAACCTAAGGCCCTGGGGCCGGATGCGGCCCCTCAAGGTCCTGAATCCGGCCCCTGGGACCAATTGCAACCCCCCCACCTACCCCCTTTTTTGTGAGCAAGCAAGCCTCTGCAGCTGCTTTTGGACTGTGATCCGGCCCCCAGTGGTGTCTGGGTGGTGGTGGACCGGCCCGCTGTTTGAAAACTTTGAGGACCCCTGCCTTACGACAACCGATTGTGTCCTTGTAATAACAAAGAAATTGAAACATTGAATCATGTCCTTTTTGTATGTGATTTTTATAGAAATGAGCATATTAAATTACTCAATCCCATAATGAGTCTCTTCCCAGGTAGGACGCTGAACTGGTATTTAAAATATTTATTAAGTGACACAAACCAGGGGACCACTGAATCTGTGGCCAAGTTTCTTTTCTTTGCCCAAAGAATACAGAAGACAACCTTGGCCTCTGTTAGCTCTTTAATATAATCATGAATTGCACAATGTTTGTATAATTCACTTTTACTACCTAAAGTGTTTTAACTATCTTGAAATTTTGTAATGGTTTTACTCTTTTATCCTTTTAAAACTCCATGTATGCATTTTTATCTTATAGGTTGGGCCTGTGGCCGCAAATAAAGATTGTTGTTGTCGTTGTTGTAAAACAAAACAAGGCTGATTCCCTACAAACCGTTGTGATCCTGAGAGCAAACCAGCATCTTTTTAAGGTGGATAGGTTTTGAAAGGAATCACGTTGCGGGATTATTTAGGGCGCTTTTCCATGACCCCTAAAATCCGAGGCAAAGGGCTCCCAGATCCGGAGTTTAAAAATGTTTTTCCACCAGCTCCGGACTTTTTTAAAAAAATTAAGTATGACCACACCCACCTAAGCGCGTCCCAGCGCATTTTCCAAGTACCTGGTCTCCGAAGGTGAAAAAATTCTGGTGCAGATTGCAAAGCAGTGAGTGCCGGGCTGTCCTCGCCTTCTGTTTGTTTGTTTGTTTTTTGCCCCCACCCCTTTAAGAGACTGGAATGCTTCCCGGGGCAGCTCCCAGCTGAGCGGAGGTGAGCCTGCATTCTTTTCTCCCTTTTCCCCCCTCCCTCTGCTCATGCAGACAGGAGCAAGGGAGTGCGGAGGGGGTGGGAACACAGGAAGAGCGACAAACCCCCAAGATCTCTGGTCCGAATTTAAGTGGCCAGCGGATCTTAGGGGTCGTGTAAAAGCGCCCTTAATTTATTAATACCGTAATGACTGCTAAGAAGGAGGAGGAGGAGGAGGAGGGCTGGTGGGATGTTCTGCTTGGAGTGCCAAAATAACTTAACTAGTTTCGGGGACTGGCCCCGATTCCCAACACCTTGTTCTAAAGCCTTCCAGCTTTTAATCAGTCAACGTGCCCTCAAAAAAACTCTCACTCGGAGGACTGCTGCAGCTGGTGGTGTCGACTGATGCGCTGACGCCTCTGAGCACGGCAAGCAGCAAGAGAGGAAAGCACTGGCTCGCAACCTTGAACCCCTATATGTTCTCAGAAGAGAACTCCCAGGAACGTTGGTGCCAGCCAAGATTTCTGGGAGTCGTAGTCCAAGACCATACGGGGACCCATGGCCAGAGCTTCCATTAAGGCGAACTAGGTAGTTGCCTAGGGCGCCAAAATGGACAGAGGGCGCTGGCCAGCCTGCTTGCCCCCCGCTGGCCACCGCCGTCCCTCCCCCCCACTGCCCGCCAGCTATCCGTCGCCGTCCCCGCGCCCATGGCTGCCCACCCCCGTGCCTGCCGCCCCCCGCCTCCCGTGCCCCCGACATCCCCTGCCATCTGCCGTCCCCGTCCCCGTCCCCCCACCACTCCGCCACCTGCCCACCCACCCCTGCCCCCCCTGCCCACCCACCCCCACCCCGCCAGCCCCCCCACCCCCCTGCCCCTCGCCTGTGGGGACCCAAGGTGGGGATCCAATGGAGTAACAGCAGTGCTGGCGGGGAGCAATGAGGAGAGTGGGGAGCGCCCAGCAACAACAAAGCTAGAGAGAGAAGGCAGGGAGGAGAAGGGAAAAGGCGGCAGAAGCTGGAGGAGCTTTGGATTTCTTGGACGTGACTTCCAGTCTGGGATATTTTAAGTTTTAAGGGCTGGGCGTGTGTACTGAAGCCTAATTAATAGGAAACTCCTTGCTCCAGCCGTCGAAGAGAACACGGTGGCCTCCAGACACCCTCCCCCAAAAAAAAAACATTATAACAAAATATTGGTGATGGTAAAAAAAATTGTAATAATCCATATTATCACGGCAGCTAAAATGTTGTATGCACAACTATGGAAGACAAACAAGATTCCTGACAAAGACCAGTTAATTATGAAGGTGCTAAACTGTGCAGAAATGGACAAGAAATGGACAAGATCTCAGCATTACTGAAACCAGATGGACATTATGAAGATTTAGAAGAAATTGGCATGATTTCTACAAATTTTTAGATCAATATTATAAGTCAAACTAAGTGCCCTGTTTAATTTATGAGTAATTGAAATAGAAATGATCTATCTATCTATCTATCTATCTATCTATCTATCTATCTAATCTATCTATCTATCTATCTATCTATCTATCTATCCACACACACACAACACAAACACATAGAGTGGACCCTCGTATAACAAGTGGTTTGTTTAACAGAAATATCCGCTTCAAGGAAAAAATTTCCCGAGCTAGGGGAAAATTGCTTAACAGAATTACCTATGGGGTGAATCTGTACAACAGAAAACGGTTGCAATTAGGGATTAAACAATTTTAAATGCATTCCTATGGAAAATTTGTAGTTATGATGGGATGCAAATTTTGTTTGAAAAGATTCGAATCATTCCCCTTCTTTTTCCTTTTTGCTTTGTAACATTTTTTTTGTTTGAAAACTATAAATAAATTGCCAAAAAACAAAAAAACAAACAAACCCAAAATGGCCCTGGGGTTCCATCTCTCTCCCACGCCCTCTGCCCCTCCCTGGCCTGTCTTATAAACCAGCTTTTGTCTGGTTTTGTTTCTAAAGGGCCCGATTCCAGGAGGGTGAAATTCGGGGCTTTTCCATTGGGCTTACCTGGCCCTCTCTTTGCTGACCTCGGAGAAAGTCTTCAGCCAGGGCGACGGCCTGAGAGCAGAGCTGCGGGCAATGCCCTCGGACCCAGCTCTGCATCTCCGGAGGAAGGATGGCCAGGAACTGCTCCAGGATCAAGAGCTCCAGGATCTGGTCCTTGGTGCGCCTCTCCGGCATCAGCCACCTCCGGCATCTTTCCCGGAGCCGACGGCAAACCTCCCGGGGACCTTCAGCCTCCCGGTAGCTAAAATGCCGGAATCGCTGGCGCCGGGTCTCGGTTGCCATGGTGTCCTCTCCCAGGAGGCGCTCCTGGGACGCCCCGTTTCCTCCGACGCCCGGGTCCCTCAGTCCCGGCGCCGCACCACTGCTGCCAACCACGATGTGGGTCGCCCGGTCTCCCGCCGGCCACTGGGGGTGGCTGCCGACGGTGGAGGCCTCGCCAGGGTCCCAGGGCGACGGTTTCGAGGGAGTTTGGATCGTATACCCATCCGGAAGGGTTTGGACGGCCTTCAGGACCTCCTGCCACTGGGTTTCCCAGCGCTGGGCCAAGCCGCCCTCGGTGCCCAGCACCCATTCCTGGGGGGCCACCCAACCCAGGAACTCCCCAATGTTCCCCACTTGTATGACCTGAGGGCCCATCTTCTCCCCTTCTGCGTCGAAGGGTCTCGGCGGCGTCTCCCCCACGGTTTTCCTGGCGGAGCTCACGCCAGGCTCCGGAACGTTCTGGAAGGAGAAGCCCAGGGCTCCCCCGGTCGCCATTTTGCCTGCCGACGCTTCAAAGGAGGCCACCTTCTCCACATACAGCCCCGGGAACAGCTCTCGTTAGCTCGCCAGCGAGGATCGCGCGTTAGGACAGCTGGGCGGTCACATCAAAAGAGGAAAGAGGTGGCAGCCCCCACCTCAAAGCGCAGCCAGAACAGAAGGGGCTGTGATAAGATAGGTGGCCCACATCTGAATTACAGGAGGGTTCACCCCTGCAGAGGCCGTTCCCGAGAGATTTTAGCACAGGATTCCTTGGGGACGTTCTTGAAATCAGAGGATGTCCAGGAGACGAAGGCAACCATTCTGGAGCTGGCAATCTGTGTAACCGGCAAGGCTGGGGAACAATCCTATTTTCCTCTGAAGGAAAGAAAGAAAGGGAAAAAATAAACAGATTAAGCAAAAACCTGGGGTGACAACGAACGCTGAACGAGGACTCATAGGTTAGGTAGGTTTCCCAAGACTGACAAAGCTGAGGTCGCCGTATTCATGGGAAGACATGGGATTGCTTGGGGGGGGAGTCCATAATGGGAAGAAAATTTGAAGACAGCAGGACAAGAGGAAGGGCAAGGATGAGATGGACTCACTCCATAAAGGAAGCCACAGGCTTGACTTTGCAGGACCTCAGCGGCTGATGAGGAGGACAGGGAATTCTGGAGATCACTCGTTCAACGGTTGCGACGGGCCAGAACAATCTGATGCTACATCATTGCGCTAACAACAAACAGCCCCCATCATCGACAATGCGTAGATCTGTATCTGACTGGGAAAATGTCATTTTCCTTGCCTTTTTTTCCCATTTTCCCCACCAGAAATGTAATCGTTCAACTCCTCTCCAGTCTCCTTCTCCACTGTAAAAACTGGAAAGGCCGAGAAAGTTGTGCAGTGAAATTCAAGCGTGAGGATAAAGTGCACAATGCAATTAAGACCGCTTTGCAAAACCTGAGTTGTTAGTTAATAATGAGGGCAGGCTTGATTGGTTACTTTGACCAAGTTGGATAAAAAATCAGTAGTTTTTTAAAAATCTCATTTATTTAAATTTTAAAAATCAATGTTTTGGATTAAAATGGTCAGAAACCTATTTTAAAATATTTTTTTAATAATCGTGGTTGATTTATTATCTGTGGAACTCCACTGGTGACCCCCCACGACTTCTCCGTCAGACCAACAGTGGAGATATATTTGATTGAAATCAAATGCACTCCTTCTTCGGACTGTGGATGGGAGAAATATTTAATTGTGTGCAGAAGAACGCAACCCATGCACGGACGTCCCAGCAAAAGCAAAGCAAATGAAAGTGTTCTGCTTATATACCGCCCCATACCACTTCAAGTAGTCCATGGGCAGTTTACAGTTTAATTACAGTAATGCAGGCTACACATTGTGTCCCTCCCCCTCCCAGCAAGCTGGATACTCATTTTACCCACCTCGGAAGGATGGAAGGCTGAGTGAACCTTGAGCCCGCTACCTGGGATTGAACCCCCAGGTCGTGAGCACAGTTTTACCTGCAGGACAGGCATTTAACCACTGTGCCATGAGGCTCTCCATGAAGACATGTGCATGCATGTTTTCCTTGAGGGCATCCAGTCTCTCTCTCTCTCTCTCTCTCTGTGTGTGTGTGTGTGTGTGTGTGTGTGTGTGTGTGTGTGTGTGTGTGTGTGTGTGTGTTACTCGTCATGATCTCTCAACATGCTCAGAGGACCTTCACTACTCTTGACGTTCCAACCTGCCATCAAAGGTTCGGAGAAAAACCTAGGCGAACAATCTGTCTCCTTCCAGAAACAACATTCTGGCAACGTTAGAGAAAAATGGGCACCTTCCAAGTTATTTTTCCTCTTCCCTCCTCCTCGCGTTTTCCTCTCCTCTCCTCTCCTCTCCAATCCACTAGAAGCTGTTTTGAGGTAACAGGTCTCCACCCCAGGTGTTTTCAGCACCATGCCGCTGTGGGCTCCTTCCACACCCTCAGTTAACCTCCTCAACCCTGGCCCGGATCTGAGCAGGACGGTTCAGTGGTTTAACCGCCTGACTGCAGAGCACTGAGTTTGGGAGTTCGATTCCTCGCCATGCCAGCTGGTGCGGCCATGGGCAAAGCAGCACAGTCCCAGGCGAAGGAAAGGATCAGTCAGATTCCCAAATATCTCTGCAGCCAAATATCTCAACCCCGCCAGCTCTGAGAGTCCAAAGAAGTAACTATTCTCTCTCTGGGCATGACTTAAAAAAAAAAACCTACAACTTATAATGTACACACTATTTCAAAAGCAAGAATTCTGCCCCACATCCGTCACTTTCTCTCTGTCCTCCGCTCTCAGCGTCAAACATCAGCAAGGCCAAGATGTAACTGTTGTCATTTTTCACAATATAACTTCTTTTGGGTCATCCCAAAGCCATAAAACACTGCCTAGATGCTCTAAGCACATCCAATCTGGTCTGATTTCGGAAGCTAAGCAGGGTCGGCCCTGGTTAATACAGGGGACCCTCATGTAACAAACAGTTTGTATAACATAAAATTTGTACAACATAAAAAATTCCAGAGAGAGGGGAAATTTGCTTAACGGAATCGCCCTATGGGGCGAATCCGTACAACATACAAATGGTCGCAATTAGGGATTCCTCCATTCACAATGCATTCCTATGGGAAATTTGTATAAATGAAAATTTGCTTAACAGAATTTCATTTTGAACGAATTAATTCCTTTATACAAGGTACCACTGTACTTGGATGGGAGACCACCAGGGAATACCAGGGGTTTTAGGCGCCTGGAGTAGGAACTGTCAAACCACTCCAGTATTCCTGCCAAGGAAACTCCATGGACATGGGGTCAAGAAGGGTCGGACACGACTGCAATGGCACAACACACACACACACACAGCCGTAAAACGGCAAGGCGCCTGCTAGCCCTCCAAGGCTAGCCAATGGAAGGACGAAATCAAGAGAACGGCCGAAGCTGGAAAGGCACAGGGGGAACCAATACCCCCACCCCAAAAAAAACTTTAACCACTGAGCTATCCAGCCATTCGACTAGGCAGGGGGAGAAGCATCTTACAGAGTGTTTGGAAACCAAAACCCAGCGGTGCACCGAAATGCAACAGGATATGACCCCAAGAGACCCCTGGGTCAAAGGTCAGCTGCAGAAGAGCAGAAATGGAAAAATCTGGGGAGCGCCTCGTTTATCTCCACGGTGCACCCCGAGTTCCTCTTGACCTACACACCCCTTTCTGTTTTCGATCCCACCATCTATGTCACGCTCACTCACATCCTCTGCTCCAGGTGGCCGTGAGCTGTGCAACGTCTCCAGATCTTTGCAAAAGCTGGTTTTTCCGTCCAGCAATTCACTCCCCCTCCTCCAGGACAGGAGGAGACAGGGGTAGGGGATGGGAAGAGGCCACCCCTAAATTATACCCCCCACCACACACACACCACCACCACCACCACCACCTACCCACAATGCCACACAGGCCCATCTAGGAACCGGAGCACACATGATGTACGTAACCCTTGAGTGTGCACGGCACATGAAACCCACAGGAAGGGTGATGGTGTGTGTGGGTGGGGTGGGGGTTGCTCAGATGATTTCTATTCAGCCAGCCTTTCTCTCCCCCAAGCTGGTGCTCTCCCACCTCCATCCCCCACCCACCATGGCTGAGATGATGGGAGTTGTAGTTCCACCACCACCCCCCCCCGGCTATATGCAGGCAGAGGCATGACTCTGTGGAATGCTTGCAGCTGCTGAAGATATATTACAGGTGGTCACCTGGGAGCAGTCGCCACTCTCATGTCTGGGGACTACAAGTCCCAGAATTCTCTGTGCAGCATGGAGTTAGGAGGAAAATCTCACTCACCCACCCCCCCAAACTGGAAATAGTTGCATGTCTGATTGGGGGGGGGTGTTTCACCCTGTGAGCTGAAGAGTTCCCATTATGTTGTTAACAACATCATAGAAAAGCAAGAGAGAAAATGACAGAGGAAGCTTTTCAAAACCGAGTAACCTAGTAGTAACTATTTCATTGATTCATTTATGTATTTATGCATTTATTTGTATACCGCCCATCTTTCAGAGGAACTCTGGGCTGTTTTACAAACAATCACAGAATATATATAATACTCAAATCAAAAAACGCAACTCAAGACCGGCAAGGCAATCTTATAACCCCAGGGCACAAACAACCACAAAACCAAATAAAAAGAAAAACACATTTTGAGATGACCGAGACTTGAGTGTTCTGTAAACTGTAATAAATTTACTGTATGCATTTTTATTTTCTCGGTCAGCCACTCAAAATCCCCTCTTCTTCTGAGAGATGTGGGTGGATAGGAGTGGAATCAGCGCAGCTTATCAGTTATAAGGTTGTCTATCTACCCATTTTATGTCTTACTGTGCCCAAATTAAAGCAAAACCAATCCTATGATTATTATTTTTTGCGCCATAAACTAAAAATATATCCAGTTGAGCTTCATCCAGAGGGCTGGGGAAAAACAACAGGGGCATCTCAGATGCAAGCCATGAGCGCTGCAAAACAAAACAACCCCCTCCCCCAAAGTTTTGCAGCCTAGAAATAAATCTGTTAGTCATCAATACCCCACAATGCTCTCTCTCTCTCTCTCTCTCTCTCTCTCTCTCTGTGTGTGTGTGTGTGTGTGTGTGTGTGTGTGTGTGTGTGTGTGTGTGTGTGTGTGTGTGTGTGTGTGTTACACATCATGATGCGTACTCACTCTGCGTATGCTCAGAGGACCTTCACTACTCTTGACGTTCCAACCTGCCATCAAAGCTTCGGAGAAAAACCTAGGCGAGCGTCTGTTGCTAACTAGGTGCGGGGCCCTAAGGGGTTAAACTCTCCGAGTTGCCACTCCTAGAAGGGACCGGATGTGGGAAGCGCATGGGGGGAATAGAAATAGCGGGGCACCTTCCGGTCCTTTTCCCTTTAGAATCGGGTTTCTGTCCCGGCTAACCTCGAGTACTCTGGGTTCCGTTATTGGAGCAATTACTTGGAAACGTTACTTTTCTTGTGGAGGCGGGCGGAATAACGCTCTCAGGGTGGGTGGCTGGGGGGATTCTGGAGTTTGTAATTCGGAAAAGTAACGTTTTCAAAACGTTTTCAGTGTTGATGGCTTCCCAAAGGAGATCACTCCCAGTAGTTCTTTACATAAGGGTTTCCATGGGGGAGGCAATGAAATGGTTTTCCAGCTTTGCAAGGCGCGCGAACCGTTACTGTTTTATTTTATTTATTTTTTTGCCCAGGAATAAGGAACTGGCAAACCACTCCTGTATTCCTGCCAAAAAAATCTCCATGGTCATGGGGTCACGGAGAGTGGGTCATGACTGTAACAACACAACGCACACACAACAGGGCAAACCCACTCACCCACGCTGATAGGAGACTTATAAGTTAGTCTTTGGAACTCCCTGCCACAGGAGGTGGTGATGGCATCTGGCCTGGTTGCCTTCAAAGGGGATTGGACAGATTCCTGGAGGAAAAGTCCATCCCAGGTTACCAACCATGATGGAGATGTGTCATCTCCAGGCTTTAAAAGCAGAGTATTTCAAAGACCAGAGGCAGGGGAGTGGTATCAGGAGACAGAGATCTAGTCTTGTGCGCTCCCAGACGCATCTGATGGGGCCACTGTGAGATACAGGACGCTGGACTAGATGGGCCAAGAACAGGTATTTTGTAAAGCTAATGGGTTTTAATGGCCCACTAGAGCACCTGCCAGCTCCAATTGTTTCCCCCACCCACAAGAAATTTCAATTATAACTGCAACTATAGAAAGACAAGCAAAATGAGGAAGAAGCATCTGGCCAAGATAATCCATAATTATTTTATTTAAGGCAAATTAGGAGCCATGTGGATTTTCCTGGAATCAGCTGTTCAAAGGATTTCCCATCTACCAGTGCTCGCCAGTGTTTAATCCATTTGTAGGTAGAACACGGAGTTCAGGTGATGCAGGTGAAAATATTTTTGTCCTCACCTTCTAGTATGTGATATAATAGTATTCTCTATTATCTGTGGTTTTCAGTATCCACAGCGGCCTTTGAACCAATCTCCATCAGTTATAGAGAGGCTACTGCATTTTAAAATATGTTCACACCATTGTAAGTGAACGAGTGAGTACTAATCCCATTTATAAGGAGGTCAAACTGTATACAGTGGAACCTTGACTTACATACTGCTTGACTTGCATCATATTTGACTTGTAGCAAGAAGGGGCCTGTTTGACTTGAGTCGCAGGCTTTGACTTACATCTCGGAGCCCCGGCGCAAGGCACTGGAATCGGGCGGCAGCCACAACCCAGCATCGCGGCTGCCGCCTCCAAACTGCTCCTGCCTTCTTCTTCTCCTCCGGCAGCGGCGGCTTCGGCGAGACCAGCTCAGAGCACCTGGATCTGGTCCTCGGCCTCACCGAAGCCGCCGCTGTTGCTGGAGGAGAAGAAGGGCCGGGAGCTCGGGGCTGGCCTCGCTGGTTAGACAGTCAGCTCAGTCTTGTAAAAAAATCTGGCTGCAGAAGTCTGGTCCACAATAGAAGCATTTTAGTTGGGGAGCTGTAAAGTTGTGGGACTCTAATGGTAAGCAAAGAGTTGTTCAGAACTTGGAACGTCAGGTTAAAAACCAGTAAATCTTAAATGTTAGACATTGTTGCTATGAGCATTAAAAAGTGGAGGCGTATAACTTGTGGACTATAATTCTACTGCCTCCTCCTCTCTTTGAAGAGACATTTCATTTACATCCCCGGAAGGTATCTCCTGTCCCAGTCAAATTTGTGTTAAATTGCTGTTTTCGGGGGTCTTTTTCATCATCTGGAACGGATTAATCCACTTTCCCATTACTTTCTATGGGAAACGTTCGTTTGACTTAAGTCATGTTTGACTTAAGTCTAGACCACTGGAACGGATTAATGACGTAAGTCAAGGTTCCACTGTACAGAATTTTTGGGGGTGTTCCGGGACCACCATGCAGTTGACTCAAAGCTACCTAGGCTGGCCCTTCTCCTGGGAGGAATCAAACCCCTGACCTCTGGCTCCACAGCCAACTCACTGAGGTAACCAACCAGCAAAAAACAAAGCCCTCTCCTAAAACAATACCACCCCCCACCACCCCAAACAGACATGGCTAGTCCTTCACTTCCTGTTTGGGGGGGGGAAAGGGATTTTGCAGGGGAGGTGGTGTGAGGACATGGGGCCTGCCATGCCTATTTTTGTCAGAGAAAAAGGGGGTTGAGCGAAATCAGAGGCCTCCCCCAAAAGGAAGCTCATTTGTCTGTCTGTGGGTCCGAGGTCCCACTTTGGCCCACCTCCGGCCTAAAGTGCCAGATCTGTAAACTTCTTGGCTCCTTCCGAGAGCTGAATCGTAGCAACTGGACTTCTTTTATTGTTGTTTCAGAGAGGGTAGCCGTGTTAGTCTTTTCAAGAATTTCAGGCAAAAACCAAAGAAAAATACAAAAGACACAAAAAACCTGGGCCACCTTAAAGACTGACTTTCACATTTTAATGTAAGGTTTCGTGAACATGTCCACTTCTTCAGACATATAGCAGCAAAATGAGGTGTGAAATATAATATGAGATGGGATATGCATTTCGTACCAGATATTCATTTGCTGTAATATATAGAGTTTTTTTTTGGGGGGGGGATGGATAGGGAAGGGGAAGGAGGCGGAGGCTCTGAGATGCCACATGTTTGTGTCTTTCATTTCATTTTGTTTTTCTTTGATTTTTGCCTGAAATTCATTTATTGTGGGATCAAAACGTTTCACTAACTCACTTGGGATGAGTCGTGAAACGTTTCGACCTAACCAGAAAAGACGTCCAGCGGCCATGACTCAACTCCCAGATAATCTCACCTGGATGACTGAGAATCTTCACAGACATTGGATTGTAGGGCCTTCCCCCTCAACACCCATCCCAAAAAACAACTCACCAGGACTTTCCCTTGAGCAGTGGTGGTGAACCTTTGCCCTCCCCAAATGTTTTGGACCACAGCTCCCAGAATTCTGAGCCTAGATAGGCAATGACAAAGGACTGTGGGAGTTGTAGTCCAAAACATCTGGAGGGCCGAAGGTTCGACACCACGGCCCTAGAGAGGAATAGTTGCCAGTCTTGGGATCCCCAGATGTTCTTGGAGTAAAACTCCCAGATAATCTCACCTGGATGAGTGAGAATCTTCACAGACACTCAGCTCCTTCCACCTCCTCAAAATCTGGTATTTCCTGTCTTTTTCGATGGAAAGACAGGCACCAGTAGCTGCTCTTAATCATGCCTAATTTCACTCCTCAAAAGGCCACACTTGGTTTTAGAGCAAATAACAACATTCTGAGGCGCCAGTATAAAACACACCCACTTTGGGTCCCTTCAGGGAGAAAGACGACATCGAAATAACGTTTTTTATTATTATTATATTATTATTATTTTAATGCTGTGGTGAAAAGTGTCCATTTCATTTTGCTTTATTTTGTTGATACATGAAAAAGGGGTATACAGGCTTGAAAGCAACCATGCGTATAATAAGAGGCAGTCGCCTAGGACGCCCAGCTATTTAAAACACACAAATATATATAGTTTTCCTACAAAGGGGGGGGAGAGAAGGGTTTTGTTTTGGAGAAAACTCTGCCTTAGATGGCTTAGATGTTTTCCGAGGTAAAAACAATCTTACCCATAACTGACAAAGGTACAACCCAGGATGTGCAAACCCAGTTTCTTTTCAAAACTTGCAGGACTTGCTAAAGGCCGTATTTCATTAAACATTATTATTTCGCTCCCCCGCACCCCAATCTATCAGAAGGATCACACAGAGATGTTTTCTCTTTCCTCCCCAAATTCTCCTCCTCTTCTGGTTGTTTCCCCCTGTACTTTAACATTGTGGTCATCCCTGCAGAGTGTCGTGTTTTAAAGCACAACTAACAGATCTACAAAATAAAAGAAGTGGGGGGGGGGAGACCATGAGGCTAAGATGGGAATGTGATGCAACTAGCGATAATGTGAAGAAAGAACGGATCACCCTCAGAAACCTGAACTCAAGTTATAAAACGTACAAAATGTATGTGATACAGTAGTCCTCAAAAGAGATACATGTTGATGGTTCATAACAGTGTTAATATCACAAGAGGCTGATACCAGGAAGGGGTGCAATCTGAAAAAAATGTGGACATTAGCATATCTTAAGGCTGGCTGACTTTTTGGAGATGACCAAATTTGATCCTCATTAGATTTTTTAAAAATGGTTTTTATCATTTTCTTTGATGAAATTTGCAGAACAAGGGTCATAATTCCATTAGTCAACCCTCGTATAACAAACGGTTTGTATAACATAAAATCTGTACAACATAAAAAAAATTCCAGAGATAGGGGAAATTACCTTAACAGAATCGCCTACAGGGCAAATCCGTACAACCTAAAAATGGTCGCGATTAAAGATTACTCCGTTTTCAATGTATTCTGATGGGAAATTTGTATAATGGAAAATTTGCTTAGCAGAATTTCATTTGGAACGAATTAGTTCCTTTATACAAGGTACCACTGTATTTCTAACAGCACCCAGAAATTCTTGAGACCAACCAAACATGGTGCCATGGAGGCCAGAGCGGGTCATAAAATTTTAACATTGACCTACGGATGCTCAGTATACGCTCCGCCATCTCTTTCAAAGAATATCCATCCCTTTTACAAAAAAAAAATTCAAGGTTTAAAACACCCATTTTGGGTTGTGCCTGAGAGGCGTGCCATGAGATCAAACCAAAGAAGGGACTCTGTCCATTGCCAGAAATCTGCTTCTGCTCATGGCATCATTCCCTCGGGGAGGTCGGCAACAGAGTTGTTATTTTTAATATTAATTGGCAAATGACAACAGACAGTCAAACAGCCTTAGTATGTTTCTTTCTTATGTTTTTTCAGCCCAAGATGGCTGGAAGGAGAACTAGTGCCTTTTTCACCTCATTCCACCCTTTTGAGAATAAACGTCCATGAAAACGTTTGTGCATTGGCTTGCAATTTTGGAACACGAGGCTATTATTTAAATCATTAAGGATGATTAAAATAAACACTTTGTGTGATTTTTTAAAAACAACAGCAACAACAACACCCTGCTACACAGGCTTGGAAATAGAAAAGTGACCTTTCCCCCCCCCCCCTCACAGAGAGAGTGTGTGTTTGGAAATTGTAATCCCAGTAAGTCATTTTTCCAAGCCAGCTATTTGCATCCAACCTGCCCCCATTTGTTACTGTTCAGAAAACCACACATGCATTGTTCCAGTCCCTCCCCTCCCTCACCCCATCATCATCATCATCATCATCATCATCATCATCATCATCATCATCATCATCATCATCATGGCTCTCATCTATATTACAGTCTTCAGCCTGAGCCACTGCCTTCTCCAACCCAGCCCTCTGTGGGTGCTTGTGACTACAACTCCCATCATCATGCCGCCTGGGGTGGACGGGAGTGGCAGAACGGGAAAACGCCAGAGGGTGCCAGGTTGGGAGAAGCGCACACAAGAAGCCTGTGTTTAGTGTGGTGGGTGGGGGAGAAAGTTTTTGTTCATATTTCGGGGGACTCCCCTTCCCAGAATCCACCAAAAATTGCCCCGGGAAGGATTTTGGGAGCTCCAGCTCACAAACACGGACCTTAGAGACAGCTAGATTTTGCTCACCTGGAAAAAGGGGCTAACCTCCCACGTTGCATGGCCTTTGCTTCCTGTTGTTAAGGAATGTTTTTAAAAAGGAAGCTGCCACAATGCTTCCCAGGAACGGCACCTCTGCTGCCTAGAAGGCTCTCCCAAGGGCACCTTCCAAAGAACTACGACTCCCAGGATGAACTGTGACAGTTTCTTCCGGTTTTTGTCCTCCAGAAGCAATGAGTGGAGAAGGCCATGCGGCCTCAGAAGTAGGCCTTCTTCCCCACCCATCCCCACCCCAGGTGAGTGAAAGAAAGTTGTCTACAGGCACTGGGGGTCTGTGAGCTAGAACCTCCCCCAAGAATTCCATTGGGGAAATTCTTGAAGGAAACGAAACCTGAAAGAGAACATCCCGTAATTTTTAGGATTGCAGCCTAAGAATGTTGGAATTTAGTGCAGGCAGCAAGGCCTCGGCTGAAAGTTTAGGGTCCCTACTTAAAAACACACCTGTGCTGTATCTCTCATCCCGTACAATGGACGCAGTGGGAAGTCTCCGTTTATTATGGTTTCACACTTTAGAAAACAAGAATAATTCACCCTCCCCCCCCTCCCCACCATCAAGTGAGACCCAAAGCATCGGCTGGAACCTTGACGGAACTTCAAATCATGCTTTCCAGTTAACCCACTGGTTCCAGATGGAAGCCGGAACCCCGTCTTTGTTATTTCTCCTTTTCATTTCTTCACTGAATTATAATTTTAACCTGCTCAACCAGTGGCGAGGCCACCACTTTTAAACATGAATCTTCTCCGCAGATAGTTAAGGCTTCCTACGGAGATTCTCAGCTGTCATCGTATATGGTCCCATAGCTGAGAGTCCTTAAGCTGCCAAATCACACGGTTCATCTCTTTTCTTCCACCAGAACGATTCTCGGTGCTTAGGGAAACCGGCATGGGGTCCCAACCCTTCCAAACTCCATAATCCATCTCTCTTTCCCCCCACCCTTTAATGAAGTTTGGCCTTGGAGAAGTCCAGCTCCTTTTGTCTCCAAAACGCCACCGCTGAGGCGGAATTGTAGAAACCTGAGGCGGTTGTGAGGAGACCTCAACTTTCCCCCTCAGCGAAACCGCAACCAAGGTTCTCCTTCCCAGATGAGGCACGTCCCGGCTTTCCAGTTTCGGGGAGGCACCGACCTTCTTCGGAAAAAATACCGCTCATTTTTTAAAAGCCTGAAATGAGGATGGTGCCTCGCGTCAACCGGCGGATGGTGGACGAACCCTTGCGGGCCGGGCCACCGTTCCCTCTCCTTTTCCCCCTCAGGATTCACAGCGCCAAGGTCCTCTCCTCAGCAAACTCCTTCATGACCAGGATGGCTTGATCCCCGACGGCCGTCTCCTCAATCGTCCACACGTTGGGCAAGCCTCCTTCGCCTCCTTCCACGGGGGCCGGGTAGGGGGCCAAGGGCCAGTGGAAACTCTGGCCCGGAGGCGCGTACCCGTAGTAGCTCTCTTGGCCAAAGCCCCCGAGGTCCAGGAAGAGGCTGGCCCTCCCGGAGGCTTTGGCCCCCCGGGCGCCACCGCCGCTCTTGTGGCGCTTGGCGTCGTGGGTGTTCTGGTGACGGATGAGGTGCGAGCTCTGGTTGAAGCTCTTCCCGCACTCGGTGCAGTGGTAGGGCTTCTCCCCCGTGTGGATCTTCTGGTGCCGGAGGAGGGTGGCCAGGTCGTTGAAGCTCTTCCCGCACTCGGTGCACCGGTAGGGCTTCTCGCCCGTGTGGATCCGCTGGTGCCGGAGGAGGGTCCGCCGGTCGCTGAAGCTCTTCCCGCACTCGGTGCACTCGAAGGGCCGCTCGCCCGTATGGACCCGCCAGTGGGCCTCCAGGTTGGACTTGTCGCAGAAGCTTTTGGCGCAGCTGGAGCACTGGTAGGGCTTCTCGCCGGTGTGGCTCCGCCAGTGGGTCTTGAGGCTGTACTTGTTGTAGAAGCTCTTGGTGCAGCTGGAGCAGTGGAAGGTCTTCTCCCGGGTCTCCACGTGGGTCTTCTGGTGGGTGATCAGGTTGGTGGTCCGGTTGAAGCTCTTCCCGCAATCGGGGCACTTGTAGGGCTTCTCGCCCGTGTGGATCCGCTGGTGCCGGAGGAAGCTGGTCTTGTCGCAGAAGCCTTTGGCGCAGACGGTGCACTTGTAGGGCTTCTCGCCCGTGTGGATCCGCTGGTGCACCTTCAGGCTGGCCTTCCGGGTGAAGCTCTTCCCGCAAACCTTGCACTGGTTTTTTCTCTTGCCTTTGTAGACCTTCGGGGGGGCCAGCCCGCCGCCAAACTCGCCGCCGCCCGGGTGACTGGGTTTCCCGCCCCACTCTTCCGCTTGGTTTTCCTCGTTCCTCTCCGGCCTGCCGGTCTCCCCGAAGCGGCCTCCCGTCCTTTCGTCCTCGGTGCCTTCCTCTTCCGACAGGACCTCGTAGGGTTCCCACTCGCTCTCGGTCTCCCAGGCCTCACCTGGTCGCCGAGAGAGAGAGAGACAAGGGCAGAGGAACATGAGGAAGGGAAGGAAAAAGCCACCATTCAGAGAACACCTGCTCAACCCATTCCCATTGAGATTCAAGGACCACCCTGTTGTCGCCTCGTGGCGCAGTGGTTAAATGCCTGTCCTGCAGGTAAAACTGGGCTCACGACCTGGGGGTTCAATCCCAGGTAGACGGCTCAAGGTTGACTCAGCCTTCCATCCTAAAATGAGTACCCAGCTGGGGGCAACATGTAGCCTGCATTACTGTAATTAAAACAGAGACTACTTGAAGTGGTATGGGGTGGAATACAAGCAGAAGACTTTGCTTCTGTTCTGCTGCCCTCAGGCCTCTGAAAAAGTCTGTGCCTTCATTTTTTTCGTATGCTAGACTACCGACGACAGAAGCTGTAGTCCTACAAACCAGGAGGGTGCATGGCTGGAGATGGCCAGCTTGCAAAAATGTCTACGGATTGAACTGGCAGGTGTCTAATCCTATGAAGTTCATTTGTAACACTGTCATAACCAAATAACTTAAAAACTTTAAGCAAGGCTGGGTAAGCAAGGCTGTGTGTGTGATCTCAACCACGGGGGCCGCTGGTCCCTCACCCCAGTCTTCTCAGATACTCACTCTCCACCACCTCCGTCCCCAAGGAGAGGTTTTCTTGGGAACTCCCTGGAAAAGCTTTGAACAACTCTTTTGTCGCCCGGCCTTCTTCCGGAATGATCTCAACAAGGACCTCCATTGCTGTTTCATCAGCTTCAGGAGACAGAGAGAAAGAATGAAAGAGAAAGAATGAGAAAGAATTAGGACAAAACTCTGAAAACAGATCCCACACATGTATTTACTTTCCTTTCTTCACTGAAAATAAGTCATACTCTTATTTTTTTTTCCAAACCAACATTTTCGGGAATAGTTTTTCCCCCCAGGAAAGGAACAAAATAGATTAATTTTTAAAAATGCAGAAGAGGCACTATCCTGACCCTGCTGGATCAGGCCAAAGGCCCATCTAGTCCAGCTTCCTACATCTCAAAATGGCCCTGCCAAATGCCTCTGGGAGCGCATGAGACTAGATCTCTGTCTCCTGATCCCACTCCCCTGCATCTGGTTCTTGAGGTACCCCAGTTTTAAGCCTAGAGATGACATCATGGCTTGTAACCATGAGAACAGACAAAATATATATTTTTTATCCTGCGCCTTGCTACTCTGTGGAACTCCCTGCCACAGGATGTGGTGATGGCATCTGGCCTGGATGTCTTCAAAAGGGGATTGGACAGATTCCTGGAGGAGGAGTCCATCACCGGTTACAAACCATGATGGAGATGTGTCATCTCCAGACTTTAAACCAGGGTACTTCAAGGGCCAGATGCAGGGGAGTGGTATCAGGAGACAGATATCTAATCTCCTGGGCTCCCAGAGGCATCTGGTGGGGCCACTGTGAGATACAGGAAGCTGGACTTGATGGGCCTTTGGCCTGAGCCAGCAGGGCTCTTCTTAGGTTCTTATCCCTGAGAAAAGAGGGGGGGAGGGGGTTGGTATCTCCACTCCGGCCTCTTCCACCAACCAGGCTGGAATCCATCCTGTCGTCACCCTTAATCCCAGGTGGACACCTCTGATCATCTGAATCTGAACAGCGTCTCTTGAAGATGGAGTACCTCCTGGCTTCTCCGGGTGGGATTCAGTCTGCTGGTTTTCTTCCTGCATGCTTGTGCCTCGAGGGTCGCCCACAGCCTCGTCCGCTTCCGGGCTCTGCCCGACGTCCGACATCGACTCCTCCGCGGGCGCTTGCTGGCTCTGGCTGCCCCAGGCCTCACCTGCTGGAACGGAGCACCGCCGGGATGTTAAAGGACAAGCAGCGCTCGTGGCGCAGTGGTTAAAGGCCCTGGACCGCAGGTAAAAACGGTGCTCACGACCTGGGGGTTCAATCCCCGGGAGCCGCCTCAAGGTTCACTCAGCCTTCCGTCCTTCCGAGGTCGGTAAAATGAGTACCCAGCTTGCTGGGGGGGGGCAAATTTGTACCCTGCATTACTGTAATTAAAAACTGTAAACCGCCCAGAGACGACTTGAAGTGGTATGGGGAGGTATATAAGCAGAACACTTTGCTCATCCTGCCTCCTCATCCCGCCTCTCGTCGCAACAGACTTGGTCCAGAGGCCAATGATTTTAGATTTTAAACATTTTCATCCCGTTGTCCGCTCAAGTTGCCTCAGGCCATTTCAAATGCCCGGGCTTGGAAATCTCACGATGGCTTAAGAATTTGGGGGTACAATCAGAACCCAGCCTGCACACCCAGCCCCTTAGCTTGCTGGACTCTCGAACAAGGAAAGCTCTATGATGTGGGAGCCAGAGGTCGCGAGTTCGATTCCCCCCACTTCCCCACTGGGGCCTCCTTGACAGGGGCAGGACTTCGTGATCCACACGTGATCCTGTCCAGCTCTGCCATTCTGAGATGATTGATGATGATGATGGTGATGGTGGTGGTGATGATGATGATGATGATGATGATGATGATGATGATGATGAAAAAGTTCCAGACAGTCAATCAGAATTATAAACACATCGACAGGGATTACCTCATAGATTTAAGTTTTAACCAAAAACCTAAGTACAGTATCTGTTAAATATTGACCTAGCATATGCGCTTTTTTTCAATACTGCCATTTTTTGTAGCTCCAATGATCTTATTTCTGATATGTGCAACTGCTTGTAATTAGAGATGGGCACAAAACACTAAAATAGTGTTGTTTCGTTTTGTTTTTCATTTCGTTTGAAATGATTTTTTTTTCAAACAAAAAAAAGTTTTAAAAATCCCGCCTTTTTTCTCCCCACCCCATCTGGCACGGGGAAACTGGGGGAATTTAATTTTAATTTAATTTTCTTTTTTTTTTGTCCCCAAGCACTGATCAGCTGTAGCGCAGGCTTGAGGGGAAAATAACAATTTTAAAACTTTTTTTTTTGCTGCTCCAACAAGCCCACCTTTTCTCCATTTTTTTTTAATGAGCCACAAGCACTGATCAGCTGTAGTGCGGGCCAGATGAGGGCACTTAAAAAAAAAAAAAACAAGTGCCGGCCACGCTACAGCTGATCGACACACTTTGGAAGCCCCCTCCACAGGGGCTGGTCGACGGTTTGGGGGGGGATTGAAACACAAAATGAACGTTTTGTTTTGTTTTGTTTTGTGGGGGCGGTTCATTATTCGTTTCATTACGTAACAAAATGAATAACTAAACGAATAAAAACTTCGGGTTTTTGCCCATCTCTACTTGTAATGCAGTGAGAAATTTCTTGATATTGTCCCCAAAGCCCCGATGACAATGGAGACTGCTGACATATGTTTCATCCACAAGTACTATTATTATTATTATTATTATTATTATTATTATTATTATTATTATTATTATTATTATTATTATTATTATTATTATTATTATTACTACTACTACTACTACTACTACTACTACTACTACTACTACTACTACTACTACTAAAAAGTTCCAGACACAGTAAATCAGAATTATAGAAACATTGACAGGGATTACCTCACTGATACAAGTTTTAACCCAAAACCTAAGTATCTGTTAAATATTGACCTAGAATATGTGCTTTTCCTAATACTGCCATTTTTGTAGATCCAATGAAGTTATTTCTGATAACTGCGACTGCTTGTAATGCAGTGAGAAATTTCTTGATATTGTCCCCAAAGCCCCGATGACAATGGAGACCGCTGAGATATGTTTCATCCACAAGTATTATTATTATTATTATTATTATTATTATTATTATTATTATTATTATTATTATTATTATTATTATTATTATTATTATTATTATTATTATTAAACCACACAGCTAACTACGCTGGATTTTGTGATACACATCACTAGTCGAACGCTTCCCAAGCGTTTAGGACTCAGTGATGTATCGGCGAATTATGCGAGCAGATCCCAGTAAGGTGGCTTTCTGCAGCTGAATGACTGATGGTGACTTTGTCAACTCCCAATTTGTTCTAAATACTTGCTTAGCTATTTAGGCACCGCACCCAGCGTGCCGATTCTCACTGGGACCACCTGTACTGGTTTATTATTATTATTATTATTATTATTATTATTATTATTATTATTATTATTATTATTATTATTATTATTATTATTATTATTATTATCATCATCATCATCATCATCATCATCATCATCATCATCATCATCATCATCATCATCATCATCATCATCAAGTCTGGTTCTCCTCAGCTTTGGATTAAAGCGGGCTATTAAACCATGGACTGAAGCGGCCGCCACGGCCAGCGCCTACCTTGTTCTCCTTCCCCTTCTGAGTCTTCCTCAAAGCTTTCTTCCTTTCCCTCCAACCAGGAGATGAGATCAGGCTTCGAAACTGGCGCTCTTTCTAAAGAAGGTAAAACAAACAAACAGACAAATCTCACAACAGACGGGTGCCGTTTTGGCTCTTCTAACTACATCATTTAGTCCGATCCCGAATGGAGTCTTCTCGTTCAGAGCCGGACACATCACAAGCGTAGGAGAGAGTGTGTGTGTGTGTGTGTGTGTGACAGTAGACTTGTGTTAACCCTGAAGCTTGCATATGTTCATACTATATTTAGGGACAATAATGCCTCTAAAGAGGGGAGAAGGTCACTCCAAAGAACCTCAAAAAGGCTCAGCGGCCCAGAAGACAGAGTGACTGAGATGACAGACGGACAAACGGTTGGGAAAGGAACACACATACAGTGGAAACCCCCCCCCCCAGATTACAAACGCTTCAGGGTACGAAGAACTCGGGTTACAAAAAGAAATTACAGCGGACCCTCGTATAGCAAACGGTTTGTATAAAATAAAATCTGCACAACATAAAAAAATTCCAGAGATAGGGGAAATTTGCTTAACAGGGGCAAATCCGTACCACATAAAAATGGTCACAATTAGGGATTGCTCTCTTTTCAATGCATTCCTATGGGAAATTTGCATAAAGGAAAATTTGCTTAATATAATTTCATTTGGAACAAATTATTTCCTTTATACAAGGTGCCACTGTACTGGAAATGGGGACACCTCGGGTTAAGGAAATTTTCAATGGAATGTCCCGAGTTACATTTTCGCCCCCATTAGGCATTGTGAAAAAAGTGTATCCAGGATGCATTGTGACCCTTGTAGTTTGTGGAGGGGGTGGGAGGAGTTGGAGCTGTTTTTTACATTGAGTTTTGGAACCCTTCTGGACATTTTGTGCAGCAAGTTTTGGGCTTTTAGAACTTATTTTTGGTGCGTTTCTCAAGCGGTGGAAAGGCAAGGAGCTGATCCTTCGTTGCTTCCGTGCCTGGTCTGTGCATTTGGCGTGTGGGGCGGAGGGGTTGACATTTTTGCTTTTTTTCTGACCTCCAGAACAGATTACAGTGGAACCTTGACTTACATGCTGCTTGACTTGCATCATATTTGACTTGCAGCAAGAAGGGGCCTGTTTGACTTGAGTCGCAGGCTTTGACTTACATCTCGGAGCCCCAGCGCAAGGCACCGGAATTGGGTGGTAGCCACAACCCAGCATCGCGGCTGCCGCCTCCAAACTGCTCCTGCCTTCTTCCCCTCCTCCGGCAGCGGCGGCTTCGGCGAGGCCAGCTCAGAGCACCTGGAGCTGGTCCTCGGCCTCACCGAAGCCGCCGCTGCTGCTGGAGGAGAAGAAGGGCCGGGAGCTCGGGGCTGGCCTTGCTGGTTAGACAGTCAGCTCAGTCTTGTAAAAAATCTGGCTGCAGAAGTCTGGTCCACAATGGAAGCATTTTAGTTGGGGAGCTGTACAGTTGTGGGACTCTAATGGTAAGCATAGGGTTGTTCAGAACTTGGAATGTCAGGTTAAAAATCAGTAAAACTTAAATGTTAGACATTGTTGCTATGAACATTAAAAAGTGGAGGCGTATAACTTGTGGACTATAATTCCACTGTCTCCCCCTCTCTTTGAAGAGACATTTCATTTACATCCCCAGAAGGAATCTCCTATCCCAGTCAAATTTGTGTTAAATTGCTGTTTTCGGGGGTCCTTTTCATCATCTGGAATGGATTAATCCGCTTTCCCATTACTTTCTATGGGAAACGTTCGTTTGACTTAAGTCATGTTTGACTTAAGTCTAGACCAGTGTTTTTCAACCACTGTTCCGCGGCACACTAGTGTGCCGCGAGATGTTGCCTGGTGTGCCGTTGGAAAAGCTGAAGAATATCAGCTTTGTGTTCAGCCAAACAGGCCCAGGTTGCGCACTGAATAAAGTATTTTATAATTTTTCATATTTCTGTTTACTTACTATTTCATAATAAAGTAATTATAAAATACTTTCTTTGTGTTTATTTGATTCCTATTCAAGAGAATTACTTTATATATAGTCAATATAGGCACAGAGTTATTTTTTTTAACATTTTCTAATGGTGGTGTGCCTCGTGATTTTTTTCATGAAACAAGTGTGCCTTTGCCCAAAAAAGGTTGAAAAACACTGGTCTAGACCACTGGAACGGATTAATGACGTAAGTCAAGGTTCCACTGTAATTGGTTTTCAATGCATTTCTATGGGAAACCACGCTTCGGTTCACAAATTTTTCAGGAATACAAAACGTCCCGGAGAACACATTAATTACTTAAACCCAGGTACAGTAACCCCCCCCCGCCTATAACGGGGGTTAGGGACCCAACCCGACCCGCGATAATTGAAAGTCCGCCCTGAGTCCCACTTGTGGTGAATAGGTGCGGTATATAAATGTGAAAATAAATAAATAAATAAATAAATAAATAAATAAATAAATAAATAAATATGTGGATGCTGGGTTAGGTTGGGATTGGGGGGGGGGAGCTGTCTAGGGACCCTTACACTTACCTGAGGCCTGGCGCTGCCCCGAACGGACCTCCGATGGCTTTCCAGGGCCTGTTGGAAGCCCCAGAAGTGTTTCCGGTGATCTGGAAGTCACTTCTGGTTTTCCGGAGCTCACTTCTGGTTCGTCGAAAAGCACTTCCGGGGCCTCTGAAAGGCCCGGGAAAGACTATCGGAGGCCCGTTCGGGGCAGCACCAAGCCTGGGGTAAGTACAGGAGGCCTGAAACAGGCACATCCAGCTTACCCCCAGGGGCCCCTGCCTTTCTTATACTGCGGTCCTACAATATACTGGGACCGCAGTATATGAACCGCGAAAGGGCAGGGGAACACTGTACTACTGTACAGGTATTTCCCCTTGTCCAAGACTATATTTTTGTCTAAAATCGTTAAGACTAAAAATTGAGGGTTGTCTTATACCTGGAAGGAAGCAGAGGAGAGAACTGGGTAGTTGCAAAACTGTAATTTGGGGTTGGAAAAGTGGGGGGGGGGTTGCCTTATCCATGGGAGCGTCTTATAGACGGGGGAAAAACGGGTACTGTACATTTCTAAAAAGGACAGAATGATCTCCTTGTACCAAGAATCAGGGCCGAACTGAGGAGCTAGACACCGTGCTTCCTCAACCTTGGGTTTCCAGAGCTTCCTGGACTACAACTCCCAGGAATCCTGACCAGCGAAGCTAGTGGTGAAGGCTTCTGGGAACTGTAGTCCAAGAACATCTGGGGGTGAGCAGAGGTCGGAAAAGCCCTGCTCTAGATGAGATGGGAGCCCCTTTGCCTTTTCGAAGAGCTCCGTGTGTCTTGACGGTGAAGGGGACCGGCGGGGTTCGTGGCCCGCCACCCTCCGGTTCTCAAGGGGAGTAGAAGACAGGTGATCATCACTGGTTCTGAAAGATCTAACAGACGGCCTGGGGAAAGGATCCACCCCGTCTTTACCCAGAGAGGCGACGGTGCCGTAATTCTCCACCATGACTTCTCTGTAGAGAGCTCTCTGGCCTGGATCCAGGAGACCCCACTCTCCTTCCGAGAAACGTACAGCCACTTCCTCAAACGTCACAAGCGCCTGAAAGAGAGGAAGAAAAGCAGGAAAAATATATATATATATATATATATATGTTTTCCTACTCACAGGCAGGCTCAGACCAGGCTGTAGTTTAGTGACTAGAAGGTCAGGCCAGGCCTAAGGAGACCATTGGCTGTGATCCTCCCCAAGGATCCCCAGCCTTGCCTCCCCCCACCAAAAGTTCTTGGACTACAGCTCCCAGAAGGCTTCGCCACCAGCAGCTGCTCTGGCCAGGGTTTCTGGGAGTTGTAGTCTGAGCATATCTGGGGGACCCAAGGCTGGGGAACCACAGAGACAAGAGAAATGCAATGGGTAGCCTTGAACCTCAGAACAGCCCTGCTGGATCAGGCCAAGAGTCCATCTAGTCCAGCTTCCTGTATCTCACGGCGGCCCCACCAGATGCCTTTGGGAGCATCTGAGACAACTAGATCCCCGTCTCCTGATGCCACTCCCCGACATCTGGCATTTTTTTGGGGGACCTCGCTTTTAAGCCTGGAGATAACACGGATCCCCATCATGGCTTGTCACCAACGATGGACTTTTCCTCCAGAAATCGGCCCAATCCCCTTTTGAAGGCACCGAGACCAGATGCCATCACCACCTCCTGTGGCAGGGAGTTCCCCAGACGAACAACACGCTGGGTAAAGAAATGTTTTCTTTGTGTCTGTTCTCACTCTCCCAACCCTCAACGTGGGTGAGTGGACCCTTTGTTCTGGTATTAGGTGAGAGGGAAAAGGGCTTCTCTCTACCCACTTTATCCATCCCCCTGCATCATTTTGTATGTCTCAATCATGTCCCCCCTCAACCGCCTTTCCCCCTCTCAGTCTACCTCACAGGGGTGTTATGAACATGTACAGATATAAATGAGTCTGAACTCTAAAAAGGAAAAAGAACACATTCTGGTGTATCTCTCTTGTCCCCATCATCACTCCAGGACCAAGGACTAGACACCTGAAACTTGGCATGGATATTTTATTTATTTATTTATTATTTTTGAGTATTTTACCCCTGCCTTTATAATATATATAACATAAACATAAAGGAGCCCCGGAGTGCATATATATGGGTTATCCTTAACATAGAGGAATCATGTCCCATCAATTCAATTCTGATTTATGGCCACCTCTTTCAGAGATTCCCAGGATGAGAAATGGTTTCCCTTTTCCTTCTTCTGGGGGTATTTCTGGGACTGTGCAGCTTCCCCAAGGTTACCCAGGCTGGCTCTCCTCCCAGGGAGCCCAGGGAGGAAATGAACACCGGATGTCTGCCTCCACAACCAGAAACATCAACTACGGAGCTACTCAGCTCTACCACGAAACCCCTACTTGGCCACCCTGAAAATGCCCAAGGCTACCCAGGCTGGCTCTACCTATAGGAGACACGAGAAGGAAATCAAACTGATTAACAAATGAGATCCGATTAAAACCAGGCTGAGTGTATGGAAGTCTAGTTTAGTGGGTAGGAGCACTGCTAACTAGGAACTTCCTCTCCACACAGGAAGCTAGGGGCAAAGCTAGGCCTAGGTCAATCCCTGGAGGTATTCCCAACTAGACCTTTTCTCCAGGTGAGCCACATTTAGGTGTGGGTCTATTCAGGCAGAATTCCCAGAATGGATTTCATAGAATCATAGAGTTGGAAGAGACCTCAAGGGGCATCTAGTGAAGTCCAACCCCTGCCATGCAGGAACCCCCATCACAGGACTCCCAAGAGGTGGCCATCCAGCCTCTGCTTAAAAACCTCCAAAGAAGGAGACTCCACCACCCTCCTTTGGGGCAGCAGATTCCACTGCTGAACAGCTCTAACCGTCATGAAGTTCTTGCTAATGTTCAAATGGAATCTCTTTTCCTGTAGTTTGAGACCATTGCCCTGAGTCCTAGTCTCTGAAGCCATGGAAAACAAACCTGTTCCTTTTTTCAAATATTTAAACAGAGCTATCATATCTCCCCCCCCGAGCCTTCTTTTTGAAAGGCTAAACATTCCCAGTTCCCTAAGCCGTTCCTTGTAAGACATTTCTTCCAGACCCTCAATCGTCCTGGTCGCCCTCCTCTGGACATCTTTTTAAACTGAGGCGCACACAACTGGACACAGTCCTCCAGGTGGGATCTGACCAGAGCAGAACAGAGTGGTACCATCACTTCCCTTGATCTAGACAGTATGGTTCTGTTGATGCAACCAAGAATCGCATTATCTGTAGTCCCCAAACAATACAAAGCTCACCCCCCCACACACATTTCCGAATTTCCAGTCCGGCACTCGCATCATCACCTTCGCAGTGGCATGTTATGCTCATCTGGCCTTGTTTTTACATTGTTTTTAACTTTGTTTTGACAGACATGGCTCGAATCCGACAGCATTCTGGGTTCTGCAGTTTGGAAAGAGGTGTAGAATTATTTTGCTCTCGTTCTCCCGTAGAGACGTCTCAGCAACTTCTCAAACTGTAACTCCCAGAATTCGGTGGGCTGGAGCTGTGAACAACTGAAGAGGTATCAAGCTGCTATAATTCTGTACTGTGTGGATCTACTTTGAGAGGGGGGAGTTTGAGTTAAACCAAATTGATTTTAATCAAGATTTAAACTGTGAATTTTTTTGATGGTTTTAAGTTTTTAAAAAAAAACATTTCCCTCCATTTAAATCATGACTTAAATCAGTGTTGGTGAACCTATGGCACGGGTGCCAAAGGTGGCACTCAGAGCCCTTTCTGTGGGCACCTGGCATGGCCCCCTTCACAGCCACCTGTATTCAGGTTAAATTGTTGTATTGGCCCTTTGCAAAAAAAATTAGTGGGTTCTGAATTACAGTTTGGGCACTCGGTCTCTAAAAGGTTCGCCATCACTGACTTAAATCAATCGGATTTCCAAAAATTATTGCTGTTTTTCCTACTCTGGAGTTAAAACCAGCTAAGTAGCTCCAGCGTGGAACTCCGTTTGAAAACTGTCCCTCGCCCACAAAGCAACCAAAAATAGGAAGAAATCATTATAGGCTCACTTCGTCCTTGTCAAGTTTCCCCGGGAAGAAATCTCTGGCCGGAGCAGTTGCTGGTGTGCCATTGTGCGGGCTACCTTTCCTCACCAGGTCCTTGCGCTGGTCCAGGTTAGCTGTCAAATCCTGTGGTCCAGCTAATAAGGCTGAATCACCCTCAACCACCAAGGCGGCATCATCCGTTCCTCTCCGGCCATCTTTGCTCCTCAGAGATCTTTTTCCGGCCGCTTTAAGCCTTCTACCCCACTGGCCTTCGGTTTCAACTTCACGTTCCAGTCCAACGTCTGGCTGCGACCCCTCCGTTGACGGATCCCCCTGCTCTGCCCTCATTCTTCTTCTGCGATGAGAATTCAGAAGAGGAGGAGACGAGATGTCAATACCGCCAACTCCTGTCCGGCAACACCACCCACGAAAAAAACGAGATGCTCCCAGCTAGCTAGGCGGGCTTGTCTCTGCAGAGGAGAGAGAGATCAGCCGCCATTATCGGAAGGGCAGCCAACAACCTGCACTTTGGGAAACACACCACCTCTTTGTTTTAGGGTATAGATCAGGGCTGTCCAAACTTCAGCCTTCTAGATGTTTAGGACCACAACTCCCAGAATTCCAAGCCTGTATTGCCAATGACAAAGGACTATGGGAGTTGTGGTCCAAAACATCTGGAGGGTCGAAGTTTGGACACCACTGGTTGCCATGTAGTCCTACTATTAGGTCTAAGGTCCTGGATTCAACCCAGAAAAGTTCCTATGAAAAACACGGCCGTCTTTTAAGATGCTCCATGTGGGGAAGCAGACCTTTGGGTGGCATCTCTCTCATGCACACCCCGCCTTTCTGTGGGCTGGAAGAAGCCGGGCCGGGGGGGTGGCATTTGTCTTGTGGCCTTCCTGAGGTAGCAGAAGCAGTATTTCTCAGAAGAAGAAGAAGAAGAAGAAGAAGAAGAAAGAAGAAGAAAGAAAGAAAGAAAGAAAATAAAAGATTGATTTTATACTTGTCACATGAATTTATTTTTACTAATATTTATTTTTAGTAATATTTATTAATATTTATTTTTATTAATATTAATATTTATTTTTAGTAATATTTTATTTTTAATCACCAAAAAGGAAGGAAAGGCTTGTGTAATTCTTTATTTCTTTTTCTTCCTTCCTTCCTTCCTTCCTTCCTTCCTTCCTTCCTTCCTTCCTTCCTTCCTTCCTTCCTTCCTCTTTCTTTCTTCCTTCCTTTCTTTCTTTCAATTTTTCACGATATTCTGCCGCAAGTCCCTTCAGAAAGCCCTAAAAACCCACCCCCTCGCTCTCCATTGCTAGTTTTAATTTCTAAAAGGCGTGAAAAAGGAGGAACAAGGCCTTCTTTTAAACCAGAGGTGAGTCACTTTCCCACTGCCCGAGGGGGCTACCATTCTCTCAACACTTCTGTGTTGCCTTTCATTTTACACTGGGCATGGGCAGCATGGCCTAGTAGTCCATCTGTGTTCCCAACAGGGCCATTTGCCCACCCACCCACCCCGGGAGCCCTGGCATACTTGAAGAGAGCCTCAGACTAGAAACTAATTTTTTCAAACCCTTCCTGATGAGGTTTATTATGTGACATACAAAGCATATATTTATTTCAAATTGTGTTTATGGCCGTGGCTAAGGAACGGTTGAGGATGGATGGTCTAGTGCAGTGTTCCCCAACCCCCGGTCCGCGGACCGGTGCCGGTCCGTGGATCAATCGGCACTGGGCCGCCGCCGCCGTGACCCCCCCGCAATTGCCCCCTCCCCGCCATCGCCACGACCCACCGCCATCGCCGCCGCCGCGACCCCCTCCCCGCAATTGCCCCCGCCCCGCCATCGCCACGACCCACCGCCATCACGCCGGTCCCCCCGCAAATTGCCCCGCCCCGCCATCGCCGTAGCCCTCAGGCACTTTGGGCCAGAAAAAGTAGACCTCAGCCTGTTCAAAGTTGGGCAGCCCTGTCCTAGGGTTCCGCAATGGTCTGGATCTTCCCTCTGCCCTCCCCCCTCCCCGCCATTTTTAAAATAAAATAAAATAAAAATCCTTCTTAATCCTGCGCTGTGGAAAAGGCTCCGACCCGGGCAGCGCCTTCGTTTCCAGTCCTGTTTCCTTGGAAAGCGTCTGGGTTACTCTCTTTTGCCTGTGTAAACTGGTGGCGTTATTTGTGTGTGTCTCGTGTGTGTGTGTGTGTGTGTGTGTGTGTGTGTGTGTGTGTGTGTGTGTGTGTGGACTGGAAAGGCTGGATGGTGCTGATGGATGGGAAGGACTGGGCAGAAAAAGAAAGAAAGAAAGAAAGAAAGAAAGAAAGAAAGAAAGAAAGAAAGAAAGAAAGAAAGAAAGAAAGAAAGAAAGAAAGAAAGAAAGAAAGGGGAAGGAGGAAGGGAGAAAGAAAGAAAGAAAGAAAGAAAGAAAGAAAGAAAGAAAGAAAGAAAGGGAGATAAAGAGGAAGGGAGAGAGAGAGAGAAAGAAAAAGAAAGAAGGGAGAAGGGGAGGAAGGAAGGAAGGAAGGAAGGAGAGGAAGAGGCAGGAACAAAGAAAGAAAGAAAGAAAGAAAGAAGGAGGGAGAAGGAGGAAGGGAGGAAGAAAGTAAGTAAGTAAAGGAAGGAGGGAGGGAAAGAAAAAAGGGAGAGAAGGAGTGAGGGAGAGAGAGAAAGGAAGAACAAAAGAAGGTGGAGGAAGGAAGAAAGAAAATGAGGAAGAAAGGAAGAAAAAGAAAGGGAGGGAGGGAAGGAAATAAAGAAAGAAAGAAGGGAGAGGAGAAAGGAAGAAAGAAAAAAGAAAAGGGGAAAGAAAGAAGAAGAAGAAAGGAGAGTAGGAGGGAAGGAAGGAGAGGAGGAGGGAGGGAGAAAGAAAGAAAGAAAGAAAGAAAGTAAAAAAAGAAAGAAAATGAGGAAGGAAGGAAAGAAAGAAGGGAAGGAAGGAAGGAGGTAGAGTGGGAGGGAAGGAAGGAAGGAAAGAGAGGGAGGGAGAGTGAGAGAAATAAAGAAAAAAGAAAGGGAAAGGGTGGGAGAGAGAGAAAGAAAGAAAAAAGAAAGAAGGGAGAGGGGGAGGGAGGGAGAAAGAAAAGGGAAAGAAAGAAAGAAAGAAAGAAAGAAAGAAAGAGAGGGAGGGAGGCCTCATGTCAAGGAAGGGCGAAGGGTCCCAAGACCTCACGGCGGCTGGGTAGCCCCGGGGAAAAAAATGTGAGGAAGTAAAAACAGTGTTTCCTTGCAGCAATGCCAAGGACTCACACAACACTGGCTCTTCGGCTTGAGTACGGAGATGAGCACCGCCCCCTAGAGTGGGAAACGACTAGCACGCATGTGCGTCAGCGGCCGGGGGGGGGGCATTTACATTTTTTATCTTATTAAATCAAAACAAGCGGGCCAGGGAAAAATTATCAAACATTTACCGGTCCACGGTGATAAAAAGGTTGGGGAGCACTGGTCTAGTGGATAGAGCTTACTTATAATTTATTAATTAGATTTATAGAATAAAATTGTATTTCAGTCTAGTTGTTTACATTATGGCTCAGTTTGGTTTGATTGACGTTTGTAGTTAATATTCATTATAAACAAACAATGTATAGCCTGCATAATGTAATTGAAAACTATAAACCACCCAGAGACTACTTTAAGTAGTATGGGGTGGTATATAAGTAGAACACTTTAGATATACCACCTATCTACCGGTAGTTCATAGAATCATAGAGTCATAGAGTTGGAAGAGACCTCAGTGAGGGCCATCGAGTCCAACCCCCTGCCATGCAGGAACCCCCATCACAATATTTCCGACAGATGGCCATCCAGCCTCTGCTTAAAAACCTCCAAAGAAGGAGACGCCACCACCCTCCTTTGTGGCAGCATATCTCACTGTCGAACAGCTCTAACTGTCATGAAGTTCTTCTTCCTAATGTTCAAATGGAATCTCTTTTCCTGTAGTTTGAAACCATTGCCCCGAGTCCTAGTCTCTGAAGCCATGGAAAACAAGCCAGGCCCCCTTCAATATGACATCCTTTCAAATATTTAAACATGGCTATCATATCCCCTCTCAGGGTATTTGTACACGACCCCTAAACTCCGCAGCAAATGGCTGCCAGCTCCGGAGCTTACAATTGTTACCCCACCAGCTCCGGAGTTTGCAGGAAATTAAGTGCGACCCCGCCCACCTAAGCGCGTCTCAGCGCACTTTTCTTGTACCTGCTCTAGAAGGGTGAAAATCCCCAGGTCCGGATTTAATCTGGTGAGTGCGGGGCTCTCCTCGCTTCTGTTTGTTTGTTTTTTGCCTCCCGCCCCTTTAAGAGAAGGGGCGGGAGGAAAAATAAACAAACAGAAGAGAAGGAATCAGGACAAGGGGGGGGGCGGCTCCGGGCAGCTTCGGAGGTGAGCCTGCATTTTTTCCTCTCTTTTTTCTTCCCTCCCCTCACGCAGACAGGAGCAAGGAAGTGCGGAGGGGTGGGGACGCAGAAAGAGCAACATACCCCCAAGATCCCTGGTCCGAATGTAAGTGGCCAGCGGATCTTAGGGGTCGTGTGAAAAGGCCCTCAGTCTTCTTTTAGAGAGGCTAAACATTCCCAGTTCTCTAAGCCAGTGTTTTTCAACCACTGTTCCGCGGCACACTAGTGTGCCGCAAGATGTTGCCTGGTGTGCCGTGGGAAAAATTGAAAAATTACTTTATATATAGTCAATATAGGCACAGAGTTAAATTTTTTAACATTTTCTAATGGTGGTGTGCCTCGTGATTTTTTTCATGAAACAAGTGTGCCTTTGCCCAAAAAAGGTTGAAAAACACTGCTCTAAGCCAGTGGGTTCTCAACCTGTGGGTCCCCAGATGTTCCTGGACTGCAACTCCCAGAATCCTCTACCACTCTCTGTGCTGGAAGAGGTTTCTGGGAGTTGTAGTCCAGGAACATCTGGGGACCCACAGGTTGAGAACCACTACCCTAAGCCATTCCTTCCAGACCCTCAACCATCCTGGTCACCCTCCTCTGCACCCGCTCGAGGTGCAGATTTATGGGACTGTTGTTGTTGTTGTTGTTGTTGTTGTTGTTGTTGTTGTTGTTATTGCAATAATTCTTCCATACCCCTGTTCTCAATACGGTGGTACCTTGTATAATGGACTTAATTCGTTCCAAATGAAATTGTTAAGCAAATTTTCCATAGGAATGCATTGAAAACAGATTAATCCCTAATCATGATTGTTTTTCTGTTGTACGGATTCGCCCCATAGATGATTCTGTTATGCAATTTCCCCCATTTCTGGAAATGTTTTCCTTTAAGTGGATTTTCTGTTAAACGCACTGCTTGTTGGGGTCCACTGTACTTGAATATATCCTAATTGTACTGGAGTGTATATTATCCCTCATTACTGTAAGCCGCCTTGGGTCCTTTTCCAAGGAGAAAGGCGGGGTAAAAAAAAATACTCTGAAACAAACAAATAAATACATAAATAAATTACTACTGATTGTTTGGTGAGTACTTGGATGGGCGACCACCAGGGAATACCAGGTGCTGTAGGCGCCTGGAGTAGGAAGTGGCATAACCACTCCAGTGCTCCTGCCAAGGAAAACTCCATGGACATGGGGTCACCAAGAGTCGGTCACGACTGTACTGATGCAACACACACACACACACACACACACACACACACACACACACACACTAACAGCATGCGATGCATTTGCTAAAGGAAACCTGCTGGGACCACAGATCTGTGTTATAGAGGAAGGGGCTTCCCATCCTCACCCACCCACCCCTTAAAAAAAAAACTGGCCCCCATCGATGCTCTGAGCCCCCTCCCCCACTCCACCCCAGTTAAAAACCAGTCGCCCCAGTTCAGCCTGCTGATTAAAGGGGCCAGACTCGATGCCACCTGTCTCATGGGGGTGGGCTGATGGGTGGGTGGGTGGGTGGTGGGGCCATGGGGTGCAACCCCTCCCCAAGTTTCTGCCCCAAGTTCCCCAGCCCCCCTCGAAGGCTGCTTGCAAGCTTTGCACGCCCACCCCCCACCCCCAAGCCTTTTTGCACACTCACCTGCCCGCCCCCCTTCCATGGGG
This sequence comes from Phrynocephalus forsythii, assembly GCA_029282475.1. Lineage (NCBI taxonomy): Eukaryota > Metazoa > Chordata > Lepidosauria > Squamata > Agamidae > Phrynocephalus > Phrynocephalus forsythii. The sequence continues at coordinate 7,907,089 of JAPFRF010000024.1, forward strand.
AAGAGGAAAGGGGTGCCTTTGGACCCAGGCGGGAGGGGGGGGAGGAGGAGGAGGCTGGAGAGAGAGAGAGAGAAGGGGGAGGAAAGAGCTGCTGATGGGATGAAAAGCAGGAAGTGACTTCAGTCCCTTTTTATTACCTTTCATCCTAGAAGCCTTCCTAGGAATGCCGACTCGGTCCCTTTAACCCCTTCTGAGCCACCGGAGCCCTGTTTTCTTGGGGGGGGGTCCAATTGTTATTTTCATCTATCTATCTATCTATCTATCTATCTATCTATCTATCTATCTATCTATCTAAACATAAACATTAGACCATCCCCAAGAAAAATCTTTTGGATATATAGGGGTTTTCCTCTGGTCACTCTCCAGAACTCAGGATCAGAATTGGGGAAATTATATATATATACTGTATATATATTTGGCTCAGAATTTCCCAAATCCTACAGTCACCATAGCTGCTTCATGGGTTCTGAGATTTCTGTTGTGCAAAGAAAGAAAATATCCCTTCAAAACTTTCATATCAAAACTTCCACGCTCGCCATCCCAGCTCCTATCATCCCCACACAGCCCATATGGGGTTGTCATGTGGGTGGGGATCATGTGTCTTGTAGTTATGGGGTTGGTGCCAACTCTTCCCTTTGTATCAGGACTAGCCCAAGGCATCCTGCTGCCTGAGGCCAAAGGAAGGATGGAAGGCTAAAAAGGGTCTGTGGGGCTCTTGCTCCCATACCTTCTTCCACAACTGAGAAGTAGTGTGGTACAGTGGTTAGAAACATGGGGTTCTGGGTTCTAATCTCCTACACAAGTTTGGACGGGAATATGCAGGACCTGACACGCAGTTTATACTACTCAAATCCAAGGACAGGGATTTAGGGCCCTTTGTACACGACCCCTAAACACCGCTCCCAGCTCCGGAGCTTAACATTGTTTCCCCAGCAGCTCCGGAGTTTACAGATAATTAAGTGTGACCACGCCCACCTAAGCGCGTCCCAGCGCACTTTTCAGGTACCTGCTCTCCGGAGGTGAAAATTCCTGATGCGGATATAACGTAGTGACTGCCCGGCTCTCCTTGCTTCTGTTTGTTCTTTTTTTGCCCCCCCCCACCCCTTTAAGAGATCTGAATGCAGTGCAGAACGGAGGTGAGTGGCATGCTTTTCTTTCTCTTTTTCTCCCTCCCCTCACGCAGCCAGGAGTGCGAAAGGGGTGGGAACACAGGAACAGCGACAAACCCCTAAGATCTCTGGTGCAAATTTAAGTGGCCAGCGGATCTTAGGGGGTCGTGTCAAAAGGCCCTAGGACAGACACACAATTACACACCCTCCATATTTATTGCTTTTTCATACTACAGTACAGTATTACTAACTAACTAGCTAGCTAGCTAGCCAGGTAGCTAACTAACTAACTACAGTGACTAAGAGTTGGGTGTCCAAACTTTGGCCCTCCAGATGCTATGGACCACAACTCCCACAGTCCTTTGCCATTGGAAATACAGGCTTGGAATTCTGGGAGTTGTGGTCCAAAACATTAGGAGGACCAAAGTTTGGACATGTTTAGGTACTTGACTGGAGAGCCCTAGGTTGGGCCTCCTAAGAGAACAGCCAGCGGATTGCCTTGGGGCAAATTGCAGAGCCCCAGGGCACCTCCCTCACCCCACCCCCGAAGGGAATGGTAAATTCTGAGTATTCTCTACCCGGAAAACCCTGAAAAGGGTCACCATAACTTAAACTTGATGGCATGTGATTACAATAGGGCAGGGGTGTACAAACGTTGGCCCTCCACATGTTTTGGACCACAACTCCCAGAATCCCAAGCCTGTATTGCCAGTGACAAAGGACTGTGGGAATTGTGGCCCAAAACATCTGGAGGGCTGAAGTTTGGACACCACTAGGACCCCCCCCCCAATCTCCCCAGGGGACTGGTTTCAAGCCCCCCCCCCAAAAAAAAGCATGGTAAAAGAAAGAAAAAAGCTTTCTCTGATGAGCGACTCCTTACTGTGACTTTTATATGGATTTCCACCCATGATTGCATTGACTGATTTCATAAGAACGCCAGTGTTTTCCATGTTAGTTTCCACCACTCGTAATGGATTTCTTTTCTCTTTGCATTTTCTTTGTAGCTTTAATGTTACCATTTAATGTTCGAAGATGCTTTTTCTAATTTCCTCTTCTTATCTTGAATTATGTCTGAAATATTATGGCCTGTCTATTGTCCCTCATTATTAGAAGCCACCTTGGGTCCTTTTCCAAGGAGAAAGGTGTGGTAAAATTTTTCTAAAATAAACATGAATTTTTTCACATGTATTATCAGAACACACAATTGGAAGGCACCAGAGACAATGCCATGTATTCTTCAATAACAACAAGTGTCTGTGAAGATTCTCAGTCATCCAGGTGAGTTTATCTGGAAGTTCAGTCATGGCAAATGGACTTCTTTTCTTGAGAGATTGAAACATTTAGCTACTCATCCTAGCAGCTTTATCACCACTAACTTTCCTCGGACTTGACGAAGCTGCTTGGATGAGCAGTGAAACATTTCGATCTCTCAAGAAAAGTCCAGTAGTTGCCATGACTCAACTTCCAGATTCAATAAGTATTCATGGTGTGGTCTCTGGCTCCCACTAGTGGCTGGTTCTGTTAGCACATGTGAGAACAGTTTTTCTGGATTCCCCCCATTTAATATTTACAATACAGTATTTACAATCTTAAAATAAGTGGAACTGTGGATACTGAACCTGTGTTATACAGGGGTCTTATTCTTTTGAGAAGAGCCTCATGGCATAGTGGTTAGATGCCTGTACTGCAGCTAAAACTATGTTTACGACCTGAGGTTCAGTCCTTGGTAGCCGGCTCAAGGTTCACTCAGCCTTCTGTCCTTCCGAGGTCCGTAAAATGAGCACCCAGCTTGCTGGGTGGGGTGGGGGCAATGTATAGTCTGAATATAGTGGACCCTCATGTAACAAACGGTTTGCATAACGTAAAATCTGTACAACATAAAAAATTCTGGAGATAGGGAAAATTTATTTTTCATTCTTATTTATTTATTTATTTTTACGACTTATATGCCGCCCACTACCCGAAGGTCTCTGGGCGGCTTACAAATTTGCTTAACAGAATTGCCTATGGGGAGACATAAAAACGGTCGCAATTAGGGATTACTTCATTTTTCAATGCATTCCTGTGGGAAATTAATTCCTTTATACACGGTACCACTGTAGTTAAATTGTAAACTGCCCAGAGAGTGCTCGAAGCGCTATGAGGCGGTATATAAGCAGAACACTTTGCTTTTTTCCCCTTTTTGTTGTCATAATTATGGTATTAAAGAAACTATGTAAATTAGCCCTCTGGCTTCCCATCTCTCTGTCGCCATCTGTTTAGGATTCTATACGAGAGTGGGCGATCACAGAGATTTTGAGAATCCACCCTTTTACAGCTGCCCCAGGCCCACACACACACACACACACACACACACACACACACACACACACATCCCCACCACGTGGGGACAGGGTGTGAGGAAGTGAAAATGAAGACGACACCAAACACAGTTTGGTTCTCGAAAGGAGGTGAAAGGGTGGAAGAGGGTGAAAAAGATGCAAAAACCATGACGATTAAGAAACCAGCAGAGAGTGTAAAGTTTCCATAACAAGGCTACAAAACCACTTACAGCGGTACCTTGTATAAAGGAATTAATGCGTCCCAAATGAAATTTCTGTTAAGCAAATTTTCCTTTATACAAATTTCCCACAGGAATGCATGGAAAACGGATTAATCCCTAATCGCAACAATTTTTGTGTTGTACGGATTCGCCCCATAGGCGATTCTGTTAAGCAAATTTCCCCTATCTCCGGAGTTTTTTTATGTTGTACAGATTTTATGTTTGAAAATCCGTTTGTTATACAAGGGTCCTCTGTATTTATTCATTGGCATTTATTTATTAATTAGATTTCTAGTAAGGCCACTCTGGGCGGTTCGAAACAGTGACACATAAGCTTATTACGGTGTGGCCATTTTGCCTTCGGCCACAAGAGACCCCTGGTGTCCTGTTGTTCTGGGCCTCCAACTGCATCTCAATCTTTCATTTTAAATTAAACTATCTGCCTTGCGACAGTCTTCGTTGTTTTCGAATCATACATTTTCTGACAAAGGGATCTGGGGCCCTAGGAAGCCACCGCCTTCAGTTCTGAGGAGAGCAGACTGCCTTAAAACAGAGAATCTTCTGGAACCACCATTCGGACATTTCCAGGGTGTCCATGTAGGGCAGTGGTGGCCAAACAGAATCCTAAGCCTAGATTGCCAGTGACAAAGGACTGTGGGAGTTGTGGTCCAAAACATCTGGAGGGCCGAAGGTTCATCACCACCACAGAGGTAGGGGGCTTCGTGGTTGGGCAGGAGAGTTCAGTAGTGGAGGTTTCTGGTTATGGAGGAAGAGGTTTGGAGTTCGATTCCTCACTGGACTTTTCTGGGAGGAGAGCCAGCCTGGGTAACCTTGGGGAAGCTGCACAGTCCCAGAAATACCCCCAGAAGAAGGGAAGGGGAAACCACTTCTGAGTCTTCTCTGCCTGGGAAAACTCTGAAAGAGGTGGCCGTAAATCAGAACTGACTTGATGGGACATGCTTCTTCTACGTTAAGGATAACCCATAGATATGCACTCCAGGGCCCCTTTACATTCCTGCCAAGTTTCAGGATTTCTCATCCTGGGGATCTCTGAAAGAGGTGGCCATAAATCAGAATTAAATTGACAGGACTCGATTTCTCTTTGTAAAGCATAACCAATATATATGCACTCCAGGGCCCCTTTATACTTATACTACAGTGATACCTTGTATAAAGGAATCAATTCGTTCCAAATGAAAATCTGTTAAGCAAATTTTCCTTTATACATATTCCCATAGGAATAAATTGAAAACGGAGTCCAGTGACCCCCCACCATTTCGCGGTTCTGGTATTGCAGTCCCACTACATTGTGGGACCGCAGTACCGGAAACGTGGGGGGGGGCAGGGGGCGGCCGGGTTGCTCCGCACCCCCACACACACCTCAGAGAAGCCTCCGGGGTGCGTGGGAGGGCGACGGGGGGGATCTGGTCGCTCCGCGCAGCCCTCCCATGCACCCCCAAGAAGCCTTGGGGCCGTGTGGGTGGGCGGCGGCGGGAGGTAAGATCCCCCTGCCGCCGCCGCCGTCCCGCGCAATCGCCCCCCCCACCCGCTTCCGCATATCGCGGATTTTCGTGCATCACGGGTGGGGTGGGTCCCTAACCCCCACGATCGGCAGGGGGTTACTGTAATCCCATGTTTATGTTGTACGGATTCGCCCCATAGGCGATTGATTATGTTAAGCAAATTTCCCCTATCTCCGGAATTTTTAAGTTGTACAGATTTTATTTATACAATCTGTTTGTTATACAAGGGTCCACTGTATATATATTATAAAGGCGGGGGTAAAATATTCAATATAAATAAATAAATAAATAAAATATCCATGCCACGTTTCAGCTGTCTAGTTCTTGATCCTGGAGTGATGATGAAGACAGACGGATACACCAGAATGTGTTCTTTTTCCTTATTAGAGTTCAGTCACATTTATATCTGTACATGCTCACAACATCCCTGTGAGGTAGATCGGCCTGAGAGGGAACAAAGGGCACCTGAGTGGGGGACATGACTGAGACGTACAAAATGATGCAGGGGGATGGATAAGAGAGAAGCCCTTTTCCCTCTCACACAATACCAGAACGAAGGGTCACCCGCTCATGTTGAGGGTTGGTAGAGTGAGAACAGACACAAAGAAAACATTTCTTTATCCAGTGTTCTAATACTCTGTGGAACTCCTTGCCACAGGATGTGGTGATGGCATCTGGCCTTGGTGCCTTTCAAAAGGGATTAGAAACACCCCCCCCCCGGAAAGAATCGAAATAATTCAGAATTTACAACACACAATTATGATGATAATGATTAAAGAAGCTCCCGCAGGCTGTATGTTGCCAGTTCCAGTTTTATTTATTTTATTTTATTTTTTATTTTATTTTATTTTTGTACTTATTGACCGCCCGATTTTCCCATAGGGAACTCTGAGCGGTGTACAACACATCACCAAACAACAACTTGTTTTAAAAAAGAAACTCATAAACGTTTACACTTCCAATGCTAGACATCACCTTTCCCTGAATGAATTAGGGAGGGAGAATAATGTCCTGGGGGGGGGGAAGAAGGCTGGATTTGTCCCATGAAGAACAAAACTGTCCTGAACCACGACCTTCATGTCTATCTACCCTCTCAACTGATGGGAATTCTGCCGATGAGGACATCCTTCTGTATTTTAACTGACACATTTTCCTTTATCTCTGCACTGTATATCGCTATTTTGTTTCTCTGGAGTGGATTTTCCAGTGCCTGACGAGATTGGGGCTCTGAGTGAAGCTTCTCCCGCACTCCGAGCATTGATAGGGTTTCTCTCCCGTGTGGAGTCTCTGATGTCTGACCAGGTGCGAGCTCTGGTTGAAGCTTTTCCCACATTCGGGGCACGCGTACGGCTTCTCCCCCGTGTGGATGCGCTGGTGGGCGAAGAGGTTCGCGCTCTGGTTGAAGCTCTTCTGGCAGACGAAACACTTGTACCGCTTCTCCCCCGTGTGGACCCGGCGGTGCCGGAGGAGAGTGGATTTATCGCAAAAGCTCTCAGGGCAATCCGCGCATTGGTACGGCCTCTCCCCTCGGTGGTACCTTTGGTGCGTGAGGAGACTCCAGTTCCGAGTGAAGCTTTTCCCACACACTAAGCACTTGTACATCTTCCCTCCGGCCTCGACACCCCGGAGCCCCATAAGGCTTGAGGGATCCCGCGGACGATCGTTACGGAAGGGAAATGGTTCCCCTGCCTCACGTGTCTTTTGATATACTAAAAAACTGGCGCTCTCCCCGAAGCTCTCTCCACACCCAAAACGTCGATCGAGGTCTCCTCCTGGGTGGATTTCCTGATTTCCAGGAAGACGGGAGTCCGGAGGCATGTTTTCCCTCGCGGTTGACGAAGGGCAAAAATCTTCGCCCGCGCAAACGGTCGGCGAATTCGCCTCAGGCGGGACGCTTTTCGAGCGGCGACGCGGCTTCGGCCTGGTGTGGATCTTCTGGTGGACGAGGAGGTTCGACCTGCGGCCGAAGCTTTTCCCACAGCTCACGCACCCGAAGGGCTTCTCCCCCGTGTGGACCCGCTGGTGGGCCTTCAGGCGCGACTTTTCGCAGAAACGCTGGCCGCAGGCGGAACAGCCGTGCAGCTTCTCCCCCGTGTGCAGCCTCTGGTGGGAGGTGAGCCGCGTCCTTCGGCTGAAGCGCTTCCCGCACTCGGCGCACTGGTAGGGTCTCTCCCCCGTGTGGGTCCTCTGGTGCGTCGCCAGGCTCGATTTGTGCGCGAAGGTCCGCCCGCACCACGGGCACGCGTTCTCTCTCCTTCCTTCGCCTTTCGCCTTTCCGAATGAGAGCGCGTGACGCCCAGGGTCAGGAGAATAAAGACACCCATCCTTCCACTTCACGGCCTCTTTTCCGTCCTGCAGCTTCGTCAAAATCCCTTCCCTGACCGTCCTTTGGTATCCTTCTTCAAACCCGTCATCCTGTGGCCCTTTCTCCCTCTCCCGTCCTGCAAGAAAGACAGAGGGGTGACCAACAGCAGGTGGATTTCTGTTTCTCAGGAAAGGCCTTCCTCGCCATCTCACCACCTTCACAGGTACGCCTCAAAAGAACACATGAAAGGGCCTTCTCTGTTGCTGCGCCCAGACTTTGGAACTCCCTCCCACTGGAGGCCAGGACTGCCCCGTCTCTGCTGTCTTTCCGGAAGCAGGCAAAGACCTTCCCTCTTCAGGCAAGCTTTCCTGGAATGAGGGACTTCCTACTATATAACTTTATATGGGTTACCATACATCAGACCTGCCCAACAGGTAGACCGCGGGCTACTGGTAGCCCGTGAAGGGTTCAAAAGTAGCCTTCTAGCCATCAATAAAAATGTGAGGGGATAAGTTCTCCACTCCTCTCTCCCCCACCCCAAGGACCACCATTGCCCCAGCAAAGTTCTGGGTCTGCCAGCCCACTGTCCCAGCCGAGTGGGGCAGTTCAAGGGTCATGGCGCATTGAAATATGTTCCCTCCAGAACAGATTAATTGGTTTTCAATGCATTCCTATGGGAAACTGCTGCTCTTCTTACAAAAGTTTTTAGTTATGAGCACGTGCTTGGAACAGATAAAATTCGTAAGTAGAGGCTTTAGTGTAATAGCCCTCAGGCACTTTGGGCTGGAAAAAGTAGACCTTGGCCTGTTCAAAGTTGGACAGCCCTGCCATACATGATTGCATTGACTGATTTCATAAGAACACCAGTGTTTTCCATAGAAGTTTTCCATGTTACTTTCCTTTTTGTTTATTTTTGTGCACTCTTTATAGCTCTACTATTACCTTTTAATGTTCTGGGCTGTATATTATACCTCACTACCATTCGCCACCTTGGGTCCTTTTCCATGGAGGAAGGCGGGGTAAAAATATTCAAAATAAAATAAATAAATAAGGATACCCACTAGGGATAGGCATTTCGTTTCGGAACCAGGGGGTTACGAAACGAACCACGCGAGCCCAGGTGGTCCTCGGAACCGGCTGATACACGCAGCTCCAATGGCTTTACCTTTCTCTGTCTCGCGCAGGGTGAAACTCCAACGAGGAAGCACGCTGCGATGCCATCTTTCCTGCTTCGTGCTACTGGCCAATCAGAGAGGGAGGCGGGATGATGCCTGTCCCTGCACAGCTCCTGATTGGCCAACATCACAGATCTAGCACAGATGACGTCGCAGCGTGCTTCCTTGTTGGAGTTTAACCCTGTGCAAGACAGGGTTCCGAGGACCACCTGGGCTCGCATGGCTCGTTTCGTAACCTACTGGTTCTGAAACGAAATGCCCATCCCTAATAAGCACCAATGGAAGGGCTCAGCGACAAAAAAATAATAAAGTGGACCCTTGTATAACAAAGGGTTTGTATAACATAAAATTGGTACAACATAAACATTCCGAAGATAGGGGAAATTTGCTTAAGATAATCGCCTATGGCGCGAATCCGTACAACATAAAAATGGGATTACTCTGTTTTCAATGCATTCCTATGGGAAATTTGTATACAGGAAAATTTGCTTAACATAATTTCATTTGGAACGAATAAATTCCTTTATACAAGGTACCACTGTAATAACCCTCCTACCCTTTACCCTCTTAACCAGGAAGCTATACCTGTCCATCTCGCTGCCTCCTTGGTGAATGGGTCCCTTAGTTCTTCCTCCTCTAACCAAGAGATGAGCCCAGGTTTGGGAACGAGATGAGGTCCTACGGAAGTTAAAGAGAACAGTTGGTTAGTTCTGGGTCTGTGGCTGGCCGCCTGGCTCAGTGGTTCAGGTTTATGACTGCGGAGTCAGAGGTTGGGGGCTCGAAACTCCACTCTGCCTCCTGCACATAGGACCAGCCTGGGTGGCCTTGGGCCAGCTGGACCGTCCCAGGGCAGCCCCCTACAACAGTGGTGGCGAACCTTTGGCAAAGCAAAGCAAAGCAAAGTGTTCTGCTTATATACCGCCCCATACGACTACTACAAGTAGTCTCTGGGCGGTTTACAATTTTAATTACAGAGTGCAGGCTACACATTGCCCCACCCCCCAGCAAGCTGGGTACTCATTTTACAGACCTCGTAAAGATGGAAGGCTGAGTGAACCTTGAGCCTGCTACCGGGGATTGAACCCAGGTCGTGAGCACAGTTTTACTTGCAGGACAGGCATTTAACCACTGCGTCAGATGGTGGGTGTTTTTTTTGGACCACATCTCCCAGAATTCCAAGCCTGTGCTGCCCATGACAAAGGATTGTGGGAGTGATGGTCCAAAAAAAAAACACACACACTCTCCTTTGACCGATTTGACTAGAAAGAAAATGTCCTGGAACGATTAGGTGGGGAGTGGGGTCAAAAGAACAACAGAGGTGTTTGATCAATTAAAGAAGAAATTGTGTTCACATCCGGTGAGACAGGCTCTAGATTTTAGTATCCCATCCATTGTTCAGACAGATGCCTCAGAAAGAGGGTTAAAGGCCGTGTTAGCCCAAGAGAAGGAGGGAATAGAACACCCTATTATGTGTTTGAGTCGGAAATTAAAAGATAAAGAATTGAAGTATGAAACCATAGAAAAGGAAGCGTCAGCACTAAAATGGGCAGTACAGTCTTTGAAGTATTATTTATTGGGTTCACTATTCATATTAAGTACGGACCATGCTCCATTAGTTTGGTTGAACCGTATGAAAGATACAAATCCACAGTTGAACTCGACGGTATTTGAGTCTTCAGCCATTCGCATTTGAAATTATATATAAGAAAGGGAAAGATAATGCTAATGCAGATTATTTTTCCCGACAGGGACCTTGGTCGGAGACAAACAGACTGCAGACGGCCCACTTGGTGGTGGTAGTGGGGTATGCAAGGAGACCAGGAGTGTGCCATCTGTTAGCAAGACTCAAGAGAAGAAGGAAGAAGATCAAGGAGATACAGTAACCCCCCGCCGATCGCGGGGGTTAGGGACCCACCCCACCCGCGATGCATGAAAATCTGCGCTATGCGGAAGCGGGTGAGGGGCCTGGGGGCGGTTGGGGGGGCGATCGTGCGCCTGTCCGAGAAGTCTTGGGGCGGCGTGCACAGGTGGTGTTGCGGGATCTGACTTCCCGCCGCCACCCGCCCATGCCGCCCGAGGCTTTTCGGAGGGCCGGGGGTGGGTGGCGGAGAGTGACCTGATCGCTCCCCCCTGCTGCCCCCCACGCGGCTCCGAGGTGCAGGTACTGCGATCCCGCGATATAGCGGGACCGCAGTACCTGAACCGTGAAATGGCGGGGGGATGACTGCATAGAAAAGGACTTAATTGAATGGGTAGAAGTGGCAGGAGAGAGTGACCGGGGGAGTATCCCAAAGGTGACAGCTCAACCAATAGCGGAGAGTTATTGGATAGTGGACGTCCTAGTAGACGAATGGGAGAAGAAGATGGGTATTGAGGGGGGAGAAAAAGGGAAATACAGGTCAGAGGGGCGTCAGACAGAATACAGAGGGAAGGATGCTCAGAGCCAAGCCGGTGGTGGAAAAGTAAAACAATTTCTTGAGAAAAGCACTCAGACGGAACAGGGTATGATAAGAGGAGGGAGACAATATTTAGAGGTGGGGACCTTGACAGGGAAAGATTTGTTAACCCCAGCTGATATCGGACTCCCTTTACCCACACCAACTTCGGCAATAGCTAATCCCACCCGGGGAAGTAAGAACATAGGAAGAGCCCAAAGGCCCATCGAGTCCAGCTTCCTGGATCTCACAGTGGCCCCACCAGATGCATCCGGGAGCACACGAGACTAGATCTCTGTCTCCTGATACCACTCCCCTGCATCTGGCCCTTGAAGTACCCTGGTTTTAAGCCCGGATATGACACATCCCCATCATGGTTTGTAACCTGGGATGGACTTTTCCTCCAGGAATCTGTCCAATCCCCTTTTGAAGGCATCCACGCCAGATGCCATCACCACCTCCTGTGGCAGGGAGTTCCACATTCTAACAATGCGCTGGGTGAAAAAAAATATTTTATTTTGTCTGTTCTTACTCTCCCACCCCTCAATTTTAGTGTATGTCCCCTCGTTCTGGTATTTTGTGAGAGGGAGAAGAGCTTCCCTCTATCCACTTTACTCATGCCCTGCATTATTTTGTACGTCTCAATCGTATCCCCCCCTCAGGAGCCTTTTTTCCCAGACTAAAGAGCCCCGAATGTTTTAGCCTTTCCTCCTAAGGGAGGTTCCTCCAGCCTAGGAATCATTTTAGTTGCTCTCTTCTGCACCTTTCCCAGTTCCACGATGTCTTTCTTGAGATGCGGTGTCAGTGGCAGGAGGAGGAGGAGCCATCTCCACACGGATTCCCGGCTGGGGATGGGAAACCCTGCTGAACAAGGTCAAGCACCATTGCTGTGGGACCCTCTGTTATGGGGCCAAATCCTCCCGAAAGGACCCCTTACTCCCAAATGAGGAATAACCCCTTTTTGGATGAGGCAGAGATATGCAATCCAGGGTTGATGGGACGTTTATTCCACAGTTCTCCCCCTCTTATTAATGTTGATACTGTTAAAACAAGTGTTCGAGTTGACGCGCCTGTCTACGACAGGAATAAAAATTTGTCGTTTTGGAACAATTTTATGAACTCAAGAGCTCGTTCTTACACGGAACCGTTAAGGGCACCAACGGACCCTTTACACTGCCCCACACTGTTCTACCACCCAACGGTAGGGCTGGCCCAAAGAATCTCTATTCTAACCCATTAAAAACTTCTAATGCTTTTTCAAAAAGCTCACCTCTGTTTCTTGGCTTGCATCATATTAAAGTAAAGCAAAATCTCTCTCTCTCTCTCTCTCTCTCTCTCTCTCTCTCTCTCTCTCTCTCTCTCTCTCTCTCTCTGGGTGAATTACAAGTAACGAGGCAGGCTACAATCTGTCCCCCCCACACACAGCGACCTGGGTGCTCATTTTACCGACCTCAGAAGGATGGAAGGCTGAGTGAACCTTGAGCCTGCTACCGGGAATCGAACCCCAGGTTGCAAGCACAGTTACGGCTTGCAGTACAGCCGTTTTAACTGCTGGGCCACGAGGATTGCAAGTCAGTCAGGGAACAAGAAGAGAAGCTGCTGTTTGAACTTGGATCCACTTTCAAGTTAACCCACCTGGTCTGAATTCAAAGCGAGTCCCGCCTCTCTGCTCTGTGCCCCTTTTGCTCTCTTTTGTTGAAGGCGCTCCTGCTTGTCAGTTTGCTGTTTCGATTTGCCCAACTGTAAGTAATGAAACTTTTCATTCTTTCTCTAACCAGTGTCCGTGAGGTGAGTTATTGAGACTGTAAGTGCCAGTTAATGACAAAAAAGGAGGGGAGGAAGGGAAGTAATCTGGGGAACCTGAAGCTCTATTAATCCATGCACTTCTGCTGCACAGCTAATGAAACTGAGCCAAAAAAACAAGCCCACGCAAACCTCTGCAACAGTTCTCAGGCATTGCGTGACCAAGAATATATTTGCTGCGGGTTTTTGACTAGTTTCTGTCAGCTTCAGAGACGGAGCTGATGGGGTGGAGCACGAACAACTGGAAAAGATCTGTAGAGTCTTGTGTGACAGATAAAGCCTATGCCCTTTGCCTCCCTGTTCTCCTTGCCCTTTGCCTCCCTGTTCTCCTTGCCCTTTGCCTTCCTGTTCTCCTTGCCCTTTGCCTCCCTGTTCTCCTTGCCCTTTGCCTCCCTGTTCTCCTTGCCCTTTGCCTCCCTGTTCTCCTTGCCCTTTGCCTTCCTGTTCTCCTTGCCCTTTGCCTTCCTGTTCTCCTTGCCCTTTGCCTCCCTGTTCTCCTTGCCCTTTGCCTTCCTGTTCTCCTTGCCCTTTGCCTTCCTGTTCTCCTTGCCCTTTGCCTCCCTGTTCTCCTTGCCCTTTGCCTTCCTGTTCTCCTTGCCCTTTGCCTTCCTGTTCTCCTTGCCCTTTGCCTCCCTGTTCTCCTTGCCCTTTGCCTTCCTGTTCTCCTTGCCCTTTGCCTTCCTGTTCTCCTTGCCCTTTGCCTCCCTGTTCTCCTTGCCCTTTGCCTTCCTGTTCTCCTTGCCCTTTGCCTCCCTGTTCTCCTTGCCCTTTGCCTTCCTGTTCTCCTTGCCCTTTGCCTTCCTGTTCTCCATGTCCTCATCTAAAGGGGACAAAAAGAAAACCTTACAAAAACCTACCCAGAGAGATGGCCGTCTCGTAATTGTCAAACATGACCTCCCTGTATAGAACCCTCTGCTGTTGATCCAGGAGAGACCACTCTTCCGCGGTGAAGCGCACGGCCACCTCTTCAAAGGTCACTAGGCCCTGAAAGGGAGAATCAGAGGACATGACCAAACACACCCACACACCAATGTTTTCATCCATTCCCTTTACAGCAAAAGTGGGCATGGTCAAGAGCTCCGAGGGCCACCTTCTCTTTCAGGAGCCCTGCTGACGCCGTGGTGCCTCCCTTGCCCCTAAAACACAAAACACAAAATGGCCAGCCGTGCTTTCCAGGAGACAAAATTGGCAACCCTCTCTCCCCCTCTGTTTAGAACACTGGTTCTCAACCTGTGGGTCCCCAGATGTTCCTGGATTGCAACTCCCAGAAACCCCTTCCAGCACAGAGAGTGGTGGAGGCTTCTGGGAGTTGCAGTCCAGGAACATCTGGGGACCCACAGGTTGAGAACCCACTGGTTTAGAAGATGGCCCGGGTATTCCGAGATCTTCAGAGGAGGCCTTTCCCTCAGTTCCATCCTACTTCAGAGTTGGGTTTGGGGGTGACATGCGAGAGAAGCTGCGCCCAGACTTTGGAACTCCCTCCCACTGGGGAGCCAGGACGGCCCCATCTCTGCTGTCCTTCCGCAAGCAGGCAAAGACCTTTCTCTTCGGGCAAGCGTTCCCTTAGTGACTCTCTGCCTGAGAAGGGGGTTCATAAAATGGGACAGCTGTGGTTTTTTTGTTTATCGTTGCTGTTGTTGTTGTCGTCAATCCAAAAAAAGTAACATTAAGTGCTCATTTTCCAAAGCCTTCATCTTCTGTTCCTTGTTGGCTCAGTCAGTACAATTCCATATTTATTCCACGACTCATTGTACAATTTTTTTGTTTTGTTTTTAAAGAATTTTGAAGAAATGTTTTTACCTACAGTACTAGTTTTAATATTATATTTGTTTAATACCTTTTTTTTTTAAAAATGCTTTTATGATTTACTGCTGTTATGGTGGATTGTTATGCATTACTGCCTGGGCTGGATTTGTAATACTACAAGTGTTATTCCATGTTTAGTTTTCCATTTTTCAGAGTGGTATTTAGGGCATATATATATACTTTATATACTCTGTGTGTGTGTGTGTGTGTGTGTGTGTGTGTGTGTGTGTGTGTGTGTGTGTGTGTGTGTGTGTGTGTGTGTGTGTGTGTGTGAGAGAGAGAGAGAGAGAGAGAGAGAGAGAGTACACACACACACACATACAGTATATATGTGCCCCAAATGCCACTCTGAAAGATGGAAAACTAAGCATGGAATAACACTTGTGTATATCTATCTATCTATTCCTTCCCTCTTTTCTTTCTATCTATCTATCTATCTATCTATCTCTTCCTTCCTTTCTATCTATCTATCTATCTATCTATCTATCTATCTATCTATCTATCTATCTATCTATCTATCTATCTATCTATCTATCTATCTATCTATCTATCATCTCTTCCTTTCTATCATCTATCTATCTATCTATCTATCTATCTATCTATCCATCTATCTATCCCTTCCTTCCCTTCTCTCTCTCTCTCTCTCTCTCTCTCTCTCTCTCTCTCTCTCTCTCTCTCTCTCTCTCTATCTACAGTGGTACCTCAATTTACAAATTTAATCCATTCCGAATCCATGCTCTTAAATCAAACTACTCTTAAGTTGGGATACCTATCTAAAAAATTGGGGGGGAAATGGAAAAAAATATATTTGTAAGTCGAGCAGACCATATCTAAAATTTGTAAGGCAGCAGTTAAAATGTCAACAGGTTTCCTCTCTTAAGTCGAATTGCTCTTAAGTCGAGCTGCCCTTAAGTCGGGGGTCTTTCTCCTACCTGAGCTGGTGATGCGGCCGCTGTTTCCATCCTCGGAGAAGAAAGAGAGGAGTCAAAATATCTCCCAGATGCTGGTTCGATGCCTGCGGATGGAGACAAAGAATGAGATCCGGGGGCGGGGGGGAGAGAAGACTTTGAAAAAACAAAATAAAACCAAACCAAAAGACCCCACCCTTCCTGCCTTAGAAGTCCAGGCGCTTTCCCTCCACTTAATATGGAAGGACAAGCAGCACTGGGTCACCAAAATCTTAAATGAGCCTTCACACTTTCCTTTATGAAGGTCAAAAGCAACAGACTTCTTTCTGCCTAACAGCTGAATTCACTCTCACAGAGATTTCTGGGAGCAAAATTAGGAGTGGAGCCTAACTGACACTAGTACAAAAACATGCTAGTTGTTCCCAGCCTGTGGAACTCCCTGCTGGATACCCTGCAACCTCTCTTTTTAAGAGGTCTTGGGTCTAAATCAAGTAACAGCCAATTGTTCCCTCTCCACACCCCTACTTCAGAATCTTTTTCTTGTCCAGCCCCTTTTAGGGTTGTTACTTAAGAGTTATGGAGGCAATTAGGGTGAGGTGTCCTGTCAGCTGTGCGACCAGTCAGTTAACCAATAACGAAGCTCGTTACTCGCTACAGCTCAGTGATATATCCAGGTAATTCTTCTTCCATGAGGAGGTGTGCATGTATAAGAAGAACTGTGAGTAAACCAAACCATTTCATTCCTTTCATTACCAGAGTATTCAAGTAAATGTTTTGAGACAGTAAGTGCCAGGTGAGGTAAATGAACAAAAAAAAAAGCAAAGTGTTCTGCTTATATACCGCCCCATAGTGCTTCAAGCACTCTCTGGGGGTTTACAATTTAAATTATGTAGGCTACATCTTTGGTGGTTTACTGAGAGAGACTTGCAGATGAATCTGCTTTGTAGGTTCCAGCCTGAAACTTTTTTTTAATCTGCTGCATTATAGAAAAAAACTTTTTATTTGGTTATAAGTCGCGTACTGTAGGTCTAAGACCAATAGTTCCTTCCCTGCAGCTGATTTTAAAGAGTACCCCAAAGTCTATATTCTTTTTCCTTTCTGCCAGTCATATCTTTTAGTTTTGCTGTTACATTAGTTCAGCTGGACATAAATAAACATGTTTTATTCTTTCTGCTATTATAGTGTCAGTGTGAGTTACTGAGACTTTAAGCCTCAGCAAATGAGAAAAAAGAGGTGAACTAAATTGGGGAACTTGAAGCTATTCTGAGTCCCTGTACTTCTATTGTGCAGCAAGAGGAAATGTAACCAAAAATTCAGAACTCTGCAATAAAATGGGGCAGGGGTGGGGAGCCCCAAAACCATGAAGTGTTCAGATGTCCACTTTCCAATTGAAAAATAGGTTTTTTTTTTTGGTATTAAGATACTACCAGGAAGCCCTGAAACCTATTTTAAAATTGTACTGCTGCTCCTGGAGCCTTCCAGAGGAGGAAAGGGATCTCTTCTGGAGCCTCGTGGCGCAGTGATTAAATGCCTGTCCTGCAGGTAAAAACTGTGCTCACAACCTGGGGTTCAATCCCCGGTAGCAGGCTCAAGGTTCACTCAGCCTTCCATCCTTCCGAGGTCGGCAAAATGAGTACCCAGCTTGCTGGGGGGGGGGGGCAATGTGTAGCCTGCACACTGTAATTAAAAAATTGTTAACCGCCCAGAGACTACTTGTAGTGGTATGGGACGGTATATAAGCAGAACACTTTCATTTGCTTTGCTTTGCTCTTTTCCAGCTTGTAAAAATATAATCCAGGGTTTTAGAGAGAGGTAAAAATCTGGTGGCGTTGGGGGTGGGTCACCCCAAAAGGCCTTAAAAGGACACATACAATCTTATAGGATTTCTGCTAGTTCAGGACATCGGATAAATTCTTACCCACTGAAATGTTACCTCTGTCTGCTTTCTCAGGCGCTCCCTGCACTGGGTGAAACCTCCAGTTGTCCGATGGAGCCTTCTGAGTCTCAGAGGAACCCCCTGTCACGTCTCTGAACGTCCCTGGCACCTGGTGGTGGTGGTGGTGGGGAGAGAGGGGGCAGAAACATTAAAATTTATATCCACCCGGAAGGATGCAGGCCTTTCAGATTCTCGAAAGGAGCAGAGCGTTGGGAGTTGCAGTCCAGATGTTCCTGGACTACAACTCCCAGAAGTCTCCCTCACTAGCTGAGCTGCCCAGGATTTCTGGGAGTTGCATTCCAGGAACATCTGGGGGGACCCACAGGTTGAGAACCACTGGTCTAAGCCCTCTTCCCAGCCCAAAGTTCTTTTATACAAGTAGGACCCCCCCGTATCCACTGATTCAGTTATCCATGGTTGGCAGAGGAAAAAATAAATATATACCGTATATACTCGAGTATAAGTCGACCCGAGTATAAGTCGAGGCCCCTAATTTAACCCCCCAAAACTGGGGAAACGTATTGACGCGAGTGTAAGTCTAGGGTGGGAAATGCAGCAGGGCCTGGCAGCTCCTCCTTTGTGGGCTGGGGGAGTGGTGTGTGATGTTTAAAATGACTTTTATCCACTGATGCAAATGCTTGGGTCGGTGGCTAAAAATCATTTTAAACATCACACGCCGCTCCCTTGTGATGCTAGAGGGGGGGGGGGTCATGAGAAGCGGCACACAATGTTTAAAATGACTTTTAGCCACCGACCCAAGCACTTGCCTCAGTGGCTAAAAGTATTGACCCGAATATAAGCCGAGGGCCCCTTTTTCCAGCCCAAAATTAGGCTGAAAAACTAGACTTATATTGGATTATATACAGTAATTCAGCAGCTGTAAAGCAAGCTACTGTCACAAACAGCAGCCATAAAGCAAGCTACTGTCACAAAACAGTAGTTTTGGAGATTTTTTTGGTGTTCTCTCTTATCCACGGTTTTCATTATCCACAGGAAGGTCTGGAACCAATCCTCAGCAGATACCAGGGTCCTACTGTACATCCACCCAATTCACCTTCTTTTAGTACAGGAAGCACCATTTAACCTGTGAAGCTATTTTTCAACAAGTTCCTCTTGTTCTCATGTAGACAACAAAATTAGAACAAAATAAAACCAAGTTAAAAACAGCATGATGTTACGTGGCACCTTAAAGACATGTGGGTTTATTCCCATGTCAGCTTGTGTGGATTTTATGATCCATTTTCTAGATGTCAAGAAGGGGTTGTAGTTCACACACGTGATTCTAAAATGCCATTTTCGCTGCTGTGACTTTGCATTTTGGTTAAATTTCTCTTCACGCTTCTTTGAAAATGAAGCCTGTGGATGCCTGTGGGATTTTTATCTTACTATTATCTGACTGGGAGTAAATTTGTTTATTTAATTAGTTTATTTAAAATATATTTACCTCAACTTTCTCCATAGAAAAAGGACCTAAGGTGGTTTACATCACGAAAAGATAAGATTTAAAGTGAGCACTTGTAAGTATAAATAGTAAATACACTAAAAAAAGGATCAAACCAATACTGCACTTAAAGATGGCAAACAAAAACAACATACACAAATAAATGAATAAAAATAAAAAAGTCAAAGGAAGACAAGCAAAGCAAAGCAAAGTGTTCTGCTTATATACCACCCCATACCACTTCAAGTAGTTTCTGGGTGGTTTACAGTTTAATTATGCAGGCTACACATTGCATTCCCCCCCCCCGAAAGCTGGGTACTCATTTTACTGACTTTGTAAGGACGGAAGGCTGAGTCAATCATGAACCGGCTGCCTGAGATTGAACCCCAGGTCGTGAGCACAGTTTTTACCTGCAGGACAGGCATTAGAGGAAAGCAATGGCAAACCTAGATAGCATCCTAAAGAGCAGAGACATCACTTTGCCTACTAAGGTCCGGTCCGGATAGTTGAAGCTATGGTTTTTCCAGTAGTGATGTATGGAAGTGAAAGCTGGACTATAAAGAAGGCTGATCGCTGCAGAATCGATGCTTTTGAGCTGTGGTGCTGGAGGAGAGTCTTGAGAGTCCCCTGGACTGCAAGGAGATCAAACCTATCCATCCGGAAAGAAATCAACCCCTGGAAGGACAGATTTTGAAGCTGAGGCTCCAGTACTTTGGCCACCTCATGAGGAGAGAGGAGTCCTTGGGAAAGTCCCTGATGTTGGGAAAGACTGAAGGCAAAAGGAAAAGAGGACGGCAGAGAATGAGATGGTTGGACGGTGACATCGATGCAACCAATATGGATTTGACCAAACTCCGGGAGGCAGTGGAAGACAGGAAGGCCTGGCGAGCTCTGGTCCATGGGGTCACGAAGAGTCGGACACGACTGAACGACTGAACAACACCAACAGGCATTTAACCTCTGAGCCACGGGGCTCATGGCAATCCATTTCAAAACCCCACTAAGGCAGAGACTTGTCCACCCAAAGGACCCGATACCAGAACAAAAAAGGAGCAATATAGTATATGCAGTCCAATGCAAGGAGGAGTGCGCAGACCTTTTACGGCTGTTTTATCTGGTGTTTTTCTTTTAAGTCTGTGAACCGCCCAGAGTTCCGTTACGGAAGATGGTGTGGTATAAGAGTGTAACAAATAAATAAACAATAAATAAATACACTGGAGAAAGTAAACAGCCATTAAACAGGAGGATGGTCCACCTAGGAGGGGTAACAGCTCAGGACCAGAGCCAGCAGGACACCCTTCCACTTGAAGGACAAAAGGGCACTCTTTCAAAGATGAGGATGTACACATATTAGACCGAGAAGAGAGGTGGTTTGAGAGAGGAGAAAAGAGAAGCCATGCATGTGAGCATTGAAAACCCCTCTCTCAACAGAGGTGGGGGCCTCAGGCATAGTCTATCTGCCGCTTATCAGGCTGTGCTTTCAACAATCCCCAGACAAATAAAAAATACTTCCCACCTCCACCACCAAGGCTATAGCTAGTAGCCACCCATATTTTATGGGTTTCAGCCCCTGAGGCCCTTGTCCACCTAATGAGCCTATTTGGGCCATTGTTCATCTCTTCTGAGCCCATTTCAGACCAGGGTGGCAGGAGGTCAAAGTGGAATGCAAAATGGAGGAGTAGCAAGTAGCTTTTCCTCCGACTGACGAAGCTGTTTGGATGAGCAGCGAAACGTTTCAGTCTCTCGAGAAAAGAAGTTCAGTTGCCATGACTCAACGTCCAGATAATAAACTCACCTGGATGACTGAGAATCTTCACAGACATACTCTTACTACAGTACTTAGAATCCGAAGGGCATGGGAAAGTAAAACAAAAAGGAGAGGTGTTACTTAAGAAATACTGATAAGGCACAAAACACAGCACTCTGCCAAAGGCAAGCCCTACCATTAAGCCAAGGTTTTCAGTTAAGGGAAGAGGCAACTGGTGGCCAGTTAATTTAATTTAATTTTAGGTAGAGGAAGGGAGTTTGTGCATCAAAGCTGCTTGGCAGGGGCTGGGGCTGGGGCTGGAAATTTGTTTGGTATTTATTTCTTTTTAAAATATTCATACATTTATTGTTTTTAGCTTTTTAAAACTATCTTTGAATGATGTAAGCCACCTCTCTGAAGAAATAAACAAATATTTATTTATTTATTTATTTATTTATTTATTTAAAATGTATCTCTTTGAAGAGAGAGGTAGAGTAAAAACATTTTAAATAAATAGATAAACAAATAAATAAGACACTGCAGTGAGCGAGATATATGTTTCTTTATATTGATGTAAACTGCCTGGAGTTTTCCTTGAAGATGGGTGGTATAGAATAAATAAATAAATAAATAAATAAATAAAAATAAATAAATAAATAAATAAAATAAGATATTTAAGCAGTGGTTTTACCAGTTAGTTCTTCTCCCCCAGTGAGTTTCCATGGCTGAACAGGGATTCTGAACCCTGGTCCCCAAATTCCTAGAACATTACAACATCCCCTATTTATTTATTTATTTATTTATTTATTTATTTATTTATTTATTTATTTATTTATTTAGAGTTTTGTTTACTCCACCTTTCTCCTTGGAAAAGGACCTAAGGCAGCTTACAGTAAGGAGAGACAATATACATTCTGTTCCACTTAAGACACAATCAGTTTGAGAAACAAGGAATGGAGGGCGGTTATCTAACTTACAGCATTAGAAGGCAACATTAAAGCTAACGACTGATAACGTAGTGCCAATGCAATCACACAGGGAGAGATATAAACACAAAGTTATAAGTGGCCAGAAAGTCTACACACTTTCTGTAGTGTGTAAATAAAATGTACATGACGTGACATTACAAACACAAAAGTCTGTGTGGCCGTGTATGGTGGGTTCATCTAAAAGAACACAGTAGGTACGTAGTTCGCTACGCATATACAGTGGATCCTCGTATAACAAACGGTTTGTATGACATAAAATCTGTACAACATAAAAAATTCCGGAGACAGTGGGAATTTGCTTAATAGAATCGCCTACGGGGTGAATCCGTACAACATAAAAATGGTCGTGATTAGGGATTACTCCGTTTTCAATGCATTCCTATGCTTCTTCCAGCATATAATTACAGAGATATCTAAATTAGGTTACTCTCCTAGTACATTCATAGCAATGGGTCTTCCAGAGGCTATGAATGCAGTGAAGCAAATGGTACCATTGTACTGGGAATGCCCTATAGATCATCTGTCTCGTCCCTAATTTTAAATTGAGAGGGGGAAAAAGGCTCTGAATGAAGAGAAATTGGGGGAAGGGGCAGGGAAGATGCCTGGAGGTTTCCTTTTTTTCCCCTGGGCCAAGCCCTGGGCCACCCCGGGCTCCCTGCAAGGTCTGATCCCAGGCAGCAGAAGGGCCTTGGCTCCCATCAGAAGGGTGCGGCTCACAACAAAACCCTGAGTATGTAATTTATGAAGGCTGGGCAGGTGAGGAATAGGGTTTTTGGGCTCCGTAATAAAGCTATTATTATTACCATTATTCATGCATTGTGCAAATTCCCCTACCACCACCACAGAACACACACCCCAAAATCCACGCACTGGGGTTTCCTGTCTCATCCCACGGAAAAAGGCTCTGAATGAAGAGAAATTGGGGGAAGGGGGATGCCTTGCATCTATGAATGCATGCATGCATGCATCAGGCGTTCCTATCCCTTCTGCATTTCTTTTTTTGCACTCACCCATCATCATCATCATCATCATCATCATCATCATCATCATCATCATCATCATCATCATCATCATCATCATCATCATCTCCAAAATCTGCAAACCCTTCTTGGCCAGGATTTTTTTTTTAATGATTAAAAAGGGGTCAGGGACAGAGAAAGATACCCCAGCTGGTGATGGGAAGTCCTTCCAAGGCAGGGAGGGAGAAAGCATGCTGATTTTTCAATTTGCAGGAAGGGCCCATCTAGGAGAGCAACACTCACTCACATTAACCCTTCGCCCTGTGAGGGGAAGGTTTGGGGAAAGATGCACAGGCCATCAAGACAATTGTGACTTTTTTTTGGGGGGGACACAACCTGTTTGGGGTTTTCCAGTGGGGCTGCAACTGAGGTGGAGTGGGGGGTGGTGGTGTCTGGCAACCCTTCCCTGCTGGGTCCCTCTCCCTGGCCTTTGCGCAGGGGGGGAAAGTTGTTAACGTTGAGGAAATTTACAAGCCGGTTTAAAAAAAAAATCAGTTTTATGCATGCTGTTTTTTTTTTAAATTTAATTTAATTTAATTTGACCGCCCGTCTAAGCCCATGGGCGGTTTGCAACATAAAATCTGAACGCAAGCAAGAACAACACCTTTAAATAAATGTATTTATTTATTTATTTTCAGATTTCTATACCGCTCCTACTTCCCAAACGAGAACTCAGGGCGGTTCACATAAAAATTTAACAAAACTAAAAGATGGCTAAGAACATAATAATAATAATAATAATAATAATAATAATAATAATAATAATAATAATAATAATAATAATAATAATAATAATAATAAACAAAAATGCAAACAGCGTAAGCCAATATAACCAAACAAATCAACAATAAACTAAAATAAAAGTGGAAATAAGCAAGCAATTGGTCGAATAACAACAACAACAAATAGAGATAAGCTAGGATAATAGCAATGGGTAATACCTCCCTGAAGCTATAGGACTTATGGTTGCCCCCAGGTCTTAGTTGTGGCCCTGATCCTGTCTGTCCATTAGTTTTATTTTTTTCCCCAGGTTTAAACATGCCCAATTCTTTCAGTCTTTCCTCATTAGACTTGGCTTCCAACCTCCCCAGCCCCAATCATCCTCATCACCCTTCTGGAAACTTGCCCCAATTTGTTTGCATCCTGCTTACCCAGCACTACCTCTCCAGTTAGACCTTATGTGAGGCACACTTGTTTTGCTTTCTTTCTTGGTTTTGAAGTTTTGTTGTTATACGATGACTTTTTTAAAAGAAAAGATAATTTTTTTGTTATTTGTTTTATTGTCTAATCAATGCTTATGCTCAATGTTTTAATTTTCTTTCTTTTTCATTTCCTATGAGTTATGTACACACATTTGCAGACGCCAGATTTTTAACTTACAGTGGTAACTTGTATAAAGGAATTAATTCGATCCAAATGAAATTATGTTAAGCAAATGTTCCTTTATACAAATTCCCACAGGAATGCATTAAAAACGGAGTAATCCCATTTTTATGTTGTACAGATTTGGCCCATAGGCGATTCTGTTAAGCAAATTTCCCCTATCTCCGGAATTTTTTATGTTGTACAGATTTTATGTTATACAAGCTGTTTGTTATAAGGGTCCACTGTATTTTGTTAGTGTTTCGCTGTCGTTTATTTTATTTTTGCTCTGACTCTAACCCATCTTGCTCTTTCTTTGATAGTTTGACATTTATTGTTTTGTTAACAAAACAATTTTATTATACTGGATTGTTTATTTACGTGGTATTTTATGTTGGTTATGTTATGTATTTGCTCAATTTTGTAAACTGCCCAGAGTAGCTGTGTAGCTCGATTGAACTGTATATAAATTTAATAAATACCAGTAAATAAATAAATAAATAAATAAATAAATAAATTTTAAGGGATTTGTTTAATCATTTTGTTTAATATTAGTGCATTTAGATTGTTTTTGTTATGCCTCCTGTTGTAAACCGCCCAGATTTAGCTTTCAGACTAGATGGTGTAGTATATGAATCAAAATAATAAACAAAATAGAATAGAGGGCGGCCAGCATCTCACAGGATTTGGAGACTATACTTCGGCTGAATATTTGCCCATCTAGATTGTTATTTGATTTTTTTAAATATCACCTTCCATTAGTCCAAGCCAGCACTGTCTGTACAGTCAAGGATTTGTGTTTCAATGGCCAAGTTAGTTTCAAAGAGAGAGAGAGAGAGAGAGAGAGAGAGAGAGAGAAGTAGATAAATGTCCAGCACAGTGCCAGTGTTTAGTTAATTAATTAAAAAAATTGTTGACCAGGACTGAAGTTTCTATTTTCACATGGAAATCGTTTCCTTGGTACCAAAATACAATTTAATGAGGTAGCCAATAAGCCTTTGAAATTTTATTATTTAATATCATTCTTTCCTCTCCTCTTTGTTCTTCAAGGTTAGGTGCGCTTTCATCTTGTCCCCACAGAATCATCACATCTCCAAGCCCCCCCCCTCTGTCATTTACACACCATAACACCTATATGAACCCTTCGAGCACACACACACACACACACACACACACACACACACACACACACACTGGACATGATTTTAACCCTGACAAGACATACACTTCTTGACCAGCGTTCCATATAATATCTACAGTAGGACCCCAGTATCCACTGATTCATTATCCACTGATTCAGTTATCCACGGTTGGCAGAGGAAAAAAATTAATTAATTCAGCAGCTGCAAAGCAAGCTACTGTCACGAACAGCAGCTGTAAAGCAAGCTAACATCTAAAACAGCAGCCGCAAAGCAAGCTGTCACAAAACAGTAGTTTTGGGGATTTTTTAAAGCGTTCTCCCTTTATCCACGGTTTTCATTATCCACGGGAAGGTTTGGAACCAATCCCCAGCGGATACCAGAGTCCTACTGTACTTCTTCATCATCATTGTCACCATCATCTTAGAACAGCAAAGCTGGCAAGGACCCTATAGATCACTGGTGGCGAACCTTGGGCACTCCAGATGTTTTGGACCACATCTCCCACAATCCTTTGTCATTGGCAGTCTAGGCTCGGAATTCTGGGAGCTGTGGTCCAAAACATCTGGAGGGCCGAAGGTTCGCCACCACTCCTATAGATCAAGTCCATCCCTTGTCAAGGAGTCACCGGTGGAGAATTGGAACCCCCAGCTGGTGGCTCCTAAAACAATGAGCTATCCATAAATACCGGAGAACATAAAGAAGAGGGAGATAAGGGCTGATGGTTCGAGAAGCGTCAACTTGCAAATTTAAAAGCAAAATGTGCTGCTTTTATAAACCACATCAGTGCTTAAAGCAATCTCAGCGCGGATTGCAATTTAATTATGCTGGCGACGCAGGTGAGGTTACTGCTCACCTGAAAATTGAAGAACATGGAGGTTAATGAAGCAGCATTCATATTAACAGAAAACAAGATAATGCAGTGGTTTAGGCACCTGACTGTGGAGCCAGAATTTGGGAGTTTGATCTCCTCAATGGTACCTTTTTGACTAGGTTCAAGGATCCATTGAGGCCTTACCAGCTGTGAAATGCCAAGATGATGATTTAGTTCACCCAGCGCGTTGTTAAGTCTGTGGAACTCCCTGCCACAGGAGGTGGTGATGGCATCTGGCCTGGATGCCTTCAAAAGGGGATTGGACAGATTCCTGGAGGAAAAGTCCATCCCAGGTTACAAACCATGATGGAGATGTGTCATCTCCAGGCTTAAAACCGGGGTACTTCAAGGGCCGGATGCAGGGGAATGGGATCAGGAGACAGAGATCTAGTCTCCTGCGCTCCCAAAAGCATCTGGTGGGGCCGCTGTGAGATACAGGAAGCTGGACTCGATGGGCCTTTGGCCTGATCCAGCATAGCAATTCTTATGTTCTTATATGTATATGTACAATGATCATCCATAACAGCTCTCGTAAGGCATTTAGTTGTTCAATTGTTCTGGGGTTATATAACCTGGAATTAAAATGTTCCCCCACAATTAATTTTGGCCTCCCCTTTTGAGATACATGCAACAAAGATCCTCACAAAAGATCTTTCAAACCAGTAGATGTATTTTGCATAGCAATAGGAATGACATTATAGACTAGGTCTAAATTGCACAAATATTTAAAAAGGTAAATGTTCCCCCTGCACATGCGTGCTAGTCATGTCCGACTCTAGGAGAGGGTGCTTGTCTCCATATTCAAGCCAAAGAGCCAGTGTTGTGCAAGTCTGTGGCCACGTGGCCGGCATGGCTGCACGGAAACAGATTTACCTTCCTGCTTTTTGCGCCGGTACCTATTTATCTCCTTGCATGTACAGTACAGTGGACCCTTGTATAACAAACAGCTTGTATAACATAAAATTTGTACAACATAAAAAACTTCGGCAGATAGGGAAAATTTGCTTAACATAATCGCCTATGGGGATAATCCATACAACATAAAAATGGGATCACTCCATTTACTCCATTTTCCATGCATTCCTATGGGAATTTGCATAAAGGAAACTTTGCTTAACATAATTTCATTTGGAATGAATTAATTCCTTTATACAAGGTACCACTGTACATGCTTTCGAACTGCTAGGTCAGCAGGAGCTGGGGTTAAGAGCGGGAGCTCTCTCCGCTGCGTGGCACCCGGGATTCGAACCGCCAAACTGCCGACTTTGCAGCCAACAGTTTCAACGCTCTAGCCCGCTGAGCCACCACTGCCTGCCCACAGATATTTAAGTTTTTGCTTTAAAGTTGTATGTGTTACACAATACTAATTAATGTTTTTGTCATTTTGATTGACCGTGCCTGATATTTTTTTTTTTGATGATGATGATGCACCCCCAATTCAGTTCTGAGTTATGGCAATAGCTAGAGAGCGCTCAGAAGTGGTTTCCGATCCCCTTCTTCTGGGGGGGAGGGGTTGCCCTGGGACAGTACAGCTTGCTCAAGGCCACCCAGGCTGGCTTTCCTCACAGGAGCCCCAGCGGGGACTTGAACTTCCAACTCATGGAGCTTACGCAGCCAGTATCTTGTGTTATACCAGATTAAGACTCAGCCACAATGGCTTCCGTGCTGAAGCAACAGGTGTGCCTTTATTTATTTATTTATTTATTTATTTAATACCACCCATCTTCCCGGAGGAACTCTGGGCAGTTAACAATAAGGGTAACACAAAACCAGTATAAAACCCAATACAGTGGAACCTTGACTTACATGCTGCTTGACTTGCATCATATTTGACTTGCAGCAAGAAGGGGCCTGTTTGACTTGAGTCGCAGGCTTTGACTTACATCTCGGAGCCCCAGCGCAAGGAACCGGAATCGGGCGGCAGCCACAACCCAGCATCACGGCTGCCGCCTCCAAACTGCTCCTGCCTTCTTCCTCTCCTCCGGCAGCGGCGGCTTCGGCGAGGCCAGCTCAGAGCACCTGGAGCTGGTCCTCGGCCTCACCGAAGCCGCCGCTGCTGCCGGAGGAGAAGAAGGGCCGGGAGCTCGGGGCTGGCCTCGCTGGTTAGACAGTCGGATCAGTCTTGTAAAAAAATCTGGCTGCAGAATTCTGGTCCACAATGGAAGCATTTTAGTTGGGGAGCTGTAAAGTTGTGGGACTCTAATGGTAAGCATAGAGTTGTTAAAAATCAGTAAAACTTAAATGTTAGACATTAAGAACACTAGAAGAGCCATGCTGGTTAAAAATCAGTAAAACTTAAATGTTAGACATTGTTCCCTGCATGAACATTGCTATGAACATTAAAAAGTGGAGGCGTATAACTTGTGGACTATAATTCCACTGCCTCCTCCTCTCTTTGAAGAGACATTTCATTTACATCCCCAGAAGGAATCTCCTATCCCAGTCAAATTTGTGTTAAATTGCTGTTTTCGGGGGTCTTTTTCATCATCTGGAACGGATTAATCTGCTTTCCCATTACTTTCTATGGGAAAAGTTCATTTGACTTAAGTCATGTTTGACTTAAGTCTAGACCTCTGGAACGGATTAATGACGCAAGTCAAGGTTCCACTGTACAACAATCAGCACAAAATCAAAAAAGAGTTAAAAGAGAGAGAGAGAGAGAAAAAAACAAGATAGTGTTCTTGTGTGTGCATGGAAAGACAAGCCAGGAAGCAGAAGGATACAAAAGGAACGCAACACAATACAAGGTGCAGACGGAGGAACTTTTATTTAGTCAGCAATCCAAAATAGTCTCTTACCGATATACAAAAATAATTGGAAGCCTTCGAGCTGCTTTTAGGTTGAAAGGACACAAAGACAATGCAGGTTTAAACCAAACCAAACCGGGGGGGAAAGTCCGTCCAATGAGAGCTGAGGCATTCGCTCCAATCAGAAAAGAAAAAGAAAAATTCGGGGACCAGACCAGGTCTTAGCTTCATCTAAATCAGCGGGCTTCTGGATAATCTAAGCCGCGATCAACACATGCATTGTTTCAACGTGACCTGACACACTCAAGGATAAGAAAGATGGATCGCTAAGAAAATGTGGCTCAGACACTTGCTATGAGTTCTGAAGTCTTCTTTGCAGGATACATTTTGAGCCAGGCATTCTCCACGCACAGAAGGCAGGGAGGTATATGTTATATATTAAATTTCATATTTTGCTCATCCCCCATCCCAAACTTTTACCCTCACAAGCCCCCTTCTCCAGAAGAAAGGTCATCGAGAAAAGATGATCGCGACTAACATCAGAACTTGAAAAAGTCCCTTTTATTTTGAGCGATACCTCCCGCAATCTCTAGCCCCATCCCACCCCGCCAGCCAACACGGCCAATGCTTGTGAGGGGATGATGGAACTCGTATTCCAAAAGTCTTCCAGGTTCTGTCCCAACGTCAGCCACCCAAAACGATGCAGAATTTAATGTCCCCTTCTTTCTCTCTGGCATTTATCTCGGCCAGCCTCCCTTTACTTAGGGCCCTTCACTTAGATGTTCTGGCCAGCCTCTGATTGGGACAGGCTGGTCTATAGACATTATCTGTGGTTTGTTACGGGGATTCCCTTCCGCGTTTGGAATCAAAGAACTGACCCATACAGGCCTCACAGAGCGTCCTTTGTCGCACAGTGGTATATTGGAAGAATACGATACATAAACGAATACAGATGAAACGTCTGAAGAACCTTCATTCTCAGGCTGAGAAACGTGCCTCCATCTTGTCACCTGCAAAATAATTGAAATTTGGTTCTTAGGACCACCATCGCTATGTCATCAGTAAGCTGTGTCTGTAGGAGAGAGAGAGAGAGAGAGAGAGAGAGAGAGAGAGAGAGAGAGAGAGAGAGAGAGAAATTGACCAAAGTCATTCTGGCAGAAATCTAGTGGGTGCAACTTTGCTGTGTAAATGGTGATCATGCCATCGCCTGACACCGTGCGTTTCCATTTTAATCACCATATTTTTCCCATCTAGAAAATGTCCCCATGCATAAGACGACCCCCACTTTTCCAACCCAAAATTGCAGGTTCTCAACCACATGGTGTGCTACTTGGCTATAAGATGATCCCCAGGCAAGTCTAAACTTTGGCCCTCCTGGTGTCTTGGACCACAATTCCCAGAATTCTAAGCTTAGATGGGCAATGACGACAATGTGGGAGTTGTGGTCCAAAACATCTGGAGGGCCAAAGTTTGGACATGCCTAGTAATGGTTTTAGGATAGTGTGTGTGTGTATAGTGTGTGTGCTGTGCAAGGAGATGCATCATCCCGCCTTCCCTGTCTGATTAGCCAGCGCCAGGGAAAGGGAAAGATGACGCATCGGAGGCTGCTTCCTGGTTGGAATTTCGCCCAGCCTGAACTACACCAAGGAAAGACAGTGGCTGATTTTGTTCCGGAGGGTAGGAACTGGGTTCCAAGCACCAGCTGCGTTTGCATGTTTTGTTTTGAAACCAGTCCCCTTCTAAAATGAAATGCCCATCTCTAGATCCTAGATCAGGGGTGTCCAAACTTTTTGCAAGGAGGGCCAGATTTGGTGAAGTGAAAATGTGTGTGGGCCAACCATTCAGCTGCATTTGGCCCCCGGGCCAGACTTCGGACAAGTCTCTATAACATGCAAAGATTCGGGGAGGACGCTGCAGCAACGGAGCCTGGGGCAGGTAGGCTGGGCAGGTGGCTGGGGGGATGGACAAGAAGCAGGGAGGGCAGGCAAACCATAAAACTGCAAGCTGACGTCTCCATCCGGTATGGGGAGGGGGCCAGCTGGTGGGGATGCATGACAGGCTGAGCCGGTGGGGAGAAGAAGCCGAAGGCCATTCAGAATTTGAAAACAGGCCACATTTGCCCCCCCCCCGCCCGGGCCTGAATTTGGACATGCCTGTCCTAGATCAAATCAAGCCCAAACTGTCTCTGGAGGCAAAAGCAAATGTTGAAGCTGAGGCTCTTCTCCTTTGGGCAGCTCGTGCGATTCTCTGGAAAAGGCCCCTCATGATGGGAAAGGTGGCAAGAAGCAGGAAAAGAGGAAGACCAAATAGATACGAGATGGACACACTCCCTCAAGGAAGCCATGGGTTTTGGTGGCTGGATCCAGTCAGGACTGCTGAGGGCAGGACTTTTGGGGGAGGACAGCTCGTCCACAGGATCGCCCTTAAGTCGGAGGTGATTTGACAGCATATGACCATGTTTTGATTTAGAAGAACTAGAACAGGCATGTCCAAACTTCGGCCCTCCTGATGTTTTTGGACACACCCCCCAACTCCCAGAATTCCAAGCTTAGATCGCCAATGACAAAGGACTGCGGGAGTTGCCGTCCAAAACATCTGGAGGGCCGAATTTTGGGCATGCCTGACCTAGAAGTCCTGTTTAGGGTTAGGAGAAAGCATCCTTTTGGACAACCACAACCGACAGCCCTTACTGGTGTGGCTGTGCCCGAGACAGCCAGAGCGATCCTGTGCGGATGAGTGGATGCAGAAGTCAAGGCCCACCCCACGGTCCGTCTTGGGATGGGGCACTGATAGAAGCGTCCGCTCAGAGATCTGTAGGAGGAGGCAGCCGTCATGAAACAGCCAGGGAGCGCCGGGGTTTGGGTCTCTCTGGCTGAGGAGCCCGGGGTCGGGAGTTCAGTTCCCCAGCTGCGCAAGGAGCCCGGCCTGCCCTCTTTCAAGATGGCGGTGGCAGCGACTTCAAGACAAAGCAGGGAGGCAAGGGCGGGGGGGCAAGGGGCCGGGGCCTTGTTTTGCTGAAGCAAGACAAAGCCCCGAGCAGCAAAAAAACAACAGAGCATCATTTATTTTCAGAAAAAAGGGGGTCCCTGAACTAAACTACGAACCAGTCATGCTGTGTGTGTGTGTGTGTGTGCCCGTGCCCGTGCCCGTGCGCGCGTGTGCGTGTTCTGGTTTGTTGTGCAGTTCTTGCACAAAACTTCAACCATCCCTGCTTCGGAGAAAGAAGCGACGACACCTCCCTTTTAACTTGCGATTGTGATGGGGGGGGGAAATGTGACGTGTAGGGAACCAACTTATTAATCTTCACAGAATCCCCTTGGTAATGCTGCCACCTTTTTAATGATCGCCTTATGAACTGGGACAGACTCCGATGTATAATATAAAAATAATAATGAAATTTATTGAGAAAATAAATAAATATAACAATGACTGAAGTTGGTATGCATTGCCTTAAACATAAAATTGATTAATTCAACTCTTCCAGCCACCCACCCACCCCGTCTTTAATAACCAGTAAACAGTAAAGCCCTCACTGCCTGACTGAACTCTAACAGAGCTGTGCTCTATCCCAGCACTCACTCTTAACTAACTCAACTAACTCATTCTCACACACCAGGCTCCACCCTTTTTATACCCTACCATCCCCTGCCCTCCTGCTGGGATTGGCTGATAATTTACATATGCATTTCTCCTGGTTCCAGGGTGTTGTCACTGTGTGTGTGTATGTGTGTGTGTGTGTTTTCTGGTTTGCTGTGCGGTTCTTGCACAAAACTTGCACAATCTGCTTTGGAGATAGAAGAAAGAGAGGTGTCTTACCCAAATGTAACTCCCCCAACGCAGACGCTCTGGATCTAGGCCGTCGTTTGAAGGAGAAATAACTCGCCATCCACGTTTACCTGACAGGACGAAAAGAAGAAAAGAATGCCGTGACACGGTCATCAAGGGGTTTAATATCCGTGAATTTTAGCAGCCCAACATCCCATTTCAGCCCTGAGCAAACCCAGTCCGATTGCTTTGCATGACGATTTCCCTCTTGGCTGATTTTTTTTTAAACCCTGTCTTTCTCCTCAAAAGGACCCAAGACAGCTCACGCCATTAAAAAGGCAATGTTTAAAACCTAAAAACCGTAAGTAATCTGATGTATTTACTTACGGGTAGGAGCCCCCGTGGCGCAGTGGTTAAATGCCTGTCCTGCAGGTAAAACTGTGCTCACGACCTGGGGTTCGATCCCAGGTAGCCGGCTCAAGGTTCATTCAGCCTTCCATCCTTCCGAGGTCAGTAAAATGAGTACCCAGCTTGCTGGGGCTGGGGGCAATGTGTAGCCTGCACTCTGTAATTAAAAACTGTAAACTGCCCAGAGACTACTTGAAGTGGTAAGGGGCGGTAGATAAGCAGAACACTTTGCTTTTAAAAGGCATCAAGTACCGCCTTAAAAACAGTCAACAAAACCGACACCCAGAAACACAATCCAAATCAAAGAAGGCGCAACCAAATTCCACCCAGCCCGCCTGTCGCCGAGGGAAAGAGAAAAACCTCCGCCTGCTTGTGGAACGGGACGGTAAACATGGGCCCAGCCTGGCCTCCAGTGGGAGGGAGTTCCACAGCCTGGGAGGAGCCGCAGAGACCTTCTGCTACCAAGCTCACTTGTGAGAGTGTTGGGACTGAAAGAAAAGCCTCCCCTGATGCTCTTAATGCCCAGAGAGGCTCCATTCTGGAATCCAGACGGGGACTCTTTAATTGGCGGCCGCTTTGCAGAGGTGAGTTAACGCCACTTCCCTTGGGCTGGCGTAATCACTCAACAGGATTTCAGCACGTGAGGGGACAGCCTTGTCTCCCCTGGGAAAGCCCGCTTTTCTGTCCCCTCGCCAAGTGTGCCCCTGAGGATGGAAAGAATGACCTCTCCCAAAGACCTGGGCAGGCTTGGATGGACAGATAATGGAGTATGGGCCAAGGAGTCTGAGGCAGGAACAACAGAAGATTTGAATTTCTAGAAACAAATGTGTAAAACCCAGAAATAGACCGAAGGAGAGACGTGAAAGCTTGGGAGAAATAAAACAGAAAAAAAAATTGGTGGTGGTGGGGAGTTTTTTCTTGAAGCCTTTTTTGTTTTCTGAAAAATTGGAAAAAATTGAAAAAAGAAAAAATGATTATAGAATGTTTTATTTTAACATGATGAATAAAATATTTTAAAAAGGGGGTTCAATTATTTTCCAAATAATTTCTAGAAAATATCACTGAAACTTAGTCCCACTCCCTTCCATACATTTCCCCCCTCTTCCATTCTTTTTATGTGAATGAGGTTTTTGTTTTATTTTTATTTAATACTGTGAAGAGGAAATATGAATAATTGTTAATTCTGGATTTTTAAACATTTGTTTTGTAGAGATTTTTTTTTTTTCACAGAAACTGGGAAACAGTTCAGGAGATTGTTACTCCATTTGTTACTTACAATGACAAATAGATATTATTTAAAAAGTAAATTTTTTGTAGTAATTGTTTGGATACACTATTTTTAATATGTTAGTTGTGATAATTTTATGCCAAGTCAAATTGTCCATAGTCATACTTTATGTTCCTAAAGTAACACAATGACTTTCAGTCTGAAAAAGGGAGGGAGCATTTGTGTAACTTAGGGTGTTAAGGCTGCCTAGATGCCCTAACTAAGCACATCCGATCTCGCCTGATTTCGGAAGCTAAGCTGGATGGGAGACCCCCAGGGAATCCCAGGTGCTCTAGGCGCCTGGAATAGGAACTGGCATAACCACTCCAGGGCTCCTGCCAAGAAAAACTCCATGGACATGGGGTCACGAAGAGTCAGTCACGACTATAACGACACAACACACACACACACACACACACACAGGGTGTTAAGCTTCCAATTATATCCTTTTTAACAAAGCAAATCGCCTTGGGGACCCTTTTAGTTGAAAGGTAAGGTAAAAGAATCAGTACAATGGACACAGGGCATCCGTTTCTGGGCTTTCTGATATTTATTTATTTATTTTTAAAGATTTTTATATCGTCCATATTGGCAGTGAGGCCATTCTGGCTGGTCCTAATAAATCAGTGGTTCCCAACCTGGGGGGGGGGTTCAGGACCCCTTTGGGGGTAGAACGGCCATTTCACGGGGGGGGCATGAGCCAGCGAAGAAAAAGGCACACAGGGCTTGGGGTCTGGAGGAGGAGGGGGAGGAAAGAGTGAGTTACAGCTTGATAGGTTGGAGGGGATGTCAGACAATGGCACCAGAGGCTGCGATTGCCTGAGGGTGCCTGTAGAGGGAAGTTCCCTGTGGCCCCTGGGGCAAGTGGCCTGCCAAAGGGGGGCCTTGTGGCCTCTTCCAAGCAGGGCAAAGGGGTCACCACCACAGGAGGAACTGAATTAAAGGGTCGCGGCAGCATTAGGAAGGTTGAGAACCACTGCAATCAAGGCATTGTGTTCTCTCACCGGTATGTCGATGTTTCTTATGGCGCAACACTGCTGTTGCTATGTGTGTGTTTTTTAAAAAAAACCCTTCAAAAGGTTCACTTACCACCGTCGCGCTGATGGTTTCCACGGAAAGCTCCGTGACTTCCACTTCTTCCGTGACAAACTCGGAAACGGGCAAAATGATCTGGGTGGTTTCGGCTGTTTGAACATCTAAGAGAAAAGGATGGAACGCCCGGAGGTTCGTGATCCATAAATCCATGTCAGTAGCCCACGACGCTTCCCCGGAGCCGTTCCAGGTGGCCCACGAGGCAAATTCAGTTGGAACACCACCACCACCACCACCACGACCGACGTGGCACAGTCCCAGGAACATTCAACAGCACCTCTGATTATTCCAGTCCATTACTGCCCCTGGCACCTGCTACAAACTGAACCCTCAAGTCCTATGGGCCAAGATCCTCTTACAAGTTTATAAAAAGGTAAAAGTCCCCCCCCCACGGCACATAAGTTGTTTCTGACTCTAGGGCGCAGCACTCATTTCTGTTTTCAAGCGAAAGAGCCAGTGTTGTGCAAGTCCGTGGCCATGTGGCTGGCATGGCTGAATGCATTTCTGCGCACGGAACACTGTTTTTACCTTCCCGTTTTTTACGGAGGTACCTATTTATCTCCTTGCATTTCCATGCTTTCAAACTGCTAGGTCGGCAGGAGCTGGGGTGAACAGCGGGAGCTCGCTCCGCTGCGTGGCACCCGGGATTCGAACCGCCGAACTGCTGGCTTTGCTGCCAACAGTTTCAGCACTCTAGCCCGCCGAGCCACCACACCCCCGTGTTTATAACAAGGGCTTAACTTCATTGGTGTCCGTGACATTTTGCTACAGTAACCCCCTGCCAATCGCGGGGGTTAGGGACCCACCCTACCCGCGATGCATGAAAACCCGCGATATGCGGAAGTGGGGGGGACTGGGGGCGGCACAGAGCCTGGGGGGCGGTGCGGAGCGACCCCATTGCCCCCTGCCCCCCGCAGCCCTGAGGTGCAGGTACTGCGATCCTGTGATGTAGTGGGACCGCAGTACCTGAACCGCGAAATGGCGGGGGGGGTGACTGTACCAGCTAAGGAGCCCCTGATCACTTTTGTTTTGGTCATGCCCCGCTCACCTGCGTGGGTCCGCTCGTGCCGCCGCAGCTGGGAGCGCCGGACGAACTTCTTCTCGCACTGGGAGCACTGGTAGGGCTTCTCCCCCGTGTGGGTCCGCTGATGGATGAGGAGGGAGACCTTGAGCTTGAAGGTTTTCCCGCAATCCGGGCACGTGTAGGGGTTCTCCTTGCTGTGGGTGGCCTTGTGGGCGTCCAGGGAGGCCTTCTGGTTGAAGCGCTTCCCGCACTCGGGGCAGGCGAAAGGCTTCTCCCCCGTGTGGATCCGCTGGTGCCGGGCCAGGTTGCTCTTGTTGTGGAAACTCTTCCCGCAAACCACGCACAGCGACGGCTTCTCCCCGGTGTGGACCCGCTGGTGGGTGTTGAGGGAGGACTGCTGGCTGAAGCACTTCCCGCACTCGGGGCATCGGTAGGGCTTCTCCCCCGTGTGGGTCCTCTGGTGCATGAGAAGGTGGCATTTGGAGTGGAAGCTCTTCCCGCAGACCCCGCACGGGTGGGTCCGCTCCTTGGCGGGGGCCCTCCGCTCCGCGCCTGGAGGGTCCCCCGCTCCGTTGAGGTTCCTCCTAGAGGCCTCCCGGGGCTTCTCGCCCCGGTGCATCCGGAGGTGCAGCAGGTAGCCCCCGTTCCGCTTGAAGCGCTTCCCGCACTCGGGGCAGGCGTACGGCTTCTCCTTGCTGTGGGTGGGCTCGTGGGCCACCAGGCAAACCTTCTGGATGAAGCTCTTCCCGCAAATGGGGCAGGAGTAGGGCTTCTCCCCCGTGTGGATTTTCGTGTGGCGCATCAGGTTGCCCTTGTTGGCAAACCGCCGCCCGCAGACGGTGCACAGGTACCGCCGCTCCCCCGTGTGGACGATCTTGTGCTTGCTGAGGGCCTGCTTCTTGATGAAGCTCTTCCCGCACTCGGCGCACTGGAAGGGCCGCTCGCCCGTGTGGAGCCGCTTGTGCACCACCAGCGACACCCGGCTCATGAAACTCTTCCCGCAATCGGGGCACTGGTAGGGTTTCTCGCCTTTATGGGCTCTTTCGTGGAGCAAGAAACTCCGGCGCCAGTGGAAGCTCTTGCCGCAAACCGAGCACTGGTAGATTCGGTTTGGGGCGGCGGCGGCGCGGCATCGGTGGCCGTCTCGTGAGCGTTCTTCTTGTGTTTCGTCAGGTTGTTCCTGTAGCGGAAGCTCTTCCCGCACTCGGGGCACTGGTAGGGCCGCTCCCCTGTGTGGATCCTCTCGTGTAAAGCCAGCCGATGCTTCCAGTAGAAGCTTTTGTCGCAGTGGGAGCACTTGTGGGGTTTCTCGCCCCGGTGGCGCTTCTCGTGCCCGGTCAAGGCGCATTTGGTCTTGAAACTCTTCCCGCATTCGGGGCAGAGGAAGGACTTCTTCCCGCCGTGGGTGTTCTGGTGCACGACGAGGGCGGCCTTCCCGTTGTAGCGCTTGCCGCACTCCGGGCACTCGTAGGGCCGCTCGTCGGTGTGCATCCTCTCGTGCTCCACCAGGGAGTATTTGAAAATGAACGTTTTGCTGCACTGCGAGCAGGCGTAGGGCCTCTCCCGGGTGTGAGCCCTCACCCGGTGGGCGTTGAGGTATTTCTCAAGGGTGAAGCTCTGGTCGCAATCGGCGCACTTGTACAGCTTCTCCGCCGTGTGGATCCTCTTGTGAATCCGGAGCAAAGACTTCTGGTTGAAGGTTTTCTCGCACAACGGGCAGGAGTACGTCTCCCCGGCGTGGATCTTCTGGTGGATGGCCAGGGAGGTTTTCCACGGGTAGCTCTTCCCGCACTCGAGGCACTTGTAGGGCTTCTCGCCCGTGTGAATTCTCCGGTGAGTCACAAGAGACATCTCGTGAGTGAAGCTTTTCCCGCAGTCGGGGCACCGGTACGGCTTGTCCCCCGTGTGAGTCTTCTCGTGCTCGGTCAGCCGTTCTTTCTTGTTGAATTTTTTCCCGCAATGAGCGCACTCGTAGCGCTTGTCTCCCGGGTGGGACCGCCGGTGTTCGAGAAGGAGGGATTTGTTGCTGAAGCTCTCCCCACATTTTGAACACCCGTAGGGCCTTTCTCTTTCAGGCGACCCCTCGGGGAGAGTCAGGTTCAGATTTTCAGACCCATCGCCTTCAATCTCTTCCCAGGACATTCCACCAGCGTCTGCCCCCTCAGGTCTTCCCCGCTGTCCGTTTTTGTCTACGTCCTTCTCTATCTGGTCATTCTCTGCTAGATTAAGGAATGAAGTACGGTTAGCGCCTGTCCTGAGGCTGTCAATTTTTTTTTTTGGATAAGAACAAAACCCTCTAACGAATTCTGCTCCAACATCTCTATAAAAGAGTGATTTGAAAGAACTGGGGTGAGGATATGGGGAGCCGTTTTGCAGCCCTGCTGTCTTTCTGAGGTAACCCCAACCTTCCCCCAAAATCCCCTCACCAGAAAATAAAGGACCATTTTTTTCTAAATTTTAAGAGAGAGAAAAATAAAGGTTTTTGCTCTAACAAACCATTAGGGGTGGAAATTTAGCCTTAAAATAAAGGTGTTTCTCCCCTTGTTTTACCCAACCTAGCTAAATGTTTTTGTTTCTTATAGGTTCATGGAACTGAAACAAGGCTGTAATTTGCCCATCTTCGTACTAGGTATATTTGTTTGCTTTGCATGCCTTCAGAAGCCCATTAGATCCCCACATTTGAAAAAAAAAAGCTATACAGTGGTACCTTGTATAAAGGAATTAATTCGTTCCAAATGAAATTATGTTAAGCAAAATTTCCTTTATACAAATTTCCCATAGGAATGCATTGAAAACGGAGTAATCCCATTTTTATGTTGTACGGATTTGCCCCATAGGCGATTATGTTAAGAAAATTTCCCCTATCTCTGGAATTTTTTATGTTGTACAGATTTTATGTTCTACAAACTGTTTGTTATACAAGGGTCCACTGTACAACAATAGTGAACCACGCAAGACCTACAACGAGGCCTACACATGGCTGGAGTTAAAAACAGCAGGAGGTATCGCCTTTAGGAGGGGAATGTTTCTAGATTATTTGTTTGTTTGTTGGATTTTTTATACCACTCGGGGAAGGACATGCTACAAAGGAGGTGCCAACAAGCTATCACGTGTAGTTGGAGCAGACGGAAAGATGAGGCACTTGTCGCCTCACGACAACCATGTCATGTGGACAAAGCTGGGAGAGAAGATTGTCTCTCAATTTAAAAAGGGGACGGACCACCAAAATGGTGGCTCAGCCTGGTTGATGAACCACAACCCCTCATGAACTAGCGAATCAATTTGTTGGTTTGTGGTGCGTTTTTAAGGCACCCTGTAACTCTGGGGGTGGGGTGGGGTGGGGGACCTACACCCACTTCCATAGCCTGTCCCCCTGTTCTCTTCCGACTGTCCCCACAGCCTCCCTTATCTTCGCTGGGGCCGCTGTTGTGGCCTCTGCCAATGGCCTCCACAGCCGCCATCTTTGCAAAGGGCGGTGACGGCTTCCTTTACAGGAGGCCTGGCCAAACTTCGGCCCTCCTGAAAGTTTTGGACCACAACTCCCAGAATTCTAAGCTTAGATTGCCAGTGGCAAAGGACTGTGGGAGTTGCAGTCCAAACCATCTGGAGGGCCGAAGTTTGGACATGCCTGCTTTACAGCGCCGCCCTTTGCAAAGATGGTGGTGTCGGCTTCACTTAGGGCCATCTACATAAGAACATAAGAAGAGCCATGTTGGATCAGGCCAAAGGCCCATCTAGTCCAGCTTTCTGTATCTCACAGTGGCCCCACCAAATGCGTTCTGGGAGTGCACGAGACTAGATCTCTGTCTCCTGCTACCACTCCCCTGCATCTGGCCCTTGAAGTACCCTGGTTTTAAGCCTGGAGATTTCACATCTCCATCATGGTTTGTAACCTGTGATGGACTTTTTCTCCAGGAATCTGTCAATTCCCCTTTTAAGGCCATCCAGGCCAGATGCCATCACCACATCCTGTGGCAGGGAGTTCCATAGACTAACAACACGCTGGGTGAAAAAATATTTTCTTTTGTCTGTTCTTACTCTCCCAGCCCACAATTTGAGTGCATGTCCCCTAGTTCTGGTATTTTGTGAGAGGGAGAAGAGCTTCCCTCTATCCACTTTACTCAGGCCCTGCATTATTTTGTACATCTCAATCATATCCCCCCTCAGGCGCCTTTTTTCCAGACTAAAGAGGCCCAAATGTTTTAGCCTTTCCTCATAAGGGAGCTGCCCCAGCCCAGTAATCATTTTAGTCACTCTCTTCTGCACCTTTTCCAGTTCCACTATGTCTTTCTTGAGATGCGGTGACCAGAATTGTACACAATACTCCAGGTGGGGCCTTACTATTGTTTTGTATAATGGCATTATAATGTTGGCTGTTTTATTTTCAATCCCCTTTTTGGGAAAAAGGGCCGGTATTTCTCCAGAGTGGCCCTGGGCATACAGTCGTAACTCAACTTAAGAGCGGCCCTACTCAAGAGCATTTTGACTTAAGAGTGGAAAACCATTGGCATTTTAACTGCCGCCTTACAAATTTTAGATGAGGTCTGCTCTACTTACAATTTATTTTTATTTATATTTTATTTTATTTTAGTTTAGTTTTCAATTTTTTTTAGATACAGTGCCTCTACCTAAGAGTTGTTCGACTTAACAGCATGCATTCGGAACAGATTAAATTCACACGTAGAGGTACCACTGTATTTTAAAAGCAGGAAGGTTTGTTCTGGTTCTGTCCTCTATCTACAGGTTCTGTGTTTCTGATTTCCACGTCTGTTATCGGGGAGAGCGGGGAAATCAGATTCTTACTACTGTATTTTTCTGTCTATAAGACGCCCCCACGTATTTATTTATTTTATTAGATTTATACCCCACCCATCTGGCCACTCTGGGCGACTTACACTCTACACAATAAAATTAAATATAAAAGATGACAACACACACCCCCACCCACTTTTCCAACCCAAATTGACAGTTTCACAACCACACGGTTCTCTCCTCGGCTTACTTCCACGTATAACACGACCCTCAATTTTCAGTCTAAAATATTTAGACCAAAATATAGTCTTATACCTGGCTAGTACTTGGATGGGCAGGGAATACCAGGTGCTGTCTTTCCTGGAGTAGGAACTGGCAAAGCCACTCCAGTATTCCTGCCAAGAAAAACTCCATGGACATGGAGTCACGAAGGGTTGGTCAACACGCGCACGCGCGCACACACACACACACACACACACACGTCTTATACATGGAAAATACTGCATATCACCCTCCCACCACCAGTGCCTTAAGGCAATGCAGAAAGTCCTCCGCGATCCAGTTTTATCATTGCAGCAACACTGTTTTAAGGGCTACGCCAGGGTGACCGAAGGAGATTCCCGCCTCCGCCAAAATTCACCCCGTTTGACCCTCGTGAGTCGGGAATCAGAATCGGCATTTCCTCAGACCAGCTTGACCCACAAACGGCTGGCGGACTTCAACTCCCATCAGCCCTTGCAAGGACCGCCTGGAGTGAGGCATGCTGGGAGTTGCAGTCCAACATTTCCATCCGTAAGAATGACCACCGTGCCCTAACCACTACACTGCCCTGGGGGCTAACAGTAAAGCCCCAATGCCACACATGCTTTTTTCCTTGTGGCTGCCAGCCTCCCCAAATGCTACCCCAGATCCATAATTGTTACTTACTTTCACCCACTTCAACCACCGAGGAAATATTCTCCAGTGGCACAGCTTCTTCCATGAACACGGGGCCTTCTTTTCCAGAGTCCTCGCCCTGGATCTCTTCCGTGACCCCATCTTCTGCGGGAGAACATGAGAACATAAGAAGAGCCATGCTGGATCAGGCTAAAGGCCCATCTAGTCCAGCTTCCTGTATCTCACAGTGGCCCCACCAGATGCCTCTGGGAGCGCATGAGACTCGATCTCTGTCTCCCGGTACCACTCCCCTGCCGCTGGCCCTTGAAGTACCCTGGTTTTAAGCCTGGTTTATAACCTGTGATGGACTTTTCCTCCAGGAATCTGTCCAATCCCCCTTTGAAGGCATCCAGGCCAGATGCCATCACCACATCCTGTGGCAGGGAGTTCCACAGACTAACAACACACTGGGTTAAAAAAATATTTTCTTTTGTCTGTTCTTACTCTCCCAGCCCTCAATTTGAGTGGATGTTGCCTAGTTTTGGTATTTTGTGAGAGGGAGAAGAGCTCCCCTCTATCAACTTGACTCATGCCCTGCATTATTTTGTATGTCTCAATCATATCCCCCCTCAAGCGCCTTTTTTCCCAGACTAAAGAGACCCAAATGTTTTAGCCTTTCCTCATAAGGGAGGTGCCCCAGCCCAGTAATCATTTTAGTCGCTCTCTTCTGCACCTCTTCCAGTCCCACTATGTCTTCCATGAGGCGAGAAGTAAGAATTCTGAAAGGGGACATTTGCCCTCGCCGTCTCCCACCCAAAACAAGAAAAGAAAGAACCAAGAGCAAAGCAGGGATGCAATACCCTCTATTGGGGAAACCGTGTCTGAGCTGTGCATTTTCACAAGGGTTTTATTAGCCAATTCTGGAGGCAAATAAAGCCAATTCTGGAGGGGAAAAAAATATTGTCCTCACAGAGGACTAGCAACTTAGGAGCCTTGTGAGTGCAGCAGTTCAGCTATACTGCTGCAGGGAAGAGTCTGCTCAGGATCTGGGTTCGTTCCTAAATGGGCTCAGGGAGCTGGCTCAGAGGTTCGCTCAGCAATCCATCTTCCCGAGGTCGGGAAAATGAAGTACCAACCTCACTGGGGGTAGTCGAGCAATGTGCGAACCTGGAAATTTAAATTATAAACCACTCCCAGAGTGCTTCACGCATTATATACCGCATAATTCCATCTATAAGATGCCCTCATGTATAAGAACACCCCCCCACACACACATTTCCAACCCAAATTTACAGTTTTGCAACCCCATGTTCCTCTCCTTGGCTTATTCCTATGTATAAGACGACCCTCCATTTTTAATGCAACAAATGTAGACAAAAATATAGTCTTATACATGCGAAAACACTGCAAACAACTCCCTTTGCTTTGAAAGGTCAGCCCTCAAAACGAGCTTGAGCAAAATCTTTGTCCAGGCAATGGTGCAATTTGTAATGGAAGTATTTTTTAAAAATAATAATTTTACCCACTGGGGTGGCATTGCCACCCTGCTTCTCCTCCTTCTCGCAAATCTGTACGTCTGAGGCCACCACCTTCTCCTTGGAGGAATCTTCTCTGGCCTTCTAAAAGAGGATGGAAATAACAAAACAAAACAAAAAAAACCACAAAGGGGGAGGGGGAGAGAAAAGCGTAAGAGTTTTACAAATGGAAAATACTGTACAGGGTAAATTATTACTGTATTCTCCTTCAGATGGGGATTCCTGGAGTGAATCGCCTTATTTGCGCAAACCAACAAAATTAAAAGCTGTGTGTGTGTGTGTGTGTGTGTGTGACATCCACAGGAGTGAATTATTAGGCCCAGAGATCAGTAGCAGAGTCCACCGTTTGTGTGCTGAAGGTCCTAGAATTCATTCCTGGATCCCTAGTTTTAAAAGAGCATTTCAGGCTAGAGGTGTTACTCAAAAAATTCTCTGTCCCAGAAAGCTCTGGATGCTGTCGGCAGATCCCGCTAGGCAGGAACTGAATGGCGGGATTCGCTTACAGGCAGCTCCCCGTGTTCTTAACGAAGATAAAACAGACATCCATCCGTGATCTTTTATTTTTTACCAGCGTTGTTTTTTTTTTTTTAAAAAACACCTTAAAACCTGGTTGTTGAAAGCCGCCTTTGGCGACTGCTGGGGTTTATTTATTTATTTATTAGGCTTTATTATTATTATTATTATTATTATTATTATTATTATTATTATTATTATTATTATTATTATTATTATTATTATTATTATTATTATTATTATTATTAGGTTACTGTTTCGTCCATGGGTCAGTTCATTGTTTGCTGCCGCCATCTTGTTTTGCCGCTCTTATTCCTTTCACTTGTTATTGTTATTTTGTCCGCATTGTTCTTTTTGGTTGTTCACCGCCCAGAGTTCCTTTGGGAAAGTCGGGCGGTATATAAATGCAAATAATAAATAAATAAATAAATAAATAAATAAATAAATCAATAAATAAATTCCCTCCCTTTCCCTCCCTACTGCAACAAAATGCAAGGTCTACCCAGTTTCCCACCCAGCCGCCCGCCATTATACCTTCCACAACAGCCTTGTGAAGGAGAGCAGGAGAAGGAATACTGAGAGGAGCCCAGTCACTCCCAAGGAGTTTCAGGGTGTGTGTGTGTGTGTGTGTGTGTGGACGTAACAGGGATGTAGAGCATACCTGTCAAGTTTTGGATTTGAAAATAAGGGAAATTTTTCCAACACCCGACGCGAACCATCCCACCACCACAAACAAGCTCCAGTATCTCTCAGGTTTTACGATCGGTGTACAAACTATCTGAACACTGTATGTAAATACGTAAAGAAACCTGATGCGATATAAATTCAACAGGCAGCTGTAACTAAATTCTGCTTTTCTTCTTACAGGCCTTACAATGTTCTT
Source organism: Phrynocephalus forsythii (assembly GCA_029282475.1). NCBI lineage: Eukaryota > Metazoa > Chordata > Lepidosauria > Squamata > Agamidae > Phrynocephalus > Phrynocephalus forsythii. The sequence continues at coordinate 7,952,064 of JAPFRF010000024.1, forward strand.
ATGCCCACATCCATGATGCTATAATCTTTTATTCTTTCAGTCACAAACATATGTCCACTTCATCTGTTGTTTCCTCTGTAATAAAATATCTTAGTCTCTGAGCATAAGCAGAGTTCAAATGAGATCAACTTTGTCTAGGCAGAGGAGGCTCAGTTCCTCCCCCCCCTCCTTCCTTCTCAGTCAAAGAGGTGCTTCGCTCCCCCCTTCCTTCTCAGGCTGTTCCTTTTGTCACCAAGGCAGGCTAAACGATAGCTGTTTGCTAGGTTTTAGGAGCTAATTTTTACAACAACTAAGGAATTAAGCCTGCCAATCTAGGGGTACCAGATTATTTTAAAATACGGGACATTTCTGGAAAAATAATAATCCGGGAAGGCGGCAGGAAAGAGGGATAAAAAAAACAGAGGTTCCCGGACAACACAGGACACTTGACAGGTATGATCTTAACTGGAATTACCCCCCCCATCTTACATTTTTAGTGTAGGGGTATGGATGACTGTGGGAGGGGGGTGGAGGGTAAGGGGACAGCACCTCCAGAAATCATCCATCCTTGCCCTGAAATGCATGAAAAACGACAGAAGAAACCCAGAACTGGCTTCTCTTGGCTTCGTTTTCTTAGTTGTGGGCCATGGATTGGGATTTGGGTCTCTTGCAACCTATTATCCGATAGCAAAATGGCTGCTGCTGGACATTGGCAGGAATGAAACCAACCAAGCCAAGCCCTTGGTGTCTGGGAATTTCCTTCACCCCAAGGGATAAAATAACGCCACGGGCTTGTGACAGACCCACCCCATGGGTCGCATTTGGCTTTCTCCAGCCACCCCCAACATCCTACAAGGCAGCCCCGCCCCCAATGCCATCTAGGCTAGCCCTGCACTTGGGGGGGGGGGCTATTGCAGCCAAAACTCTGCTCATGACCCGGGGTTCGATCCCAGGCAGCGGGCTTGAGGCTCACTCAGCCTTCCGTCCTTCTGAGGTCGGTAAAATTAAGAACCCAGCTGGCAAGGAAGGGGAAACATGTAGGCCCCATAGTTAAGGCCAGATATATGCTTGGTTCCCCCCCCACACACACACACACTTCAAATCTTCAGATTTGGCTCTTTAGGATAGCTTTCCCGGGACTTTAGTCTTTATCCTTCTAACAACTGGAAATCTTTTCTCCGCTTCTTGTTATGTATAATTTGGCTTTAATTTATTTTCACAGCATAACCTTACTTTGTTAATACTGAAATTGAATCTAGGTATTTTATTTTTATGGTTCTATGTTTAATTTAAAGTCAGTTAATTTGCACTTTGTTACTTATTGTTTGTTGTTTATAATTTTTATTTTGTTATATTGTAAACTACCCAGAGCAGCCCTTAAGCTTAGTATATAAATAAATAAATAAATAAATAAATAAATAAATAAATAAATACATACATACATACATACATACATACATACATACATACTGTAGTACAGTGTGCTTTAAGCACTACGGGGTATTATATATGTTAAATACTTTGGGGGGGGCTACCTGGACATTATCCCTAATGTGCAGCCAAGAGGTATACACTAGGGACTCCCTTATCTGCAGGATCCGTATCCGCTGATTCATTTGCCCACGGTATTAAAATATTTAAAGATATTAAAAGAAAGCTTTCCCCAAACACATATTTCTAATCATGCAGTTACCAGAACTGGCCACTAGGGTGAGCAGGAGACCATATGCCAGTGATGGCGAACCTATGGCACGGGTGCCAAAGGTGGCCCTCGGAGCCCTTTCTGTGGGCACCCGACATCGTCCCTTCACAGCCACCTGTATTCAGGTTAAATTACTGTATTGGCACTTTGCAAAAAAATTAGTGGGTTTTGAATTGCAATTGGGGCACTCGGTCTCTAAAAGGTTAGCCATCACTGCCATATGCTATATATAAGGTTATCCATTATGGCATTTGCTCTTATCCGCATTTTTCAGTGGGAGGGGGGCTTTTATTTTTTTATTAATTTTGAATATTTTTACCCCACCTTTCTCCTTGGAAAAGGACCCAAGGCGGATTACAATAATTTTCATACCTCCACAGATATGAAGTCCCCACAGTCTTGTAAATCAGCCTTTCGTGGTTTTTCTTTTTTTTTAAAAAAAAACATATTTGGAATTCAACAAATCATCAATAAGGATGATTAAGGGTTAAGAGTGGTTGCATGCTCTAGTCCAGTGGTGGAGAACCTACGGCACTCCAGAGGCTTTGGACCACAACTCCCAGAATTCCAAGCTTAGATGTCCAAGGACAAAGGGCTGTGGGAGTGGTGGTCCAAAACATCTGGAGTGCCGTAGGTTCACCTCCACTGCTCTAGTCCTTGCACGGGGGGGGGGGGAGAATCAAAGGCGCCGAGGGTTCCCCACCTCTGCCCCTCGCTGTCGCTCCAGGAAATCTTCGGCGAGGGCCACGGCTTCATCGCAGTTGGCGGGTCCCCCTTCCTGGACGTAGGCCCGCATCTCCTGGGGCAGGACGGCCAGGAACTGCTCCAGGATCACCAGCTCCAGCATCTGCACCTTGGTGTGCTTCCCGGGCCTGAGCCATCGCTGGCAGAGGTCCCAGAGTTGGCTGCACGCCTCGTGGGGCCCTTGGACCTCCTGGTAGCAAAAGGCCCGGAAATGCTGGCGCCGGACCTCGGGGCTCTCGCCGTCTTCCTCGGGGTCGTTCGGTTTTGTCCCTTGCAGGCTCTCTCGCCGGGCCCTGGCCAGAAACAAGCGGAGGCTTTTTCTGGACTCGGGGCCCATGGTGCTCGGCTCCTGCACGGAGGTTATCCGGAGATCCAAGGCGGAAGAGACTGGAGGGAGGAAAAGACGCAGAAAGTTATGTATGGTAGGACCCCGGTATCCACTGGGGATTCGTTCCAGGCCTTCCCATGGATAATGAAAACCGTGGATAAGAGAGAACGCCTGCCCACCCATCTCCAAACTGCTGCTTCCTGACAGTAACTTGCTTTATGACTGCTGTTTTGAGACAGTAGCTTGCTTTACGGCTGCTGTTTGTGACAGTAGCTTGCTTTACGGCTGTTTGTGACAATAGCTTGCTTTGTGGCTGCTGAATTATTTATTTATTTTTCCTCTGCCAACTGTGGCTAACTGAATCAGTGGATAATGAATCAGGGGATACTGGGGTCCTACTGTACTTATCTTGCTCAATCGGCGCTCGGCTCTTCTTCCAAACAGCGCTTAAGCCAACTAACAGCAATAATGCAGGCCAAATATCTGAATTTTTAGCCGGCTGGACAGCTCGGTGGCTTTCGTTTGGGGCTTTGCAGCCAAAGATTGGGAGTTCAATTCCCCACTGGGACTCATGTGAGAAAAGCCAGCCTGAATCATAGAATCACAGAATCATAGAGTTGGAAGAGACCTCGAGGGCCATCCAGTCCAACCCCCTGCCATGCAGGAACCCCCATCACAGGACTCCCGACAGATGGGCCATCGAGCCTTTGCTCAAAGACCTCCAAAGAAGGAGACTCCACCACCCTCCTTTGTGGCAGCAGATTCCACTGCTGAACAGCTCTAACTGTCATGAAGTCCTTCCTAATGTTCAAATAGAATCTCTTTTCCTGCAGTTTGAGACCATTGCCCCGAGTCCTAGTCTCTGAAGCCATGGAAAACAAACCTGTTTCATTTTCAATCTGACATCCTTTCAGATATTTAAACCTAGCTTATCATATCCCCTTTCTGCTTTCTTTTTGAAAGACTAAACATTCTCAGCTCCCTAAGCCGTTCCTCATAAGACATTTCCTCCAGACCCTCAACCATCCTGGTCACCCTCCTCTGCACCCGCTCGAGGTGGTCAACATCCTGGGTGGCCTTGGGCAAGCTGCACAGTCCCAGGGCAACCCCCCCCACCCCTCCAGAAGAAGGGAATTGGAAACTACTCCTGAGTCTTCTCCAGAAAAAGTCAGAATAGACTAGGGAGCACATTTTTATTATTATTATTATTATTATTATTATTATTATTATTATTATTATTATTATTATTATTATTATTATTATTATTATTATTAAAACACCAGGCCCAGTCAATCAAAAACCATCAAGTCTCATTATATTATAGATAAATTTTAAGCAAAAGCCTAAGTATCTGTTCCAGAGTGGCCTTTTAGGCCCGATGGACAGGCTACAAATACTTTCATAATAATAATAATAATAAGAAGAAGAAGAAGAACAAGAAGAAGAAGAAGAACAAGAAGAACAAGAACAAGAAGAAGTAGAACAAGAAGAAGAAGAAGAAGAAGAAGAAGAAGAAGAAGAACAAGAAGAAGAAGAACAAGAAGAACAAGAACAAGAAGAAGAACAAGAACAAGAACAAGAAGAACACGAACAAGAAGAACAAGAAGAAGAAGGTGGCAATACCAGGAGACACAATAGTCAGCGGCAAAGAATTAGAAAAGATAACCAAATATCAGGATTTAGAAATAGAAATCAAAAAGCTATGGAATTAGAAAGCAAAGACAATACCAATAATAATAGGCGCCTTGGGTGCAATCCCAAAAGACCTGGATCAACATCTGAAAACTCTCAGCATTGACAAGATCAACACTGGTCAAGTACAAATGGCGACATTGCTAGGAACAACATATACAGTATTCAACAAAGATATCTCCAGCCATCCATATTATTGGAGAAGGCCATCTCAAGCTTAACACCAGAGAGCTGTGTTCAGATGATGATGATGATGATTTCTAGAAAAGTGTTTTATGCACAGAAATGCGTTCAGCCACGCCGGCCACGTGGCCACGGATGTGCACACGACTGGCTCTCTGGCTTGAAAACAGAGATGAGCACCGCCCCTAGAGTTGGGCACGACCAGCACGCGTGTGTGTGTGTGGGGGGTGGGACCTTTACCTTTACCTTTTTTTTTAACCAGTTCTACAATCTCCCTCGTCATTTCCCCATGGCTGAGCGAGGATTCGAACCTCACCGCCAGAGCCTGTCACTCAGTCCACCACACCACCCTGAGCAAGCAGGAGGGTGGCAGCAGGAAAAGAGGAAGGCGCAATGCGAGACGGCCCGACTCCTTCAAGGAAACCACAGGCCAGAGGTAACAAAAGCTGAACAGGGCTTGTCGAGGGCGAGACGTTTCGCAGGTCCCTCATCCACAGGGTTGCCTTAAATCGGCAGCAACTTGACAGCCCATAAAAAAACAACAACACAACACATAATTGGCTGGCTTTACCTTGGCTGGTGGAAGAAGAGTAAGAATGCTCCAGGGTTATGAGGCTACTTTTGGAGGATGGTCCTTCCACGTCATGGTCTCTGATATCTGGGGGGTTGCTTGTTTTGGGGTCTGGTGCCTTACGCCGGACGAGGGCCTGCCTTTTTTTACCACGCCCCTTTTCGGCACCCTGTGGGGGAATATAATTGTCAGATATTAGTTAGTGAAATACATGTATTAGACACGATGTTCTATATATATTTGATGTGGCAGCGGTGAAGAAGGCCAATTCCATGCTAGGGATTATCAAAAGGGGATTGAAAATAAAACAGCCAACATTATAATGCCGTTATACAAAACAATAGTAAAGCCCCACCTGGAGTATTGTGTACAATTCTGGTCACCGCATCTCAAGAAAGACATAGTGGAACTGGAAAAGGTGCAGAAGAGAGCGACTAAAATGATTACCGGGCTGGGGCACCTCCCTTATGAAGAAAGGCTAAAACATTTGGGCCTCTTTAGTCTGGAAAAAAGGCGCTTGAGGGGGGATATGATTGAGACGTACAAAATAATGCAGGGTAGGAGTAAAGTGGATAGAGGGAAGCTCTTCTCCCTCTCCCAAAATACCAGAACTAGGGGACATACACTCAGATCGAGTGCTGGGAGAGTAAGAACTGACAAAAGAAAATATTTTTTCACCCAGCACGTTGTAAGTCTGTGGAACTCCCTGCCACAGGATGTGGTGATGGCATCTGACCTGGATGCCTTCAAAAGGGGATTGGACAGATTCCTGGAGGAAAAGTCCATCACAGGTTACAAACCATGATGGAGATGTGTAATCTCCAGGCTTAAAACCAGGGTGCTTCAAAGGCCAGAGGCAGGGGAGTGGGATCAGGAGACAGAGATCTAGTCTCGTGCGATCCCAGAGGCATCTGGTGGGGCCACTGTGAGATACAGGAAGCTGGACTAGATGGACCTTTGGCCTGATCCAGCAGGGCTCTTCTTATGTTCTTATGTATTTAATTGATTTAAAGAGAGAGTCTGTAAAAGTGCAAAGTCACAGTGACTCAATGTATAGTTTTTTCTAACAGAGTACAGATGTTAAGAATTAACATAATGAATTTTGGCTGATGCAAGGGGTTGCAATAGCTATGAGGTAATGTCATTTAGGATTGGACAGACACGTGTATAAAAATGTTCTGCAAATCCTTGTTCGTTGGGTCTTCCGTGAGTAAAGGCACCCACTTTGTTTCTCTGTCATATATTTTGTCAATGTAATATATGCTGTTATGCTGTTGAATTTTGTATAAATGTACTAATGTGACTTTCTCCCTCTATGCTTTGTTGAACTTTGTATAAGTTCTGTGATGCTGTGATATATTTTTGTACAGTTTGCAATATAGCTGTTTGGTTTTAAGAAAACTCTATCTCTGGCTAACTATTTATTCAATAAGTATTGCTTCTGCTGGCTGATCCCACAGCACATACTCTGACAATAATAAAACATATGGCCTCCATATATTGTTCATTATACATGACAACAAGATAATATTGCAACAGGAATCCCTTATACGCAAGGGTTGTCCCCCCCCCCAATCGTAGATGCAAAAATCTGTGGATAACAGCGAAAACTAAATACAGTGGTGTCTCGGATAACGATGGTAATTCGTTCTCCGAGGTTAGTTTTATCCGAAACACGCTGTTATCCGAAACACAGTTTCCCATAGGAATGAATGGGAAACCGTTTAATCCGTTCTGGAGCCTAGGAAAAAGGCACAGACACCTGGTTTTTTGCTCAAAACCCTTTAAAAAGTTCACTTTAAAGGTACAGATGCAATGCCACCTGGGATAACTTATTTACTGATGCATACTGGAAATTCATTATCTGAGGCAGTCCATAGGGAAATTTCGTTATCCGAGGCAGCCCATAGGAAGATTCGTTATCCAAGGCAGCCCATAGAGAAAATTCGTTCTCCAAGGCAGACCTATACCTAGGAATTGTGATTCGTTATCTGAGGCAGCCCATAGGGAAAATTCGTTATCAGAGGCAGCCCTATACCCAGAAATTTGCAGTTGTTATCCGAATTATTCGTTATCTGGGGCAGTTGTTATCCGAGGTACCACTGTATAGGCCATCATCAAGTGGGGAAAAAAACCTGAAAAAATATTTTAACTGGCCACTAGAGGATGCCAGAGACCATGTTATATATAATATTTCCAACCAGTGGATAAGTGAATCCATGGATACAGTGGTCCTAGTGTATTTGGATTTGAGGGTGTGCAGATTTATGATTTTGGAGGTCTCCTCTGAGCGGCCTGGGAAATTTTGCCATCTAGAGTCCAAAACCACAACTCTGAAGGCCTACATTTGGAATGGATCAGGACTTTAGGCCTCTGGCTGCGGAACTCCAGGTTGCGAGTTCGAAACCCTACTGGGCCTTCTTGACAGGAGTCGGACTCGACAGGGCCTCTTTTCGCTCTGCAGTTCTAAGAGTCTTATAAGATAATTAAGACTAACATCATTTGTGATCCAATACAGGGATCTCACGTCGCCAACAGTGTTTCTTAACTTTCAGTCTGTACTCAAATCTGGTAGCAGAAAAAGGACATAGCCTTAATTACACCTGGCCCCCTGAATATCACCTTCCTGCAGTGAAATATTTTAATGCTGGGGCAGCTTTTTTCATTTTTAGAGATTCCTCAGCAAAGGGCAAACAGCTTTCCCGTCTCGTGCAGAAGACGACTGAATGAAAAACATTAAACCTATGGAGAGTGATTTCTCTCTCTCTCTCTCTCTCTCACACACTCACACACACACACACACACACACACACACACACACACACACACAAACACACACACACACACATGGCAAAAACCAAACTTCAGCACATTCTTCTGGAAAAACTACTTGGGCAACCCTTAGAGAAATTATATATTGCTTCATGTTATTTTAAGTTTATTTTCATTATATTTACTGTATTTTTATGTTTATTTTGTTATATTGTATGAATTACTGTACCATGGACCCTCTTATGAAGAGTGATTTAACTAACACACACAAACACACACACACACACACAGAGAGAGAGCAAAAACCGCACATTCTTCTGGTAAGACTACTTGGGCAACCCTTACAGAAATTATATAGCACTTCATGTTATTTTAAGTTTATTTTCATTATATTTACTGTATTTTTATGTTTATTTCATTATATTGTATGAATTACTGTACCGCAGACCCTCGTATAACAAGTGGTTTGTTTAACAGATAATCCGCTTAAAGGAAAAAAATATTCCGGAGATAGAGAAAAATCTTAGAAAATAAAGATTGGTGTCTTTATTTTACCTTCTGGTAGGAAGTAAACCGCCCAGAGTAGCCGTGTAGCTAGATGGAGCGGTATATCAATCAATCAATCAATCAATCAATCAATCAATCAATCAATCAATCAATAAAATCGCTTAACAGAATTCCCTATGGGGTGGATCTGTACAACAGAAAAACAATCGTGGTTAAGGATAACTCCACTTTCAAGGCATTCCTATGGGAAATCTGTACCAAGGAAAATCTGCTTAACAGAAATTTCATTTGGAACGAGTTAATGCATTTTATACAAGGTACTACTGTATAGGCGTTTTCCTTGCACTGTATTGTATTGGTTGTTGTGAATGGCCTCACTGCCAGAGGATTGGTATAAAAATCAAAATCAAATCAAATCGATAAATACCCGTTTGGGTCGGCTGGGCCTCTTAAATATGGTAGGGACGGCTCCAGGCTTGAGGTCTCTTCGCCCCGAAGCGACATTGCCCCAAAAATCTGTGTTCCGAAAATGCTCCGAGCAGACGACGTCATTGTACGATGGAGTGACGTTCGGCCTTCCGATGTTCACAAGCCACTTTTTTAACTGGTCTTCCTTTGTGAGGGGAAACCTGAAACAGTTTTTGGTGGGAATGTGTTTTTAAAAATATATCCAGGTTGTCAGTTACAGTCAGCTTTCTGCAAAATGCTTGTTAAGTAACTAAGGAAGGGGTGTGTTACATTGTGGAGTTTTTAATTTCTTGTTAAATTCCATTGTCTGCACAGCAGAACTACAGGAATTGACAAAGCAGAATAAGCTTCGAGTTCCCAACTAGTCCCCCCTTTTTTCCTCATCCACAGGCACTTACAGTCTCAGTAACTCACTCTCTAAGGGCCTTTTTACACGACCCCTAAGATCCGCTGGCCACTTAAATTTGGACCAGAGATCTTAGGGGTTCATCGCTCTTCGGGCGTTCCCACCCCCCTCCACACTTCCTGGCTGCTGGCTGCATGAGGGGAGGGAGAAAAAGAGAAAGAAAAGCATGCCGCTCACCTCATTCTGCCTCTGGTCTCTGTAAAAGTAGCTCTTAAAGGGGCGGGAGCCAAAAAACAACAAACAGAAGCAAGGAGAGCCCCGCACTCACTATCCTTACACCGGATCAAATAATTTTCACCTCCAAAAAGCAGGTACCTGAAAGCTGCGCTGGGACGCGCTAAAATGGGCGGGGTCGCACTTAATTTCCTGTTAACTCCGGAGCTGGTGGGTAAACATTTTTAAGCTCCGGAGCTGGGAGCCATTTGCCCCGGAGTTTAGGGGTCATGTATAAACGCCCTAAGATTTTAGGAGAAGGACTAAAAACCATTTTCTTTACTTACAGTTATGAACAGATCAAACAGCAAACTAACAAACATGACTGCTCTCGACAACAGACAACAATTGATCCACTGCTTGCAACAGGCTACTGATGGGGCAGGCAAGCTGAACAGAGACCTCACTTTGAAACAGGAGCGAACTGTTGGTTACTGCTGGATAGATGGAAGGTCATTCCAGCCCAGAATGGTCTCTCCTGCTCAAAACCTTCTAAAGGTAGCATGCAAGGTTGAAAAAATGGCAACACTTCACGGCTTAATATGACATGGAAATGCAACTGACGCCTGCCAAATTGTGGTTAATATAAACCATGGCTTAACATGATGCGTAAATGTGACCAATGCTTGCCAAACCATGACTAATATAGACCATGGTTTAAGATGATGTGCAAATGCAACCGATGCCTGTCAGACAGTGGCTAGAATAAACCATGGTTTAAGACAATGTGCAAAAGCAACTGATGCCTGCCAGACAGTGGCTAGAATAAACCATTGCTTAACATGATGTGAAAATGCGAACCCTTCCCAAACTGTGGCTAATATAAACCATGGTTTAACATGATGTGAAAATGAGACCAACCCTTGCCAAACTGTGGCTAATATAAACCATGGTTTAACATGATGTGAAAATGAGACCAACCCTTGCCAAACTGTGGCTAATATAAACCATGGTTTAACATGATGTGAAAATGAGACCAACCCTTGCCAAACTGTGGCTAATATAAACCATGGTTTAACGTGATGTGAAAATGTGACCAACCCTTGCCAAACTGTGGCTAATATAAACCATGGCTTAACGTGATGTGCAAATGCAACCAGTGCCTGCCAAACCATGGCTAATATAAACTGTGCCTTTGCATGATGTGCAAATGTGATCATGGATAACAGAAACCATGGCCAAGGATGAGACGCAGATACCTCCCAACGTAACCATGTTAAAAAAAAAATGTCCCCCACTTGCCTGTGAAAAGTGACGTGGGTGCCCCGCCAGCGCCTGTTCTTGCAACTGGGCACTGAACAGCAACTCGCCATGTTAGCGGCCGGATTCTTCCCTGGGTCTCCCCAGTGCGTGTCGGCCGCACCTTACCGCTCGCTGCTTGGGGGTCGCACGGCTTTTATCCGCTCCGAGGGTCCAGGTGAAGGTCTCAGCCTCGGAAGCATCCACAGGGCCACCTTTCTCGGGGACGCCCGTCCTGTGGGCCGCTCCTGGATTCCCGGACGAACCCTAACCCCTACCACGACAGTGGAAGGGAGGTCTTTTGGGCCAAAACCTTTCCCCAGCTCACATCCTTATCTCCCAGATAACTCTCTGGGAACGTGGAGGCCGTGGGTGTAACCCTTGAAGGAAATCCTTTGTCCCTGAAAAGAGGAAAAGCAAAGGAGCAGTTTACCACTGCTGTGGGAATAGGCTTCCGGGCATGACATAACCGGAGCCATTTTGGACGGCAACAACTTCCTGATGGCAAAGGTCCGCGTTTCTCTGCAACAGCAGACAAATCATGTCAGCACACTAGCCCTCCCTCTTCCCTCCCTTATTCCTGAGTTAAGCTTGCCAATAGGAGCAACATATCTTTGTCTCCTCTTCTTACTCAGTTAAGTTTGCCAATTAGAGCAATATCTCTTATTGCTAAAGCTAAAGCTTACCAATTAGATTAAGGCACATAGTTATACCTATACACGTAGAAATGCATATTGATTTAGACTTCCTATGTAACGCCTCTTTAACTGTACAGTGGTACCTCGGATAACGAATTTAATTCATTCTCCGAGGCAATTTGTTATCCGAAAAAATCGTTATCCGAAATGCGGTTTCCCATAGGAATGAATGGGAAACCAATTAATTCGTTCTGGAGCCTAGGAAAATGACACAGACACCTGGGGTTTTTTTGCTCAAAACTCTTTATAAAGGGCACTTTAAAGGTGCAGATATGATGCAGTCCAGGATAACTCTTTTTTATTTATTTATTTATTTATTTATTTATTCAACTTATATGCCGCCCACTACCCAAAGGTCTCTGGGCGGCTTACAATCAAAGAATTAAAACAATTTAAAATAGTTATAAATAAAATATCAATAAATCATCAAACAGTAATAAAAACCTTCTTTAAAATCATCATCCTAAAATTGTCATCAGCGGACCCACAATCTATATTGTATCAATTAAAAACCTTCTGATGCATGCTGGAAATTCGTTATCCGAGGCCGCACATAGAGAAAATTCGTTATCCGAGACAGATCCGTCTCACACGTGGGGGAGTCATATACAGTGGAAACTTGTACAACAAACGGTTTGTATAACATAAAAACTGTACAACATAAAAAATTCCGGAGAGAGGGGCAATTGGCTTAACAGAATTGCCTATGCCGGGGGTCTGCAACCCGCGGCTCTGGAGCCGCATGCGGCTCTTGGAACCTTTGCCGCGGCTCCGGGAGGTTCCCCTCGTGGAAGGGGTCCCGCGGCATTTAAACTAGGACCGTGGGGAAACTCCAGCTCACCGCCGCCGCTGTCCTCCTCGTCTTCATCTTCCTCCTCCTCCTCCTCCTCCTGGTGCTGCTGCAGCCGCTGCTACTGCTGCTGGTGCGCTGCCGCCGCCTTGGCGGCGGCGTTGGAGGGGTGGTGGGGGTGGCATCGGTGGCCGCCGGGGTTTCCTCCCGCCACGGGGGTCAGGGGCCGCTCAGGAGCAGCAGCAGCAGGAAGCCACGCGTGTTGGTAATCCTCCTCCTCCTCCCGCCACCGCCGGCAGTGGAGGAGGCGGAGGCGGCGAGGGGGAAGCGGGCAAAATGGCCGCGCCCGGCCGGGAAAAGGGCGAGGGGAGGCGGCGGCGGCCAGGCCCAAGCAGCCGGTCGGTTTGTGGTGGTGGTGGTGGCGGCAGCGGCGGCCTGGACGGACAAAAAGGGGGTCCGAAAGCAGAATGGAGGAGCGGACCGGGGAGATGCACGGTGGCCCAGCGCATCACTCGCCCTCCCGCTTCTTTCAGCCTCAGCCGCCCCTTCCCTCCGTCTCCTTCACAACCCAAACTTTGCCCACACACGCCCACACACCACGGCTGCAAGAAGGGTGTGTGTGTGTGTGTGTGTGTGTGTGTGTGTGTGTGTGTGTGTGTGTGTGTGTGTGTGTGTGTGTGTGTGGCATCACCCGCCCCTTCCCTCCGTCTCCTTCACAAGCCAAACTTTGCCCACACACGCACACACACCACGGCTGCAAGAAGGGTGTGTGTGTGTGTGTGTGTGTGTGTGTGTGTGTGTGTGTGTGTGTCGCATCACCCGCCCCTTCCTTCCGTCTCCTTCACAAGCCAAACTTTGCCACACACACCACGGCTGCAAGAAGGGTGTGTGTGTGTGTGTGTGTGTGTGTGTGTGTGTGTGTGTGTGTGTGTGTGTGTGTGTGTGTGTGTGTGTGTGTGTGGCATCACCCGCCCCTTCCCTCCGTCTCCTTCACAAGCCAAACTTTGCCCACACACGCACACACACCACAGCTGCAAGAAGTGTGTGTGTGTGTGTGTGTGTGTTTGGGAGAGGTCGCCGCTCGCCCGCTTCCAAAAAAAGGGACCAGCCGCGGGGTCGCAGGCCCGTCCTTTCAACCGCTGAGGCGGGCGCCACTCCCTCGCCTCCGGCTGCGGGACCGTGGCGGCGGCGGCGGCGGCGCTGGTAGGCCAGCAGCGCGGGTCATCGCCTCACGGAGCCTCGAACGGCGGCTGGCCCAGCGCCCGGTTGCTGAGGCAGAACAACGAGAACGGCGGCGGCGGTTGTATATATTTATTTAAATTTAGCAATGGTTTCGCGGCTCCCAGTTTTTTTTTTCCATCGGAAACGGGTCCAAGTGGCTCTTTATGTCTTAAAGGTTGCAGACCCCTGGCCTATGGGGTGAATATGTACAACATAAAAACGGTCGCGATTAGGGATTAATCTGTTTTCAATGCATTCCTAGGGGAAATTTGTATAAAGGAAAATTTGCTTAACCGAATTTCATTTGGAATGAATTAATTCCTTTATACAAGGTACCACTGTATTGGGAAAAATACGAGTATTTAAGAAGGTTGGGGTTTACTGGAGCCAGCGACTGGAAAAGTTTGTTTATTTATTTATTTATTTATTTATTTATTTATTTATTTATTTATTTATTTATTATTAGTGTGGATGACCGCTTTTCAGATATCTTGGGATGGAAAACTGCAGCCCGGGAAAGTGGTGCTGGAGGAGAGCTTTGGAGATGCGCTGGCCAGCCAGACGGACAAACAAGTGGGTGCTAGATCCAAGTCAAGATTGAAATACCTCTGGAGGCAATGATGTCAAAGCTACGTCTGTCCTCCTTTGGGAATGTCAGGAGAAGGCAGGATTCCCTGGAAAAGACAATAAGGCTCAGAAAAGTGGGAGGCGGCAGGAAAAGAGGAAGACCACACACATATGAGATGGACCAGACTCGGCCCTCCTGATGCTCTGGACCACAACTCCCAGAATTCCAAGCCTGTATTGCCAATGGCAAAGGACTGTGGGAGTGGTGGTCCAAAACATCTGGAGTTCGGACATGCCTGCCCTAAAAGAACCCACAGGCTCAAATTCGTAAGAGCTGGAGGTCGCTCATTTGCAGGGTCAAAGGTGATCTGACGGCAAGGAACAACAACTGAACAATGACAGGAGCTCAAACGGCCTTTCAAGGACAGGCAGGAGACAGGCAGGGGTCCGCAGCAGCAAAGCCAGGAATAAGGATCAGGAAACCCTTCGTTTCCAGTGGAATCACCCAGAGAGAAGAAAAGTTGAGTTAAAAGTAACTTTTAATGGGAAAAAATGCCTCCCCCTGAGAAATGCAGGGCCAAGCAGTTTCTGCTTCAAAGCCCTTGGTGTGATCTGTGTTTAGTTTCTCACACACATCCTAAAAAAGAATAGGACACAGAAGGCACTTTTTAAAAAAAAAGAGATTAATTGGCAGAGCTCTCTCTCAGACACAGCTTTGCCTTCTCTCATTAATACCTTCCAAGTACAGTAGGACTCCGGTATCCGCTGGGATCAGTTCCAGGCCTTCCTGTAGATAACGAAAACTGTGGATAAGAGAACAGCAAACACACACACACAAAAAAAAAACCCTGCTGTTTTGTGACAGTGGCTTGCTTTATGGCTGCTGTTTGTAACAGTAGCTTGCTTTGCAGCTGCAGAATTTTTTTCCCCTCTGCCAACCGTGGATAATGGAATCAGTGGTTAATGAATAAGTGGATACGGGGTCCTACTGTACTGTATATAAACCTGGGCTCTTGATACAAATCCCTCAACTTCTGTTGTAACTGGAATACTGTATTCAGAATGGTCAACACAACTGGCTTGCGACAATGTTATTCTTTCAACCCATATATGAGACCTTCACAACCCCACTGATAGCTAGAGAGTTCCTATATACAGTGGTACCTTGTATAAAGGACTTAATTCGTTCCAAATGAAATTATGTTAAGCAAATTTCCCTTTATACAAATTTCCCATAGGAATGCATTGAAAACAGAGTAATCCCTAATCACGACCATTCGTATGTTGTACGGATCTGCCCGATAGGCAATTCTGTTAAGCAAATTTCTCCTATCTCCGGAGTTTTTATGTTGTACAGATTTTATGTTATACAGACCGTTATATGAGAGTCCACTGTACAGTAATACACACACACACACACACACACACACACACACACACACACACACACACACACACACACACACACACACACACACACACACACTTTGGGCATCAATTTGATCTTGAGGGTGACATATACAGGTTGAAGGATTAACAACTCAGCAGGGTAGACCACTCCTAATATTGCTCATATAAAAACAATCTTAATTTCAAGTCTTTCTTCCTTCTAACCTTGAAAGAGCAAAAGCAACAGAGTCTCATCCTAGCACTTTAAAGTCAAATAAAAGTTGGTTTTTGCCCTCCCTTCCTTTCCACCACTGCCTAAATTGGTGCTCCCTTTGTAAAGTATCTCCCTGGACAGCAGACTACACAGAAGGGCTGTTGTATCCCACCCTTTCCTGCCACACCCCTTGCTTTTCATGGAATTTTTTTTTTTAAAAGGCTTTAGGAGTTTTCCTGACCCAGAATGTTGGGGAAATTTCTGTTAGCAAAAATCTAACCTATCTGACCTAGAACATTAGGAAAATTCTATCTCTCTGATTCAGAATGTTAGGAAAATGCTATGTATCTGATCCGGAATGTTAGGAACATTCTATATCTCTGATTTAAAATGCTAGGAAAATTCTATGTCTCTGACCCAGAATGTTAGGAACATTTTCTATTTCCCATTCAGAATGCTAGGAAAATTCTCTATCTCTGACCCAGAATGTTAGGAACATTCTCTATTTCTCATTCAGAATGCTAGGAAAATTCTATGTCTCTGACCCAGAATGTTAGGGACATTTTATCAGTTCTATGTATCTGAACCAGAATGTTAGGAAAATTCTATATTTCTGATTCAGAATGTTAGGAAAATTCTACTATCTGACCCAGAATGTACGGAACGTTCTCTCTCTCTGATTCAGAATGTTAGGAAAATTCTATGTATCTGACGCAGAATGTACGCAACGTTCTGTATTTCTGATTCAGAATGTTGGAAACATTCTGTATTTCTGAACCAGAATACTAGGGAAAATTCTGTGTACCTACTGTAACCCGGAATGTTAGGAAAACTCAGTATTTCCGTCTCCCTGTATCTATGGAGCAAAGTACAGTACAGGGTAACCAGAAGGCGTACACGCGAGTAGTTTTGCAATGTAACAAGATCCCCACCAAATCCTCGATCGTTAACAAACGCAACTCCGAAAAGAACCAAGCAAGTGCAAGATTACTGTTGTTGTTTTAATGTGTTGTTTGCTCCTACGGGGCTTGCAACCCCGGACCGGCGCCCTGTTGGAACATCATCTTCCCCTGATCTCTTTCTTTTTTCTAGATTTCCTTCGACTTCCTCGCCCGGCCCAAAGAGATACGCAAAATGGCTTCCCCTCCCAAAAAATAAAATATCGACGGCCAACAATGGGCGATCTCGGTCTATCTTTTTTAATAAGTCTACGGTGAGGGCGCCCCAGAAATACACATTTTATAGAACGGCTCTTCCCCCCCCCCTTTTCCTCCAACCCCATAGATCTTCCCCCCCATCATTATTATTATTATTATTCTGGCCCCTTTGGAACTCACGGCCACCCTCCGTCTCCCATGCACCGGCCTCTTTCCAAGACAACACGTCCAAGCCCAGCAGATCCGGCTCTCCCAAACGCCTCCTTTCTTCTGGCAACGAGGCTGACCCGCAAGCAGCCGCGTTCACACGACGCGCCGGGCGCTCTGCTCTTTCCCCAGCCGAGGAAAAGCGCCACCAGGGCCTGGGATTTACCTTCCCACTCACCCCACCCCCGCATTCAGGCGGCAAAATGGGCTGGCCCGCGTTGGGAGATGGGCCAGTAGGACGTACCACTGTTGCGAAAGGGGGAAGTGTCTGCTGTCCTCTTGGGTCGGCCTTGAAGCGCCTTGCAAGGAACGCCCGTCGCGCGGCTTTGCTCATTGCAAAACTTGGTTTAGTTAAGCCCAGGGGTTTAGGACCGGCTTTATGCCTGGTCCTCCCTCCCTTCCTCCCTCCCTCGTCGTCTGAAGTGGCACAGCCCCAGCTGGCCCCTGTTTTCCGCCTCATCGTGGGGAGGAATCGCACAAGATCCGTCCCCACCCCAAATACAGCAAATAAAAGAATAGGAAATAGGGGCAAAATATACCTACCCCCAAAAAAAATACCCCAGTTATGACCAGGTTTATCTGCAGGGGAGACCCTTGAAATGCCCCCTAAAGTGGAGAACTCGGGAACTCCCAAGCATTTGGGGGCATTTGGGTCGAATCTGTAGGATTTTCTAACAAAAAAAAGTCTTATGGCAACTTCTAGAGCTAGCACATGGGTGTTGGGTCCTTGCATTTTTAATCTCTCACTCTCTCCCTGAAATCTAGAGATAGCAAGGTGGACAATATAGATATATGTCACATGCACAATAAATATATATACAGTACTGTACAGTGGTACCTTGTATAAAGGAATTAATTCATTCCAAATGAAATTATGTTAAGCAAATATTCCTTTATACAAATTTCCCATAGGAATGCATTGAAAACAGGGTGATCCCATTTTATGTTGTACAGATTCGCCCCATAGGCGATTATGTTAAGCAAATTTCCTCTATCTACGAAATTTTTTTATGTTGTACAAATTTTATGTTATACAAATTGTTTGTTATACAAAGGTCCACTGTATATATATTACGGCTTGCTTTTGTCTGCTGCTCCAAAAATCCGATTATTTCTGCGATTTTGCAGTTTAAGCCTGGATTGCATTCATTCGTCTCCTGCGGAACCCCCATTCTTTTCATTTGCCTTTATTTTCCACCCGCTTGAAAAGAGCGAGGGAGAAAAACAACACTTTCCCAAACATAATAGACCAGGCATGTCCAAACTTCGGTCCTCCAGATGTTTTGACCACAATTCCCACAGTCCTTTGTCATTGGCAAGCTAAGCTTAGAATTCTGGGAGTTGTGGTTCAGAACAACAGGAGGGCCAAAGTTTGGACATGCCTGTAACAGACTAATGAAGGTATTGTAGCGTTAAAGAGCCAGTGGACGTGATTCTGGTTATTTTCAACTTCAGATATCCAGGAATGTAAGCTGGACGGGGCAGGGAACTATTTTACTGCTTCTCAGCCTTCCAGAGTGGCTTGCAAACCATCAGGATCCAATTCCCTGAATGCCTTCTTAGAGTTAAGATAGTTTTAAATGTTCACTTGGTTTTAATTCTCCCAATTGCATTTGGAACTAGCATCGAGTTTATTTTATTTTTTTATTGTTTAAGAAATTTTTAAATCTCTGCCCCTTCAGCTATTGTGAGCTGCCTTGGGGCTCCTTATCAAAAGAACAGCTAGCAAAACCTGAAGTTTTTGAACTGCTGATTGTGGGTCCTGATGGCAGTTTTAGTGTTGTGTTTTAACATATTGTATTTATTGTATTTATATGTTTTATTGTTTTAGCTTTATCTGTAGTTTTGATGTTTTAATTGTTTATTTTGATTGTGAGCTGCCCAGAGACCTCTGGGTAGCAGGCAGCATACAAGCTATATTAAAAATAAATAAATAAATAAATAAATAAATAAATAAATAGTAATAATACTGTAATGTGTTTTTACACAGAGAGAGAGAGAGAGAGAGAGAGAGAGAGAGAGAGAGAGAGAGAGAGAGAGTACTGTATATATATACTGTATATCTGGCCACATGGCCACTCTGGGCTGCAGGTTTGTTTTATTATTATTATTATTATTATTATTATTATTATTATTATTATTATTATTATTATTATTATTATTATTATTATTAACAGAAATTTTGAAATAAAAAGCAGGAGCCCTGTGTGTGGCCATTGCAAAATAAAAACACAGAAACAGTGACCTTGCACTGAGCAGGCAATGAAAGTGGGGTAATTTAACACATAAGCTGCCTAGATGGCCTAAGCACATCGGATCTCCCCGGATCTCGGAAGCTAAGCAGGGTCGGCCCTGGTTAGTATTTGGATGGGAGGCCACCAGGGAATACCAGGTGCTGTGTAGGCACCTGGAGTAGGAACTGGCAAATCAGTCCAGTATTCCTGCCAAGGAAAACTCCATGGACCTGGGGTCACGAAGGGTGGATCACGACTGTAAGGACACCACCACCGCAACAAATTTAGCACATAGATCAGGACACTATTGGGGCCTTGGGAGTTAATGATGGAGTCCCAACTCCCAATCAACCCCAGTCAGCCTAATTAGGGTCAGGGATGAGAACAATAATCCGATTTCTCAAAAAAAAAAAAAAGCCATTGTGCTGGGAAAGCTGGGAGGCAAGAGGAGAAGAAGCAGACCAAACACGAGATGTCTAAACACCTTAAAGGAAGCCACAAGTTCGATTTGGCACACTCTTAAGCAGGGCTGTGGAGGGCAGGCCATTTTTTTAAATATTACTCATTCACAGGGTTCTTATACAACAGAGGCAGCCTGACGTCCGGCAACAACATGTCAACCTGTTGTTATTGTTGTTGGTATACCACCCAAGAGTAGACATTATATCCAGTCGAGATAAGCTTTGAAAAGACACCTGTCTTTTCTAATTCTTAAGTGATTTTGTTGAGCTCATCTCTGCGATCCAGTTTGGTGCATTAAGGTTTGTTGTTGCTAGATAAAATTAATGCAGACTTGTCCAAATATGTGTACTGCACAGGAAAAAAATAAACCAGAAACCTGCAGCATTTTGAGACAAGGATCATAATACTGTAGTAGGAATTACAGGTGGTTCATCTACATTTTCAGGATCTCTGCCCCCCTGACATTATGATAAGCATAATTTATCATTTATAATAGAACTATTGCTCCCACCTAGGCAGGAAAAATAATTTATTTTGCATTTGTCTTAAAACTTTTGTTAAAATTGATTTGGTTTAGTTTGATTTCGGATTGTTGCAAGTCCCTGGTTATTTTAATACAATATGCTAGCTTTATCTATATCTATATCTATATCTATACAGTGGACCTTGTATAACAAACAGCTTGTATAACATAAAATCTACAATAAAAATTCCGGAGATAGGGGGAAATTGCTTAACATAATCGCTTATGGGGAGAATTTGTACAACATAAAATGGGATTACTCAGTTTTCAATGCATTCCGATGGGAAATTTGTATAAAGGAAAATTTGCTTAACATAATATATATATATGTACATGTATACATCTATCTCTATATCTATCTATCTACTGTGTAGATAGAGAGAGAGAGAGAGACCCAATCTGGAAAATATTATAAATTATTGTGTTCTGTGCTGTGTTCCTTTTTAAAATCGAAAACTTCCCACCGGTAATGGAATACGATTCCCAATGTATTTGTAGTCACTATTTTCTGGGTATTTGGGGATTGGTAATAAAAGAAATACTGTATAGCATTTTGAAATTCAGTAAGGAAAAAAAAGTACTTTTTTAAAAAAGCAGGCTATTTATTTTTATAAGAAAATGTATTTATAAGAAAACAAAAGATAGCTTATCGGGCATGAATGAGCTTTATGGGGACCACCTTGGGGTTCTTGAAAGGAGAAAGGCGGGGTAAACATATTTTAAATAAACTGCTTAAATTAAATAAATAAAATTAATCTCCAGGCAGATAACGGAGTCAGTAAATTAGTGCAGGTTTTGTTGCCAGCCTCACAAATTGAGGCCACCATGCTTTCGGTCTTCCACCCCCCCCAGTGGTCCCAAGGATACGGAAGAATGATGGGAGTTGTAGTCCGAGGCTAGCAAATATGCTCGACGCTCAACCCGTTCCTGAGACCAAATTAAAATCAAAATACAAAAATACAGTTTAAATCCCTCCCTGAATTTAAGAAACAAAACACGGAGGTGAAACTTACCACCCCCTTCGAGACGTTCAAAGCTTGGCCGGCAAACGTCTTAAGTCGCAAAGGTTCTGATTCAGTTACCTTTTCCCCCGTTCAGGCAACTTTCGAAAAGAAACAAAAACGCGTGTACCGTTTATAAAGTTTTTAATTTTATTTATTTATTTTTATTATCCTTTTTTAAACGGCCAGCTTTATTCCCCCCCCCCAAAAAAAAGAGGTGCGTTTGCTTTGAACAATCCCACGAAATCGCTTGCAAACCTAACTCGCAAAAATTCTGATTTCCCCCCTGGAAAGTTACGACGGTTTTGGAGGATATGAAAGATTTTTAGAGTTTGCTGTGTGTTTTTTTTTAATTATTATTTTATTTCCTTCTCGGGGAAGGAATTAACCGATGCACTTTCCTGTCCTTGCTAGCCTGGGCAAAAAAGAAGGGAAGTGGCATATGGAGGCGGGCGGCGTGGAGCGAACAGGCAGGGAAAAAGGTACGAGCTTGGGATGATGATGATGATGATGATGATGATGATGATGATGATGATGATGATGATGATGATGATGATGATGATGATGGGGGTTGTGGAAAAAATTGATTTTTAATTTTTATTTTTATTTTATTTTTTTGCTAGGCATGAAAGAGGGTCGGAGGAGAGAGGAGACTCTGCAAGGATTCAAAAGATACAGGAAGCCACTGCTTCAAAGGTGCTGATCTGGGCTATTTAAGTAATAGCCAAATGTCAGGGTTTCCCCCCCCCAGGGGTTGCCAACTTTTAAACCAGATCCCGTTGCTATGCAGGCAACAGCGGGAGGAACCTTGGATCTGCAGCCTCCTTTCTCCTTCGGCATGAAGTGAAATAAAATGCATTGGATTCCTGTATTATTCCAGCATTTAACATGCCATAATAGAATGATTATAGAGCTTGAAATATTATTATAACCGAGAAGACGATCGGTGCAGTGAGTAAAAGTTTCTATAGGTCTTGTACATGTTTTATAAAAAAGGAAATGCAGAAAATAAAACAATAAATTGAAGGGGGGGGGGTCCAGCGGTTTGCCAGGCCAGTGCAAACAAGGGAATAGACTCAGAGCAGTGGTGTCCAAACCTTTTCCCTCCAGATGTTTTGGACCACAACTCCCAGAATTCCAAGCCTAGATTGCCAATGACAAAGGACTGTGGGAGTGATGGTGCAAAAAATCTGGAGGGCCAAAGTTTGGACACCACTGGAGTAGAGAGAGACACCCCTGTGTCAGCTACTGTACAGATAATCGCTAATGGTTTGGTTAAAGCTATAAATAACTATTGCTGATTATAAAATATCTAAATAATTAGATAAATAATTTTATTATTCTCATAGTTACCCTGTTATATTGATATTACTTATTTAGATCATCTAGTTCAGTCTCATATTTATTTTAGTCTGAGTTTCTGTCTTACCACCTGCTCCTAACAAACACATTATAATATTCCTTCCCATATACTGTGCACATTCAGTGTTGAACAAACTTGAATGGGCAACAGCTTTTGGACTACAACTCCCAGAAGCCTTCACTGCTAACTGCAGGCAAGGGACTCTGGGATTTCTAGTCCAAGAACATATGGAAACCCAAGTTTAAGTTCCCTATAGGTGTGGCATCCAAAGACCCGTCATGCTGCTTCTTTAGCTGTGTCTCCTTTCTGCCTGCAGCAACTTCAGACTGGGGGGAAAATACCATACAGTGCAGCCAGTCTTATGCCTTAAAGGCAGCAGTAAAGGCTCAGAACTAACAGTCTACTTTTTACTTGCCATTTTTTTTAATTTAAAATATTTTTACCCTGCCTTTCTCCTTAAAAGGGGACCCAAGCCACTTTACATCATTAAAAGGGCAGTGTTTAAAACCTAAAAACATTAAGTAAACACATATTAAAACAGAATTGCGCAAGTATCAAGCATGGTAAATAAAATCAACAGTAAAAATGCATTTAAAAGCAAAACAGGACAAATAATCTTTGGAACCAATTTTTGTGTGTTTTGTATTATGGCATTTTTATATGTGTTTAACCACCTTAAGTTTCTTTTGGGAAAATCTGGTGGGATATAAATATTAAAAATAAATAAATAAATAAATAAACAATCCAAGTTGGAAACTCACTAAAGAAAAGCCTGTCTGAAGAAAAGGGCCTTTAGATATCAGTTTTATATAGCAAAATACGCCATGCCATAGAATGGTTTTTGTTTTTGCTCCAACAGATTAACTTCCTTAAAAATGTTTGTTTTTTAATCCTGTAGCCTTTGTCCAGCGGCACAGCCCAAGAGTACCCCCAGAGGACGACGCTGCTGAATTGATTTCTGATACTGTACTCTCTACTTTGGAAACCCTGGAAAAAGGGTCCCTGTAAGGCAGAATTGACTTGAAGGTATGTACAGTAGTTATTTATTAGTTTTATGGTGGGATATGTCTTTTAAATGCTATTTCACCATCTCTGTTTCTGGAATTCTGGATGCCCGTGTGATTGCTGGTGGCCAGAATAGCACCACATAAAAGGCAGATATCACTTGACCTGGAGGCTTTGCAACATTTTGATTGTGTTTATTTATTTATTTAGGTGGAGGGACCCCAAATTGGGATTCTGTGCTGTTGGATTTTGAAAAAGGGACAGAATTCTAAAAAAGAATCATAGAATCATAGAATCATAGAGTTGGAAGAGACCTCAAGGGCCATCCAGTCCAACCCCCTGCCATGCAGGAACCCCCATCACAATATTTCTGACAGATGGCCATCCAGCCTCTGCTTAAAAACCTCCAAAGAAGGAGACGCCACCACCCTCCTTTGTGGCAGCATCTTCCACTGCCGAACAGCTCTAACCATCAGGAAGTTCTTCTTAATGTTCAAATGGAATCTCTTTTTCTGTAGTTTGAAACCATTGCCCCAAGCCCTGCTGTCTGAAGCCATGGAAAACAAACCTGTTCCCTCTTCAATATGACATCCTATCAAATATTTAAACACGGTTATCACATTCCCCTCTCAGCCTTCTTTTTGAAAGGTTAAACAATTCCCAGTTCCCTAAGCCGATCCTCATAAGACATTTCTTCCAGACCCTCAGTCATCTTGGCCGCCCTCCTCTGTACCCGCTCGAGGTTGTTTTAAATTGAGGTGTGCAGAACTGGACACAGGACTCCAGGTGGGGTCTGACCAGAGCAGAATAGAGTGGGACTATCACTTCCCTTGATCTAGACTAGAGATGGGCGTTTCGTTTCGGAAGGGGACTGGTTCCGAAACGAAACACGCCAGCACAGCGGGCGCTCGGAACCGGAACCCAGTCCCACCCTCTGGAACAAAATCAACCACTGTCTTTACCTTGCTGTAGTTCGCGCTGGGCGAAAAATCCAACCAGGAAGCAGCCTCCGATGCGTCATCTTTCCCTCTCCCTGGCGCTGGCCAGTCAGGAGCTGTGCAAGGACATGCATCGTCCCGCCTCCCTGTCTAATTGGCCAGTGCTAGGGAGAGGGAAAGATGACATTGCCCCTTCCGCACCCACCAGCTCCTTCTTGTGTTGTTAACCCTGCTTTGTTCTTTCCACAGTGTTTTGTGTGTGGAAGATTTGCACGCCCAGTTATGGTGAAATCGTGCTGCGCAATCAACTGCAACAACAAGTTTTCCCACGGCAACAATATCTCCTTCCACAGGCAAGTGTGTTGCTTTTACGAGGGGCTGCCTCAGGAAGCCCCCTTGGCTTAAGCCAGGGGTGTCCAAACTTTTTGCAAGGAGGGCCAGATTTGGTGAGGTGAACATCTGTGGGGGCTGACTATTCAGCCACATTGGGCTCCCAGGCCGGACTTTGGACAAGTCTCTATAACGGTGGGGGCAAACCTTTGGCACTTCAGATGTTTTTGGACCACAACTCCCAGAATTCCGAGCGTAGATTGCCACTGACAACGGACTGTGGGAGTTGTGGTCCAAAACATCTGGAGTGCCAGAGATTCACCACCATTGCTCTATAACTTGCAAGGAGACGGGGAGGACGCTGCAGCAACAGAGCCAGGGGCGCGTAGGCTGGGCAGGTGGCGAGGGGGATGGACAGAGGCAGGGAGGGCAGGCAAACCATAAAACTGCAAGATGTCTGTGAAGATTCTCAGTCATCCAGGTGAGTCTATGTGGAAGTTGAGTCATGGCTACTGGGCTTCTTTTTGAGAGATAGAAACGTTTTGCTGCTCATGCAAACAGCTTCATCAGTCGGGATACAGCTAGTGCGGGTCCTCCAACTTATACTCAAGAGGTCAAAGCTGACTGACTACAAGATGGAGGACTCGCACTAGCTGTATTCAGACTGAGGAAGCTGTTTTGGATGAGCAGCGAAACGTTTCCGTCTCTCAAAAAGAAGTCCAGTCGCCATGACTCAACTTCCACATAAAACTGCAAGCTGACGTGTCCATCCGGTATGGGGAAGTCCAGCTTGCAAGGATACGTGACAGGCCGAGCCAGTGGGGAGAAGAGGCCGTGGGCCGCTCGAAATTTGAAAACGGGCCGCATTTGCCCCCCGGGCCTGAATTTGAACAGCCCTGGCTTAAGTGCAACATGTCGTGGGGCTAATAAATTCCCAGGGTTTGGAAAACTAAGCTGGTTGGCTGAACTGAGACAATGCTGATGCTGGAGAAAATGCCATGCCTCGCGGAGCCCCTGAGAGTCAGAACTGCCTGGGCCGCCTGTTTGTGTTGTTATACACTAGAAATATCCATACGCTGAGGTCAACATATTGTGGATCTTCATTTTGAAAAGCAATTCAATTCTGTGGGTCCCACAGACTTTTAAAGAGTAAACACAATAACAAGCCAGGGGTATCCAGGGAAGCCCTCCGTATGTTATCTAAAATGAAAAGCAGTCCAAGAGACTGTTTGTTCACGGGTTCCTCTGGGACTCCGTACTGTATTTCCGTAAGTTAGTAAACCCCAATAAGAGCCCGTGCCTTTATGTTAGCTAGATTTAATATACTGTATTTCCTATCTCAGTTTTGTCCAAAAAGACCATCATATCCCACTTGCTTGAAGAATTTGCAATTTTTGCCACTTTACATAAGAAGATAAGAAGAGCCATGCTGGATCAGACCAAAGCCCATCTAGTCCAGCTTCCTGTATCTCACGGCGGCCCCACCAGATGCCTCTGGGAGCGCATGTGACTAGATATCTATCTCCTGATACCACTCCCCTGCCTCTGGCCCTTGAAGTACCCTGATTTTAAGCCTGGAGATTATACATCCCCATCATGGTTTGTCACCTGTGATGGACTTTTCCTCCAGGAATCTGTCCAATCCCCTTTTGAAGGCATCCAGGCCAGATGCCATCACCACATCCCGTGGCAGGGAGTTCCACAGACTAATAACGTGCTGAGTGAAAAATATTTTCTTTTGTCTGTCCTTACTCTCCCAGCCCTCAGTTTGAGAGTATGTCCCCTAGTTCTGGTATTTTGTGAGAGGGAGAAGAGCTTCCCTCTATCTACTTTACTCATGTCCTGCATTATTTTGTACATCTCAGTCATATCCCCCCTCAGGTGCCTTTTCTCCAGACTAAAGAGCCCCAAATGTTTTAGCCTTTCCTCATAAGGGAGGTCCCCCAGCCCAGTAATCATTTTAGTTGCTCTCTTCTGCACCTTTTCCAGTTCCACTATGTCTTTCTTGATTTGCGGTGACCAGAATTAAAGTGTATTAAGATTTAGGGGCAGCGTTTCGATTTTGGTTAAAATCAGAAGTGAGTTTCAAGACCCACTGATAAGTCCAGGGTCAAGCCCCTCTCTCCAACTTCAGACAGTCTTCTGCCGGCCAGATGGTTTAAAGAAGCTTACTGCCCGTTGTACCAGGAAGGACCTCATTAGAAAAGCAAGTGACTTAACAGCTGGTCCCTTTAACGTCTTAGTGTGCTTTATTTTAATTGCATAAGTTGGCAATCGTCAGTAGTCATTGGCTAGCCAAGCCATTCACAATTGGGGTGTTGGTGTTTGCTATAGGGCACACTTGAAGGGGGAGCCACAGAGGGGAAATTGTGCTTTACACACCACCTTATAAGGTTATTCACAATGCGATGTATACATTAGGACCCCCGTATCTGCTGGGGATTGGTTCCAGGCCTTCCCATGGATAATGAAAACTGTGGATAAGAGAGAACGCCTGCCCACCCACCCCAAAACTGCTCTTTCCTCACAGTAGCTTGCTTTATGACTGCTGTTTTGAGACAGCAGCTTGCTTTATGGCCACTGTGTGTGACAGTAGCTTGCTTTAAAGATGCTATTTGTGACAATAGCTTGCTTTACAGCTGCTGTTTGTGACAACAGCTTGCTTTACAGTTTGCTTTGGGGCTGCAGAATTATTTAATTTTTTCCTCTGCCAACTGCTAGCTGAATCAGTGGATAATGAATCAGTGGATACGGGGGTCCTAGTGTATACAATCCTGATTCAGGCTACAGTTCGTTCACGCCGGGTTTTGTACCCAGGGCCGACACACAGTTGAGAATGGCTGTGCTAGGATGGGGACCCTTTTAAGAAACTCTTGTATATGGTTCGACGTTCATAGGTTTCCTCTTGGGAAGAAAGAGGTCTTGAAAAAATGGGTTTCGAAGATCCGTCGCAAGAATTTCACTCCGACGCGGCACCACGTGATCTGCTCGGAGCACTTCCGTGAGTCGGATTACCTCGAGAACGTGGCGTCGGGGAGGCGATACCTGAAGCCAGACGCGATTCCCACGGTGTTTAATATCCCTGAGAAACCGAAGAAGGTAAATCTTGCCGCTCTCATGTATTCTCCTGCCTTCCACATACAGCTGAAAGTGGCTTTCTTGGGCAAATTTACGCTTGGCTTCGGCCTGGATTGGACCGGTTTTTGCTTTGTAAGCCAACCCTCAGAAGGAACTCATTTTTCTTCTGCTTCTAGTGCCGTGGTCTCATACAACTTTGGAGACCAGTAGCATAATCTGTTTTTTTTTAAACTCCAAATCTCTTCCCTAAATAGAGAAGCCATGTTCATTGCGAACTACTGGCTTAAATTCTTAACCCAGAATGTTCGTCTACGCCACGTGCCACACTCTCCATCCATTTTTTCCTTGAAGGGTGACCTGCAGCAGATGGTATTTGTTATTAAGCATTATGTGACCAAAATATTGCAGTTTTTTTTTCTCTTTAGGGCAGGGGTGTCCAAACTTTTTGCACGGGGGACCAGATTTGGTGAGGTGAACATCTGTGGGGGCTGACCATTTGGCCCCCAGGCCAGACTTTGGACAAGTCTCTATAACACTGGTGGCGAACCTTCGTCACTTCAGATGTTTTTGGACCACCACTCCCAGAATTCTGAGCCTAGATTGCCAATGACAAAGGACAGTGGGAGTTGTGGTCCAAAACATCTGGAGGGCCAAAGGTTTGCCACCACTGCTCTGTAACATGCAAGGAGGTGGGGAGGAGGCTGCAGCAATGGAGCCAGGGGTGGGTAGGCTGGGCAGGTGGCTGGGGGGATGGACAGAGGCGGGGAGGGCAGACAAACCATAAAACTGCAAGCTGACGTCTCCATCCGGTATGGGGAGGGGCCAGCTGGCGGGGATATGTGACAGGCTGAGCAGGTGGGGAGAAGAGGCCACGGGCCACTCAAAATTTGAAAATGGGCTGCATTTGGCCCCCCGGGCCTGACTTTGAACAAGCCTGCTTTAGGGTATTGAGAATTTATAGCTTTTTAGGAACTCATTACAAAAGTAAAAACTGCTTGCTGTCAATTTTCCTCTTCCCAAGCAGACTCCATTGTCATAGGACCCTAGACTCATAGAATGGTGAAGTTGGGCCACTGAGTCCAACTACAGGAATACAGATTAAAGGACACCTGCCAGGTGGTTGTCCTAATTTCTCTTGAAGGCCTCCAGGGTTGGAGCACTCACCCGTCTTGTGGGCATTGGTTCCACTGTTGTACAGTAGGACCCTGATATCCGCTGGAGATTGGTTCCAGGCCTTCCCGGGGATAACGAAAACCGTAGATAAGAGCGAGCACCTAAAACCTCCCAAAACTGCTGTTTTGTGACAGTAGCTTGCTTTATGGCTGCTGTTTTGTGACAGTAGATTGCTTTACAGCTGCTTTTTGTGACAGTTGCTTGCTTTGCAGCTGCTGAATTATTTATTTATTTTTCCCTCTGCCAACCGTGGGTAACTGAATCAGTGGTTAATGAATCAGTGGCTACGGGGGTCTTACTGTACTGCTCTAACAGTCAGGAAGTTTTTTCCTGATATTCAGCCCAAAGGTGGGTTTTCGTTACTTGAGCCTGTTGTTCTCCATCTTGTACTCTCGTATGATCGACAGCAGACCCTGCCCCCTCATCCGTAGTGCAGTCCTTCAAATATTTGAAAAGTGCTGTCATATCAGCCCCTCAGACTTCTTTTCTCTTGGCTAAACATGCCCAATTGTTTCAGACTTTCCTAACATGGCTCGTTTTCCAGCCCACTTTGGAAGTCGTCGTGACTTAAGGAGGCATGAGTTTTCCCACAAGGGTAGCTGATATGATAAACAAAAAACTGGTTGCTCTTAAAAAAAAACCCAGCTTTTACGGCAGACATGTCCAAACTTCGGCCCTCCAGGTGTTTTGGACCACAACTCCCACAGTCCTTTGCCATTGGAAACACAGGCTTGGAATTCTGGGAGTGGTGGTCGAAAACATCAGGAGGGCTGAAGTTTGGATATGCCTGTTTTAGGGTTTCTTTTTTCTTCAAAAAAAGAATTAGATTAATCTCCTGTTTGCTGCAGGAGATTAATATAGCTAAAGGGCCACGACGATGGGTCTACGTCAGTGCTCCCCAACCTTTTTGTCTCCACGGACCGTATTTGTTTGATTATTTTCCCGTGGCCCGGGGTGGGGGTGGGGAGGGGGAGATGGGGGGTGGGGGGGGGCAGGGGAGGGTGTGGGGGGGGGGGGGGGGGGAGGGAGGAGGGGGAGGAGGAGGTGCGGGGGCTTGGCGTGTGTACCTTGGGTGGCCACGGGAGCGGTGGCGGCGGCGGCGGCGGCGGCGCTTGCCGGCTGGGGGCGCGGGCGCGGCGCTCCCCGTGCGCACGGGGCGGGTGGGGGAGCCCGGGGCTCCTGGGCGGGCGGGCCCCCGCCTCCTCCTCCTCCTGTCGGCGGCCGGAGGCAAGCGGCGGCGCCGAGGTGCCCCAACCGAGGCGGGCGCGACGGCAGCGGCAGCGGCGGCGGTGCTTGCCGGCTGGGGCGTCGGGCGTGCGCTCCCGCGCGCACGGGCGGGGGGGGGGGAGCCCGGGGCTCCTGGGCGGGCAGGCCCGCCTCCTCCTCCTGTCGGCGTCGGCGGCCGGATTTGGCGGCCGCGGCCGTGGCCACGGCAGCCGCCCGGGTTCGGCTGTGGCTGGTCCGCGGCCGCCGCCGCCGCCCGCCTCAGTGGGGCAGCCGCTTGCCTCCGGCTGCGGCCTTCGGGCGGGCGAGCGGGGGGGGAGGGGAGGGAGGCCGGTGGGGGTGGCGTCTCCGGCCCTAGGCGCCACCGGGACCGCCGAGCCGGCCGCGGTGGCGGCGCGGCGCCCGCCGCGGGCCGCGGAGTCGTGGCCAAACCCAGGCGGCTGCCGTGGCCGCCGCGGCCGCCGACAGGAGGAGGAGGCGGGGCCTGCCCGCCCAGGAGCCCGGGCTCCCCACCCCACCGTGCGCCGTGCCCGGCGGCGGCGACTCCTCCTCCGGCTGCCCGCGAGAGAAAAGAGGAGGAGGAGGAGGGCGGCGGAGGAAAAGGGGAGGAGCCTCCCCGGCCTCCCCAGGCGGCCCGGTGCCAACCGGTCCACGGACCGGCACCGGTCCGCGGCCCGGGGGTTGGGGACCACTGGTCTACGTCACCTGGCCCAAAGATGGCAACGCCCCTCCCCCAGCAAGGGGGGGGCAAGGACAGTAAAATACTATTTTGTTATTTTGGTGCCCCCAGCCAGCATGGCATCCAGGGCACATCCCCCCCCCCGGCTCCCCTCTCGTTGGTGGCCCTGCATGGCTAACTCCCTGGAAGGCTTTATAACTTTTTACATAGTTTTGTAGTTGGGGGGGGGGTATTGTAGTACCCCTATATCAGTGATGGCGAACCTTTTAGAGACCGAGTGCCCAAACCGCAATTCAAAGCCCACTAATTTTTTTTTTTTTGCAAAGTGCCAGTACAGCCATTTCATCTGAGTACAGGTGGCTGTGAAGGAGCGATGTCGGGGTGCCCCCAGAAAGGGCTCCGAGTGCCACCTTTGGCACCCGTGCCATAGGTTCACCATCACTGCCGTATATCCACTGGGTTCGGTATCTGCAGTTTCAAATATTATTCGCGGTCTGAAAATATTAAGGGGGGGGAACACAACGCCCCACCGAGTATGGACTCTTGTGTGTGTGTGTGTGTGTGTGTGTTTTAGGGTGCTAAGAAGAGACAGACTCCGGCCCGCCGGAGGCCGCCTGACCCTCCGCCAAGCAGTCCGCCGCATCCCAAAGAGAGCGAGGCCGATTGTCCGTCCCTGGGAATGGGCGTCGTCGGTCTGGAGCATTCCTACTCCCTCCCCACAAGCCCAGGTCAGTGTGGAAGCAGACGGGACCTCGTTGTTGGAATGGGGAGGGTGCCTGTGAAGAGCCCGCCGGTGTTATCGACGCAACACGATCCTAGATGTCTAAAGAAATGTCCGTCAGTCCTCGGGGGGCTCCGGCGGCATTCTGGGCTCTGTAGTTCGGTGAAACACTTAGAAACCTGTCTTGCAGCTGCGTGCAGGCAGAATATCTAGGCGTTGCAGCTTGCGGACCAAACTTACAGACCGTCGGACATTTTGGTTCGCCCGGAGCAGGGCCTAGCTTGACGCCTCCACGGCCGGTTTGGAGTCTACTTCCTGTTGTTGATTTGCCCCTACAGGAAGCTGCCACAGTGTCTTCCTGGGAGATGCATTTGGCACGGGATGCCTCCAGAAGAACTACCACACCCAGGAAGCAGTGTGGCACTTTTCTTTCCTTCTCTTCTGTTTGTACAGTAGGACCCCGGTATCCGCTGGGGATTGGTTCCAGGCCTACCCATGGATAATGAAATCCGTGGATAAGAGAGAACGCCCACACCCCCCAAAAAAAAACACTGCTGTTTCATGACAGTAGCTTGCTTTCTGGCTGCAGTTTTGAGACAGTAGCTTGCCTTTGCGGCTGCTGAATTATTTATTTATTTATTCGCCCCGCCCCCCACAAACCATGGATAACTGAATCAGTGGATAATGAATCAGTGGATACGAGGATCCTGCTGTAATGCTATTGTTAGTTTAGGGCCACAGAGTTGGAAGGGACCCTGGGGATCTGGATGATCAAGTCCAGCTCCTGTCAAACCGGATCAGTGGAGAATCCACATCTCAAAATGTCTCCCTCTGCAGCCGGATGCTTAAAACCACTGAGCCACCCAGCCGTTCTATAAAAATAATAATAGACGTTTCAGAGAGGGTAGCCGTGTGAGTCTTTTCAAGAATTTCAGGCAAAAAATCAAAGAAAAACAAAACACAACAAAAGACACAAAACCTGTGGCACCTTGAAGATGTAACTTTCATATTTTAACGTAACGTTTCGTGGACTACATGTCCACTTCTTCAGACATAGAGCAGCAGAAGGAGGTGTGAAATATAATATGAGATGGGATATACATTTCATGCCAGGTATTCATTGGCTGTAGTATATAGAGTTGGGGGTGTGGATAGGGGAGGGGAAGGAGAAGGAGGGGGGAGAAGAGGAGGTAACGAAACGTTACATTAAAATATAAAAGTTAGTCTTTAAGGTGCCACAGGTTTTGTGTCTTTTGTTTTGTTTTGTTTTGTTTTTCTTTGATTTTTTTTTTTGCATAAAAATAATAGGAATCAAGGCCCGAGATAGCCAGGCAGCCTTGAAACGAAGCCCTCGTCCAGATGAGGGAAATGACAGATGTCGGTAGGTGTGGGTCTATATGGGCTGGAACTCCCAGAATTCTGCCTGGGAAATGATTGGAGAATTCTGGGCATTGGAGTTAAAAACAAACAAGCATAAATGAACCTAAAAGACGGTAGGACCCCCCGCAAGGCAGATATGTTGTGAATCAAGAGAGGATGCCCCGAAAAACTTCTTATAAACCGTGTTTTCTTCAGTGTCCTGTTG
Source organism: Phrynocephalus forsythii (assembly GCA_029282475.1). Classification (NCBI taxonomy): domain Eukaryota; kingdom Metazoa; phylum Chordata; class Lepidosauria; order Squamata; family Agamidae; genus Phrynocephalus; species Phrynocephalus forsythii. Next base: position 7,985,427 of record JAPFRF010000024.1, read on the forward strand.
AAAGCAATTTTTCTTTGTATTTCTTTTTTAAGCAGAAAGGACATTGAAGGACTTGGTGGGACCACAAAAGCAACTTTGGCATGGCATTTAATTAATGTATTTTTCCATGTATAAGACAATTTTTTTTTTAGTAGAATGGTTAGACTAAAAATTTAGGATCATCTTATACACGGAAGCAAGCCAACGAGAGAAACACACCGTTGAGAAACTATTACAGCGGACCTTCATATAATAAACGGTTTGTATAACATAAAATCTGTACAACATAAAAAAACTCCAGGGAAGTTTTTTTGGGGGAAATTTGCTTAACAGAATTGCCTGTGGGTTGAATCTGTTGTACAACACAAAAATGGTCGCGATTAGGGATTATTCTGTTTACAATGAATTCCTATGGGAAATTTGTATAAAGGAAAATGTGCTTAACATAATTTCATTGGGAACGAATTTTGGGCTGGAAAATTGGGGGTTGTCTTATACTTGGGATGTCTTATAGATAGAAAATGCTGTGTTTATTACAAACATTTTTACCCTGCTTTTTTTTCCTTTAAAAAGAGCCAAGGCAGCTAATCTTGCAAGGCAATATTAAAAAGCCAAAAAACAGTAAAGATACAAATACAGTGGTACCTTGCACAAAGGAATTAATTCGTTCCAAATGAAATTCTGTTAAGCAAGTTTTCCTTTATACAAATTTCCCACAGGAATGCATTGAAAACACAGTAATCCCTAATCACTACCATTTTTATGTTGTATGGATTCGCCTCATAGACGATACTGTTAAGCAAATTTCCCCTATCTCCGGAATTTTTCAAGCTTTACAGATTTTATGTTATACAAGCTGTTTGTTATACGAGGGCCCACCGCAGTGGTTCTCAACCTGTGGGTCCCCAGATGTTCCAGGACTGCAACTCCCAGAAGCCTCCACTACTCGCTATGCTGGAAGGGGTTTCTGGGAGTTGCAGTCCAGGAACATCTGGGACCCACAGGTTGAGAACCTGTGGTCCACTGTATTTTAAAAGATCTAATACCACCCAGGCCTCACTTTTACTTTTTTTAAAATATATATATATATATATATATATATATATATATATATATATATATATATATATATATATATATATATATATATATATATATATATATATATATATATATATATATATATATATATATATATATGTTTTCGTAGATTTTCACAGGTATAGGTATGCATGTTAGGGTGGATTCGGGTTTCTTCCCGTGTAGAAATCTGGTTGTTTTGGCGACGTTTCGACGAGGTCTCACTCGTCATCTTCAGGCTGGTGTTCTGGCTTCTTTCTTCTTGAAGCAAAGCGTGATCTCAGTTGAAGTCCTTCTATAAATACTGCTGGGGTGTGTGGTTTGTTTGCTCTGTTGCTGATTGCAGGTTCCTTTGTTCCTTTGTTCTTTTGTGATCTGCTGTGTGGCTGAGGCGATCGTTAAGGGATTAACTGCTGGTGGCTGTTTAGATGGCTGTTTAGATGCTGGTGGGTTAGATGGCTGGTGGGTTCTGGCAGTATCCTGGGCTTTGGTGGAGTGGGATCCTGTGTCTTGTGAATTCATTTTGGTCTGGCTACGTGTCTGTGGTCTCCCAATGTTTTTGGGGTGTGTGAGTGTGCTCCATGTGGTGACTGGAGTGGGGTGCCGCAGTAGATGGTGCAGTCATGGTTTTGTTATTGGATGGTGGTTTCGTTTCATCTGTGGGAAGGGTCTGGGTTTGTGTTTGGTGTGGATGGAAGGTGGTGGCATCTTGTGTCCTTTTGGACCTGGTGTCAGTCTTTGTGACAGAGGCTCGTCTGTTGACCAGGGCTAGTTTCAGATGTCAGGCAAGCGGGAGGTGTCATCACGTTTATTCATGTTGTTTGGGTGTTTCTCTATTTCAATGGCTTCCATGATTATTCGACTGTTGAAGTGTTCAGTTTTGGAGATGAGTTTGGTTCTTTCAAAGTCAATTTCATGACCTGTTGTTTTTATGTGTTGGAAGAGAGAGGAAGATTTTCTTCTTTTTTGACTGCGTTCTTGTGTTCTGCGATGCGTGCGCTTATTCTCCTGTTTGTCTGTCCGATGTATGTGGCTGGACAGACTTTGCATGGTATTTCGTAGACTCCTTGGTTTTCTAGCTCAATCTTGTCTTTGGGGTTTCTTAAAATGTTGGCTATTTTTTGGTCGGTGCAAAAGGCTGTCTTGATATTGTGTTTGTGGAGAATTTTGCTGATTTTGTCTGTGGTGCCTTTGATGTAAGGGAGGAGGGCGGTGCCGTTGTTCTCTTCTGTTTCTTGGTTCTTGGGGGGTGTTTCCTTTTGGATTAGTTTGGTGATGGTGTTTTTTTGGAATCCGTTCGCAATTAAAACATTCGAGAGAGTGTGTAATTCAGTTTTTAGGTGGTCTTTGTCAGCGAGGCGTTTGGTTCTGGAGATGAGGGTTTTTGCTACGGAGTTGATCTGTGCAGGGTGGTGGTGTGATTGTGCATTTAAGTAGCGGTTTGTATGTGTTTTTTTTCTGGTAGATGGTATGTCCTAAGGAGCCGTCGGGTTTTTTGTAGATTAGGACGTCCAGGAAGGGAAGTTGGTTGTTGGCTTCTATTTCCATAGTGAATTGTATTTTGGGGTGTAGGCTAAGATGTGTGAGGAAGTTGTTCAGTTTATCTTTCCCGTGTGGCCAGACAACAAAGGTGTCGTCAACATATCTGAGCCAGAGTTTGGGTTTATGTTCGGACTTCTGTAACGCGTTGGTTTCAAAGTGTTCCATATATAGGTTTGCGATGACCGGTGAGAGGGGTGATCCCCTTCCTGGACGTCCTAATCTACAAAAAACCCGACGGCTCCTTAGGACATACCATCTACCAGAAAAAAAACACATACAAACCGCTACTTAAATGCACAATCACACCACCACCCTGCACAGATCAACTCCGTAGCAAAAACCCTCATCTCCAGAACCAAACGCCTCGCTGACAAAGACCACCTAAAAACTGAATTACACACTCTCTCGAATGTTTTAATTGCGAACGGATTCCAAAAAAACACCATCACCAAACTAATCCAAAAGGAAACACCCCCCAAGAACCAAGAAACAGAAGAGAACAACGGCACCGCCCTCCTCCCTTACATCAAAGGCACCACAGACAAAATCAGCAAAATTCTCCACAAACACAATATCAAGACAGCCTTTTGCACCGACCAAAAAATAGCCAACATTTTAAGAAACCCCAAAGACAAGATTGAGCTAGAAAACCAAGGAGTCTACGAAATACCATGCAAAGTCTGTCCAGCCACATACATCGGACAGACAAACAGGAGAATAAGCGCACGCATCGCAGAACACAAGAACGCAGTCAAAAAAGAAGAAAAATCTTCCTCTCTCTTCCAACACATAAAAACAACAGGTCATGAAATTGACTTTGAAAGAACCAAACTCATCTCCAAAACTGAACACTTCAACAGTCGAATAATCATGGAAGCCATTGAAATAGAGAAACACCCAAACAACATGAATAAACGTGATGACACCTCCCGCTTGCCTGACATCTGGAAACTAGCCCTGGTCAACAGACGAGCCTCTGTCACAAAGACTGACACCAGGTCCAAAAGGACACAAGATGCCACCACCTTCCATCCACACCAAACACAAACCCAGACCCTTCCCACAGATGAAACGAAACCACCATCCAATAACAAAACCACGACTGCACCATCTACTGCGGCACCCCACTCCAGTCACCACATGGAGCACACTCACACACCCCAAAAAAACATTGGGAGACCACAGACACGTAGCCAGACCAAAATGAATTCACAAGACACAGGACCCCACTCCACCAAAGCCCAGGATACTGCCAGAACCCACCAGCCATCTAACCCACCAGCATCTAAACAGCCATCTAAACAGCCACCAGCAGTTAATCCCTTAACGATCGCCTCAGCCACACAGCAGATCACAAAAGAACAAAGGAACAAAGGAACCTGCAATCAGCAACAGAGCAAACAAACCACACACCCCCAGCAGTATTTATAGAAGGACTTCAACTGAGATCACGCTTTGCTTCAAGAAGAAAGAAGCCAGAACACCAGCCTGAAGATGACGAGTGAGACCTCGTCGAAACGTCGCCAAAACAACCAGATTTCTACACGGGAAGAAACCCGAATCCACCCTAACATGCATATATATATATATATATATATACACATCTTTCTTATAGTTTCTCCAATCGATTCTGTCTCCGTTTTCTGTGCCGTCCTCTCCTTTAAGTGTCTGTATTCTCTCTGCTTTGTGTGGGTCTCCCCCCCCCATCCCACTTCCTTTTTTTCACTTAAAATGCTTCCGTTCTGGATCTTCCCTTGTCGTCTTCAGATGAAGAAAGCCCGGCAAAGTCGGCGACGCGGAACCGTCCTCCTCTCCCCCAGGATGGAGAAGGTGGGGAAGGATCGGAGCCGTATCTCCCGGAGGAGCCGGCGGTCAACTCGGAGGCCGAGCGGCAGAACTTCCGGGGGTTTTGCTACCAAGAGTCGGAGGGACCCCGCGCCGTTTGCGGCCGACTCCGGGACCTTTGCCGCCAGTGGCTGAAGCCGGGGAGACACACCAAGCTGCAGATGCTAGAGCTGGTGATCCTGGAGCAGTTCCTGGCCGTCCTTCCCCTGGAGATGCAGGGCTACGTGAAGGCCGGGGAGCCGGCAAGTTGTGACCGGGCAGTCATCCTGGCGGAGGATTTCTTAAAGAGTCGGCGGGCGGAAGAGGTGAGGCACTTCCGCCAGAGATGTCTCGGGGGGGGGGGTGGCCTCGAGGCCGAGGGGTGGAAGGGTCCCGGCGAGATTCAGCCGTGGGGCCCATCGGAATTTGGATTGGATCAGGGAAGGAGGGGAGAAACGAGGGGGGAACCTCGGGCAGAGACTCGTGCAGGGTTGCAGCTATGGACATAATAGCCTAAGAAGAGCCCTGCTGGATCCAGGCCAAAGGCCCATCTAGTGCAGCTTCCTGTATCTCACAGCGGCCCCACCAGATGCCTCTGGGAGCGCACGAGACTAGATCTCTGTCTCCTGATACCACTCCCCTGCCTCTGGTCCTTTAAGCCTGGAGATGACACACCTCCATCACGGTTTGTAACCTGGGATGGACTTTTCCTCCAGGAATCTGTCCAATCCCCTTTGGAAGGCATCCAAGCCAGATGCCATCACCACCTCCTGTGGCAGGGAGTTCCACAGACTAACAACGCGCTGGGTAAAAAAAATATATATTTTCTTTTGTCTGTTCTCACTCTCCCATCAATCAATCAATCATTTATTTGCATTAGCCATGGCCTTAGCAAAAAAAAAAAAAAAAAGGATAACATTTACATAGATATAAAATTGGCATACTAAAATCAAGATGATAAATACATATACAGTGGTACCTTGTATAAAGGAATTAATTCGTTCCAAATGAAATTATGTTAAGCAAATTTTCCTTTATACAAATTCCCATAGGAATGCTTTGAAAATGGAGTGATCCCATTTTTATGTTGCCATTACAGATTCAGATTCTCCCCTAGGCGATTTGTTAAGCAAATTTCCCCTATCTCCAGAATTTTTATGTTGTACAAATTTTATGTTATACAAGCTGTTTGTTATACAAGGGTCCACTGTACATGCAATATTCCTATATCAGATTTGGACAACTAATCCATAAATGATTATTATTTTAAAATCATAGTTGGCCTCATTTTAATTGCTGCTGCTAAAAATTTAGCTGTCTGTAGTGTCACCTGTTTGTCCCGGTCTCCGAGGACATACATAGAAATCAGATGAATGACCTGGCTTCTTTTCTAACATGGGGAAAAGTAATTCTTGCCGCACCTCTCTATAAAAGGAGCATAACAGTAGGCCATGGGCAAGTGTTTCAACACCTTCACCACATGAACATGTGTGATTTTGTAGAGGGATTCCTCTCACTCGCCATCCTTACCGCAGGTTGCAATGAGGGCCTCTCGCCTAGATGTGTTTAAAAGCGGATTGGGGCCCATAAAACCGCCCATAATACCCGATCCTCCCAGGGCTATGCGTTTGAGTCAACTAACACCACGAGAGGCCCGAAAGGAAAATAACTAGAAATAGGGCCTTTTCCGCCATTGCCCCTCGCCTGTGGAATAACCTTCCACCAGACATCTGCCTGGCCCCCTCTTTGGCTGCTTTTAAAAAACTATTAAAAACTTGGGCTATTTAGGTGGACACTCCCTCAAATATAATGCAATTTCACTGTTCATTAAATCATGATTTTAACTGATTAGCCTGCCAATAATAATAATAATAATAGTACATTATTTTATGTCACTTGAATGTTAATTTTAGTTTTATTTCCATTTTATTGTGTTACTGAATTTTTTTTTTTTTTTTATTGTATGGATTATTTCAATTTATTAATTGTTGTAAACCGTCCAGAGTGACCTCGCTGCCAGATGGGCGGTATAAAAATCCAATAAATAAATAAATAAATAGGACAGTTTCTGGAGGGAAAAGCCCATCGCAGGGGACAAACCATGATGGGGAGACTTGCTACCTCTTGGCTTAGAAGGAGGTTACCCCTTAATGCCAGAGGCAGGGGAGTGGTATCAGGAGAGACAGGTGTCTAGTCTCGTGGGCTCCCAGAGGCATCTGGTGGGGCCACTGTGAGATACAGGAAGCTGGACTCGGGCCTTTGGCCTGATCCAGCACAGCTCTTATTAGGTTGAACTATGAGTAATGTGGATAGAGGGACGCTCTTCTCCCTCTCACAAAATACCAGAACTAGGGGACATACACTCAAATTGAGGGCTGGGAAAGTGAGAACAGACCAAAAAATATATTTTTTCACCCAGCACGTTGTTAGTCTGGAACTCCCTGCCACAGGAGGTGGTGATGGCATCTGGCCTGGATGCCTTCAAAAGGGGGATTGGACAGATTCCTGGAGGAAAAGTCCATCCCAGGTTACAAACCGTGATGGAGATGTGTCATCTCCAGGCTTAAAACGGGGTTCTTCAAGGGCCAGAGGCAGGGGAGTGGTATCAGGAGACAGATATCTAGTCTCGTCCGCTCCCAGAGGCATCTGGTGGGGCCACTGTGAGATCCAGGAAGCTGGACTCGATGGACCTTTGGCCTGATCCAGCAGGGCTCTTCTTATGTCCTGAGATAAAACTGGCCCTACTATTAGGCAATAGTGAAGCAGTTACTGGGGATGAGAAAGCTGAAGGAGAATCAGTGAAAAGCCCATGCATGGCCTTTACATCCCTGCTTCCCAGACCTTTCTCTATCTTCAAAGCTTTTTTTTCCCTCAGCATGGCTGGTTGACTTCCTCTAAGACTTCCCTCTAAGCCAGGAGTGAGCAACCTCTCCTTCCTACGCAGTTGGGACAGGAAGGAAAATGGCGTCACCAGTAACCCTCTTGACAGCTCCGCGGCTCCTTTTCTGGGTTTCAGAGGCAGCAGCCATTGGCCGAGGTGGCCCCCAGTTTCCCTGCGTCAAAGGATGTCTCCACGGGCACTCAGCATTCCCCGTGGTTGAGGGGAGTCACCAAGAAAGAGGGGGACGTGACCATCACTTCGGGTACGATGCCTTTGAAATGCTCAAGACGCTGGTTGGTCTTCCTCCGTGCTTCCTCGCCTCTTCCTTTCTGACATTTTCTGACACTTTAAGGACTCTATCTATCTATCTGTCTGTCTGTCTGTCTGTCTGTCTGTCCGTCCGTCCGTCCGTCCAACCATCCATCCTCTCTCAAATTCTGAGGTTGGATTGTGGATACAATAGGACCCCTGCATCTGCTAGGGGATTGGTTCCAGGCCTTCCCATGGATAATGAAAACTGTGGATAAGAGAGAACGCCACCCCCAAAAAAACGGCAGTTTTGCGACAGTAGCTTGCTTTACGACTGCTGTTTGTGACAGTAGCTTGCTCTATAGCTGCTGCTTGTGACAGTAGTTTGCTTTGTGGCTGCTGAATTGTTTATTTAATTTTTCCTCTGCCAACCATGAAGTAACTGAATCAGTGGTTAATGAATCAGTGGAGACTGGGGTCCTACTGTATATAATAGCTAAAATTACACTCATAGAAGGGTCATGGCATAACTCCCACCATCAAAGTGCTGCTAATGGATGAGTCACTGCTTCAGTTGCTCACTCCATGCCAGTTGAGCAGCTTGGCACACAAGCAGGAATCAGAGCAGCGACTTGTCAATTGGGGGCAGTATGCTTCTGTGAGTTATTCCTTTGCCTTTCTGCTGGTGTAATTTTCCAAAATCAGGATTTTGGGCTCTTGTTTTTCGTTTTGTGTCATATCTGTGGCCACAGAGAATGCACAACTGTGTTTTCTTTCCATTTTTTTGGGGTTTCAAATCAAGTTTTGACACTGTGGGAATGGTGTTGGGGGGGGCTTGTCTCCATGGAATCCATGCACATTTATTTTGCATAATATGTAGCTGACAGGTTTCCCCTGTTAATTAAACTATGTTTTATGCCTATTTTCCCAATAATGCAAATTTTGACTTCTGTTGTAATACAGTGTGGTATGCATGTGGTCTTTTTCTGAAGCACCCTGTAAGTTTTGTCAGTGTACAAATCCATGATTGCGCTTAGCATCAAGAATGAAGGAAAAGTTACTTTTAATGTGACAATTGAAACAGTTGTTGTTGTTGTTGTTGTTGTTGTTGTTGTCATTGTGGTCGTCATCGTCTTAAAAGGAAATTCTCTGCCCTGTCAATTAATAAAAAAATCTTTTATAAATTAATTTTAGAGATAGATTATTTATAAATTATTTAGAGATAAATTAATTTTATTAATTAACTGTCAATTAATAAAAATATAATTTTTGTTTTGCTTATTGTCCCTCATTTTTGTAAGCCGCCTTAGGTCCTTTTCCAAGGAGAAAGGTGGGATAAAAATATTCTAAATAAAATAAAATAAAATAAAATATTAGCTCAAAACAGAGCTGCTGAGATAAAATTATCCCATGCATTCGTTTTTCTCTTTTTTTCTTATTTTAGTAGCAGTGACTACTAATGCCTGCACATTGATTTTTTTATTTCCAAAGAGCAAAACATCTTAGTCCATGTTACTCTCCTGTGAGGGGCAAACCAAAAGTGATACCCTTTGGTCTCCTTAATTCTTTGGGAATTCCTTTTAGACCTGGAAATGTTCTCCCGGTTTCTTAAACTATTCTTCTTTTCTTTTCTTTTTTATCCTGCAGAAGATGGGATTCCAGGGGAAATTAAGACTGAAAGCAGTCCAGGAGAAGACTCTACGTTAGAAGGCGTGATCCTTCCGGAAAACATCTCCTCTGTGGTTGAGGTGGTTGAAAGTGAGTCCCCATTTTGGATTCGAGGCCAGAAATGGGCAGTCAGTGAGTGAGAAGCAGTGACGGACACGGACCCCCCCCCCTCATGTGAGAGTTGTAGTAGGTCAGTGGAGGGCAACATACGGCCCATAAGCAGCAGCATACGGCCTTCCCAGGGTTCCAGTTGCTGCCCTGACAACCCCCCACCCAAACGATCTTCCAATATATTTAATTTTTTTCTTTAAAAAATAAAGTTGACATTAGAAGTCTTTTGGTCCCTTCTGGAGAGCGTGGGGGCAACTTTTTCCGCTGGTTAAGGGACTCCCCCTGAACATTTTTTATTTTTTATTTTTATTTTAAAATGGCCACTCGAGTGTGCAAGAAGGCCTTTTTCAGTTTAAACCCCCATTTTGGTAAGAAAAATAAATTAGTGGTGGCAGTGTTTGGGAGTTGCCAGTGTGACTTTCTTCTCATCCTGCCCTAGAGGTTGTGTGATATGTGTGGCCCCTGGACTGCCGGAGGTTGCCCATGGTTTTGAGGTGGCCCTACACGGCCAGGCCTAACTTCAGTCCCCATTCAGTCATCTGGAAGTTGAGTCATGGCAACTGGACTTCTTTTTTTTTGCGAGAAAGTCCAGTTGCTATGACTCAGCTTCCAGAATACCTCCCCTGGATGCCTGAGAATCTTCACAGACACTCCCCATTAAGTCCTTTAGCTTCTCGTTGTGGGACTTTTGGGTGAAGTCTCCTTCTGCCGGCTTCCTCTTCCTTCCCTCTTTTTGATCTATCTATCTATCTATCTATCTATCTATCTATCTATCTATCTATCTATCTATCTATCTATCTATCTATGTAATGTAGTGGTGGCAAACTTTTGGCACTCCAGATGTTTAGGACCACAACTCCCAGAACTCTGAGCCTAGATTGCCAATGACAAAGGACTGTGGGAGATGGGGTCCAAAGCATCTGGAGGGCTGAAGGTTCGCAACCACTGGATGTATCCACTTCCCCCCAAAATAGTGCCAAGCCAAAACTAGGAAAGGGTCAACGGAGACAGCTGGCAAGGGAAGGTGACCCCTGCCTGACATCTCAGCAGGGGAGTCCTTGAGAGTGAGCAGCACATGTCTTGATATCTTTCCCTGCTGTACAACTGTGAAATACGTATATAGGAATCCAGGTCCTCTTTTTCCTCCTTTGCTCAACCTGCTTCTGCATAACGAAGTTTACTGGGACTTGGGGGATTGGGTCCTTTTCCAAGAAAGGCAGGGGAAAAATGCAGTAGGATGCCCGTATCCACTGGTTCATTATCCACTGATTCAGGTATCCACGGTTGGCAGAGGGGGAAAATAATTCATCTTGAAAAAAATCAACCCCAAATGTTCCTGGAAGGACAGATTTTGAAGCTGAGGCTGCAGTACTTTGGCCACCTCATGAGGAGAGAGGAGTCCTTGGAAAAGTCCCTGATGTTGGGAAAGATGGAAGGCAAAAGGAAAAGAGGACGGCAGAGAATGAGATGGTTGGACGGTGTCATCGATGCAACCAACATGGATTTGACCAAACTCCGGGAGGCAGTGAAGATAGGAAGGCCTGGCGAGCTCCGGTCCATGATGGGGTCACGAAGAGTCGGACACGACTGAACGACTGAACAACAAACCTGTATTCAGATTGTGGGGAAGTGAAGCAGCAGGAACTGAGCCTTTGGATATGGGGTGTGTGTGTGTGTGTGTGTGTGTGTGTGTGTGTGTGTTTCTTACGGTGTAATCTCTGCATATGTTTTTGGCAATTTCCCCCAGCTGAGGTGTGGCACAGCGAAGACGAGGGGGAGGAGGCCTCGTGCGAGGGGAGCGAGGGTGCCGACATGGGAGAGGATTCTGGGGGTACGGACCGAAGACAGATGCAGGAGGGGGACCAAGCAGCAGAGAAGAGGACCGGGGCACTGACAGGTAACCTCCACGTGGTCGACGGTTCGTGGCACATTCGTTTGCTTTCCTTGGCGTCGTGGCTGCCTCACAAAGGGGGCAGCCACAGGCCCTTTGAGCTTTCTTGAAGGCGTCTGGAGAAACCAGGCAGGGCCTGCCGCTCTGGAGCTAAGAAATAATTGGTTAAACTCCTTTTTCACTTCTTGTCCGTGAAAATGACTGATAATTGTTTTTAAAATGCATTAATTAATCCATGGAGTTACATGCCAACTATTTCTCATCTCCATCTGGGAACTCACAGAATCACAGAAACGTAGAGTTGGAAGAGACCTCGAGGGCCATCCAGTCCAACCCCCTGCCATGGCTGGGAGAGTAAGAATAGACAAAAGAAAATATATTTTTTTTCACCCAGCGTGTTGTAAGCCTGTGGAACTCCCTGCCACAGGAGGTGGTGATGGCATCTGGCCTGGATGCCTTCAAAAGGGGGATTGGACAGATTCCTGGAGGAAAAGTCCATCACAGGTTACGAACCATGATGGAGATGTATAATCTCCAGGCTTAAAATCAGGGTACTTCAAGGGCCAGAGGCAGGGGAGTGATCTCAGGAGACAGAGATCTAGTCTCGTGTGCTCCCAGATGTATCTGGTGGGGCCACTGTGAGATACAGGAAGCTGGACTCGATGGCCTTTGGCCTGATCCAGCATGGCTCTTCTTAGGTTCTTATGTTCATGCAGGAGCCCCCATCACAGGATGCCAGACAGATGTCCATCCAGCCTCTGCTTAAAAACCTCCAGAGAAGGAGACTCCACCACCCTCCTTTGGGGCAGCCTCTTCCACTGCCGAACAGCTCTAACTGTCATGAAGTTCTTCCTAATGTTCAAATGGAGTTCCTGGAGATTGAGACCGTTGCCCTGAGTCCTAATCTCTGGAGCCAGAGACCTCTGCAGAGCTAGAAGGGAGAGATGCCTGAATAAAAGGCAAAAAACCCCATGTCAGGGTTGGATAAGGAGAAGTAGAGATGAAGGCAAAGTATAACTCTTGATGCCTTGAGTTCCCTACGGGTTGTGCAAACTGAAATTATGGGAGCCCGGAATCTAGACAAAACTGTAGGGTTTTAAGATTGAATTATCCAAGATTCATATCATAAGAAGAGCCATGCTGGATCAGGCCAAAGGCCTATCTAGTCCAGCTTCCTGTATCTCACAGTGGCCCCACCAGAATCAATCTCTGTCTCCTGATACCACTCCCCTGCACCTGGCTCTTGAAGTACCTCGGTTTTAAGCCTGAAGATGACACATCCCCATCATGGTTTGTAACCTGGGATGGACTTTTCCTCCAGGAATCTGTCCAATCTCCTTCTGAAAGCCTCCAGGCCAGATGCCATCACCATAAGGTAACCACATAAGGAACTCTGTTCTGTTGTTGCTGTTGTGTTTAAACATGCATTTTTTTGTTAGTGAAAACAACTGCAGAGATTGAAGGGATCCTGTGGATCATCACCTGCAGCTCCTGTCAAGGAGACCCTGCAGGGAATTGAACTTCCATGCTCTGGCTCCTCAGCCAGATCCCTAAACTACGGAGTTGATACCCATCCATTATCCTTGCCAACATATACATGCATTTGTTTTATCCGGAAGGCATTCAGCAGGGGTGTCCAAACTTTTTGCAAGGAGGGCCAGATTTGGTGAGGTGAAAATATGTGGGGGGGCAACCACCCAGCTACATTTGGCCCCCAGGCCGGACTTTGGACAAGCCTCTTCTAAGACTTGCAAGGAGGCAGGGAGGAGACTGCAGCAACAGAGCCAGGGGCGGGTAGGCTGGGCAGGTGGGTGGGGATAGAGGCAGGGAGGGCAGGCAAACCGTAAAACTGCAAGCTGACATCTTCATCTGGTATGGAGAGGGGCCAGCTGGCGGGGATATGTGACAGGCTGAGCAGGTGGGGAGAAGAGGCCGTGGGCCGCTCGAAATTTGAAAATGGGCCGCATTTGGGCCCCGGGCCTGACTTTGAACAGGCCTGGCATACAGGTACACACACACACACACATCCAACTCATAAACACACACACGTATCATGCTTTTCGGGGGGTGGGTGGGTCTTTTCTTTTCTTTTCTTTTGGAGGGGTTCTTTTTTAAAAAGGAGAACAAAAGAAGGGGAAACCCAGAAGGGGCAGAATGTCTCTTGTGCCCGGAGCTGAATCAAAGAAAATATTCTTTTCACCCAGTGCGTTGTTAGCCTGTGGAACTCCCTGCCACAGGAGGTGGTGATGGCCTCTGGCCTGGAAGCCTTCCAAAGGGGATTGGACAGATTCCTGGAGGGAAAGGTCCATCACAGATTACAAACCATGAGGGAGATGTGTAACCTCCAGGGTTTAAACCGTGGTACTTCAAGGGACAGATGCAGGGGAGTGGTATCAGGAGACATCTAGTCTCGTGCACTCCCAGACATATTTAGTGGGGCCACTGTGAGATACAGGAAGTTGGAGTAGATGGGCCTTTGGCCTGATCCAGCAGGGCTCTTCTTAGGTTCTTAAAGAAGACATAAAATGGGATCCCTTGCCAACACCCTGTGAGTCGGGAGCCCCCGGCCTCCAACTGGCAGCAGGGTCAGCTGGATTAGCGGAAAGGAAGGGTGCTCTTTTGATTCACCCGCCCCATTTCAAAGAAAGAGACCCACACTCCCATCAGGGAAACAAACAGATTCTTCTAAACAGGACAGAAAACAAGCCGTATGTACAGAGAAGAGCGGGTGGCAGAGAGCTGAAGCCCCACTCGTCACCCCAGGTCTTGTCACAAGTGGTTTGGAAGTGGATTTTTTTTTTTAAAAAAGGTGGAAAATGCCGCCGGGCCCTGCGGGCCTGGTCAACGTGGAACAAAACAAACCGAGGAAGACTGGGGGGGGGGGTGATCGCTTCCAAGGGAGAGCAACCCCAAAATGAAACAGGACTGGCTGATGGAGCGCTTATCTCGAAGAATCCAGCGGCTACCCGCTAAATGGGTCGTCTGCTTGTCACAGACGGGACCGGCAGTGCCAAACACAGCACACACACACACACACACACACACACACACACACACCGGGTTTGAGGAAGACAAGGGTTCCTGGACTTTGCTCTGAGTACGGCGTTTTTTTCCGGCTCGGATGCGTCCGGGGCGCCTTTCCGTCAGCGGATGCGCCTTTTGCTCTTATACAGGCACAGGGAGAGCACCATGCCCAGAAGCTCCGTCAGGGCCACCGAGACGCACACCCCCAGGATGATGTCGAAATGCTCCGCCACCCATTTCTGCAGTGCCTCCTGGCACCCTTGCTTGGCCACCGGCCAGCTCTCGATGGCGGCGCCGCGGCCGTGCCCGGAGGCGCCATCAGCGGGCAGAAGCCCAGCGGGACCTGGGAGGCGTTGCTGCAGGCGCAGGGGAAGGAGGTGTAGTTCCTCTCCCGGAGGGCGGCGTTGACCTTCCAGTTGTCCGGCCCGGTCCAGCCGCAGCAGCCGAACTGGGACTGGATTTGGTCCCAGGCGGTCTCCAGGGTCTGGTTGGCCTGGTCCTCCGGGTCGTAGGTCAGCAGGAGGTCTCGGACGGTCTCCGCCGTGCGGGTTTTGACCGCCTCCTGTTGGAAGAAGATGAAGAGTCCGGTGGCCACCTGGGCCATGAGGATGAACAGCAGGGAGGCGATGTAGACTCCCAAGAGGCACCGGATGCCGTAGAAGGCCCCCACGCAACCCAGGAACCCCATGACCATGGTCACGACCCCGACCGCCAGGAACACGTACACCCCCATCTTGAACAGGGGCGAGGAGAGGTGCAGGAGGGTGCCGAAAGGGTTCTTGTCGGTCAGGATCCAGAGCCCGCAGCTCATGACCAGCGTCCCTAAGATGAAGAAGATGTGGTTGAAGAAGAGGAAGAAGTAGAGGGCGATTTTCAGGCAGCAGAGACCCATGGCGCCGCCCCCCCCCTTCGCGGCCTCCCTCTTTCCCTTTCCGTTCCTCTTCAGAACTCGAGGGCATTCAGGTTAGAAGGCGGAAGGAAGGGGAGAAAAGAACCCGCCCGCCCCGCCCACGCGGTGGAACACCGGTGCCACCTCGGCCAGATGTCACAGTGCATTGTCAACGGATGGCCACTCCGTTGGGAGTTTCTGGAAGCCATGTCTTAGGCCAGGCACGTCCAAACTTCGGCCCACCAGATGTTTTGGACCACAGCTCCCACAGCCCTTTGCCATTGGAAACAAACGGCTTGGAATTCTGGGAGTTGTGGTCCAAAACCTCAGGAGGGCCAAAGTTTGGGCCTGCCTATCTTAGGCCCACCGGTGGCAGTTCTTTTAGCCCCAGGGCGCCATGCTCCAGTTAGTATTGGAGCTGACCCGTGTGCGCTAAGTTATTCCCCTGGACAGTTCCGCGTGGAGTATATCGCAGTAGTCAAGACCTGGGTGGCCGTTGCACTGGAAAGGGGTCTCCGTGAGAAATGGGATTGCAGGAAAAATGTCTGCTAGATGTCTGAAGAAGTGGACGTGTCCACGGAACGTTACATTAAAATGTGAACGTTAGTCTTTAAGGTGCCACGTGTTTTGTGTCTTTTTGTTTTGTTTTGTTTCTCTTTGATATTTGCCTGCAATTCTTGTAAAGACTAATATGGCGACCTTCAGTGAGAAATGGGGTTGACCAATCCTCCTGTGTATTTAGGATCTCCCTTTTCAGTGTATCTGTGCTGGTTTGAATACCGTTGGAGTGCTCTTCCCCCATCTGGACACCCTCCAGATGGTTTAGACAGCATCTCTAGGATCCTTCACTGGGGTGTGTGGTACACAAGGAAAAGAGAAAAATAGTTGATTGTGTTTTCGACTTGCAGTATACCCTATGCCAGGCATGCCCAAACTTCGGCCCTGCAGATGTTTTGGACCACAACTCCCACAGTCCTTTGCCATTGGAAATAAAGGCTTGGAATTCTGGGAGTTGTGGTCCAAAACATCTGCAGGGCCGAAGTTTGGGTATGCCTGCCCTATGCACTCTCTATATCCGGCATGTCCAAATTTCAGCCCTCCAGATGTTTTGGACCACCAATCCCACAGTCCTTTGTCATTGGCAGTCTGGGCTTGGAATTCTGGGAGTTGTGGTCCAAAACATCAGGAGGGCCAAAGTTTGGACTTGCCTGCTCTACGTGGTTTACAGCATCACTATGCAAGCAACAACTTCCCTTTCCCCACATAAAAACACACACACACAAGCTGAGCATTCATTTTATTGACTTCAGAAGGATGGAAGGCTGAGTCAACCTCAGTCCGGCTACCTGAATCCGCTGGGGTCAAACTCAGGTCATGAGCGGAGGCCTGACTGCAGGGCTGCAGTTTAACCAGTTGCTTCCCAGGACTCAATGGCCTGATACAGAATTGGAATTGGGCCTGGAAAGTGCAGGTCTTTCAGCATCAGATTACCGCGCACTAGATAGCGTATGAGCTGAGCATTTTGCACTGGCTGAATCTCGCAACGTATCCTTCAAGGGTAGCCCCGTGTGGAGCATTATTGCAGTAGTCAAGATGTGGAGGGCAGCTGTCAAGGCAGACTGTCTTTGGAAAGATTGTACTTTCAGTATCATTCTCTACCCCTGTTGCACGGGTAGCCGAAGGAGCAGTGCCAATGCACTTTTGGGGTGGGTTTTCAGAGCTTCGGGGAAAGCCCTGAGCCTTAGAAAAAAATTGGAGAGTAGGAGAATGTACATCCCCTCCTGTCTGTAAGGTGGGTGCAGAAATCTAAAACCTAAAGACTGAACATACACGAGGGCACAGAATATGTACTATGGTGTCTGTGAAGATTCTCAGTCATCCAGGTGAGTTTATCTGGAAGTTGAGCCATGGCAACTGGACTTCTTTTTCTTGAGAGGTAGAAACGTTTTGCTGCTCATGAAGCTGTTTGGATGAGCAGCAAAACATTTCTGTCTCTCAAGAAAAGAAGTCCAGTTGCCATAAGTCAACTTCCAGATGTACTACAGTGAGGATGATGGTAGTGCCGTATAGGAAACCAGGTGCTGGGAGAGATAACAGAGTACAGTGGTACCTTGTATAAAGGAATTAATTCGTTCCCAATGAAATTATGTTAAGCAAATTTTCCTTTATATAAATTTCCCATAGGGATGCATTGAAAACGGAGTAATCCCATTTTTATGTTGTACGGATTCTCCCCATAGGCAATTATGTTAAGCAAATTTCCCCTATCCCTGGAATTTTTTATGTTGTACAGATTTTATGTTATATAAGCTGTTTGTTATACAAGGGTCCACTGTATCTTGAACTGAGAGTTCACTAGTATTTTGCTGCAGATAGGACTTATAATTCTTTTTTAAACCTTCTAGGCCAGAGTGACCAAAGGGAGGGAAAAGATGCCAAGGGTCAACCGGAGGCCCCGGATTCAAGAGGAGGCGATTCGTCCTGTGGTCCTCAGATTGAGGTGGTGCTTAGGAATCCGCCGAGCGAAGAGAGCTCTCGAGAAACCCTTCAAGGGAAACCAGCCCAAGGATATGTGTATATGTGCGTCTACTGTGGGCAAAGTTTCCACAAGCAGTCGCTGCTTGTTTTCCACGAGAGGGATCACACGGGAGACCAGCGGCACAGCTGCACCCACTGCGGCCAGCGCTTCTCTTCCCGCCCGGAGCTGCTCGGCCACCAGGCGACCCACGCGGACGAGCGGCCCTACCGGTGCTCCGAGTGCGGGAAGACGTTCCACGAGGAAGGGCACCTTTCCCAGCACCGGCGCGTCCACACGGGGGAGAGGCCGTACGTCTGCGCCGGGTGCGGGAAGGGTTTCTTCCGGCGAGGGTCCCTCGTCCTCCACGAGAGGATCCACACGGGGGAGAAGCTGTACCGATGCCCGGATTGCGGGAAGAGCTTCAGCCGGAGGCCCCACCTGGCCGTCCACCGGAGGATCCACACCGGCGAGAAACCCTACGCCTGCCCGGATTGCGGGAAGACCTTTGCCGTGAAGTCTGCTCTGAATGTCCACGCGAGGACTCATTCCGAGGAGAAACCCTACCAGTGCTCGGATTGCGGGAAGAGCTTCCGGGAGAAAGGGAGCCTCACCGTCCACAAGCAGAGCCATACCAACGAGACGCCCTTCCAGTGCTCCGAGTGCGGGAAGTGCTTCCGGTACAAAGCGTCTTTCCGGAGGCACCGCAAGACCCACTCGGCTGGACCGCTCCTGAAGTCGTACGAGTGTCCCGACTGCGGGAAAGGCTTCGGACGCAAAGACTACCTCGTCACCCACCGGAGGATCCACACGGGGGAGAAGCCCTACGTGTGCTCGGTCTGCGGGAAGGGCTTCAACCACGGGGCGACCCTGGTCACCCACCGGAGGACCCACACGGGGGAGAAGCCCTACGAGTGCTCCGAGTGCGACAAAAGCTTCAAGCAGATTTCGGGGCTCATCACGCACCGGAGGACCCACACGGGAGAGAAGCCCTACGAATGTCCCGAGTGTGGGAAACGTTTCATCCTGAAATCCTACCTGGACATTCACAAGAGGCGGCACACGGGCGAGAGGCCGTATCAGTGCTCGCACTGCGGGAAGGGCTTCTCCTGTTCTTCCTACCTGCTGAGGCACGAGAAGACGCACACCGGGGAGCGGATGCACACGTGCCCGGACTGCGGCGACCGCTTTCACTGGAAGCGTTCCCTGGTGATGCACAGGAGGAAACACACCGGGGAACAGAATGTCCACGAATGCCCGGTCTGTGGCAAGACCTTCAGCTGGTCGTCGGCGCTGAACGTCCACGTGAAGACGCACACGGGAGAGAAGCCGTACACGTGCTCCGAATGCGGGAAGGCCTTTAGCAGCAAATGGGTCCTCCTCCAGCACAAGAGGATCCACACCGGCGAGAAACCTTATGCCTGCGCGGAGTGCGGGAAGAGCTTCCCCGCCAAGTCCTCCCTCCTCGCCCATCAGCGGACTCACACGGGCGAGAAGCCCCACGAGTGCCTCGATTGCGGGAAGAGCTACAGCGTCAAGGCCAACTTTTTGGCGCACCTGAGGACCCACACGGGAGAGAAACCCTACGAATGCGCGGACTGCGGGAAGGGCTTCTACAAGAAGGACCGCCTCATGACGCACCGGAGGACCCACACGGGCGAGAAACCCTACCGGTGCTCGGAGTGCGGGAAAGGGTTCAACTGGAAAGTGGGCCTGATCAACCACGTGCGGATCCACACCGGGGAAAAGCCCTACGCCTGCGCGGCATGCGGGAAGCGCTTCCACAAAAAAGACCACCTGGCCAGGCACGAGATCATCCACACGGGGGAGAAGCCGTACGCCTGCGCGGACTGCGGGAAGAGCTTCAACCAGAAGGTCGCCCTCCTGGTCCACCGGAGGACCCACACGGGAGAGAAGCCGTACCAATGTGCCGAATGCGGGAAGAGCTTCAGCTGGAAGAAGTCGCTCATCACGCACAGGGCGGCCCACACGGGGAAGAAACCCTACCAGTGCTGCCACTGCGCGGAGAGCTTCAGCCGGCGGTCCCACCTGGCCGAACATGAAAGGACCCACGGAGGTGAGGAGTACCACGGAAACCTCAGGTGTTTCAAAAGGGAGGGCATGGGTGGATGGGCCATCATTAAGTGAAGAAGCATCTGCTTTTATTCCTAGAATCATAGAGTTGGAAGAGACCTCGAGGGCCATCTAGCCCAACCCCCTGGAACCCCCATCACAATATTTCCGACAGATGGCCATCCGGCCTCTGCTTAAAAACCTCCAAAGAAGGAGGCTCCACCACCCTCCTTTGGGGCAGCCTATTCCACTGCTGAACAGCTCTAACTGTCATGAAGATCTTCCTGATGTTCAAATGGAATCTCCTTTCCTGTAGTTTGAAACCATTGCCCCGAGTCCTAGTCCAGAACATCTGGAGGGCCTAAGGTTCGCCACCACTGCTGGGAACCCAAATCAAAGGAGATCTCCCAGGCGGTGGCCTACATTTCTGTGGACTGCCTCCAGCCTTGGAGCACTCGCCACCTCCCAAGGTCGTGGGTCCCCTTGTACTGCTCTGTTAGGAAGGTTTTTCCTGATCTCCAGCCGAAACCTGGCTTCCTTCAGCCCGCTAACACTTGGCCTGAACTCTGGGATGATGGAGAACAGATCCTGCCCCCCTCCTCTCTAGGACAACCTTTCCAGTACAGTAATCCCCTGCCCTTTCGCGACTCATATACTGCAGTCCTGGTGTATCGCGGGACTGCAGTATATTAAAAAGGCCCCCTAGAGTAAGCTGGAAAGGCCTGTATGAGGCCTCCTGTACTTACCCCAGGCCTGGTGTTGCCCCGAAGGGGCCTCCGACAGCCTTCCCAGGCCCGACGGAGGCTCATTCGGAGGTCATTTAGCGATTCGGAGGTCATTTCCGGTTTTCCGGGAAGCACTTTTGGGGCCTCCCAACGGGCCCAGGAAGGCGGTTGGAGGCCAATTTGGGGCAGCGCCAGGCCTGGGGTAAGTGCAGTGGGCCCCAGATAGGCCCCCAGTCCCAACCCGAATCTGCATCTGCATATTGCGGATTTTCAATTATCGCGGGTCGCGTCAGGTCCCTAACCCCCGTGATAGGCAGGGGGGTTACTGTATTTGAAAAGTGTTACAAGCAAAGCAAGAAGCAAAATATTCTGCTTATATACCACCCCATACCACTACAATAAATAAATAAGTAGTCTCTGGGCAGTTCACAGTTTAATTACAGTAATGCAGGCTACACATTGCTCCTCATGCCCTCAGCAAGCTGGGTACTCAATTTAACGACCTCGGAAGGAGGGAAGGCTGAGTGAACCTTGAGCCCGCTACCTGGGATTGAACCCCCAGGTCGTGAGCACAGTTTTACCTGCAGGACAGGCATTTAACCACTGTGTCACGGGGCTCCTCTCTCCCCTCAATCTCATTTTCTCCATTCCAAACATGCCCAGTTCTTTCAATCTTTCCTCCTTAGGGCGTCGTTTCCAGCCCCCTAATCATCGTTGCCCTCCTCTGTGTTCAGCGTCCTCATTGAAGTGGGGCATCAAACAAAAGACCTGCCTCAAACAGCTTCCTCTCTCCAGGGTAGCCTGAAGCCCCTACGGCTCCTGCAGAGGAGATCATGGAGACCTTAGGCCTCCGCAGCCAAGGCCACGAGTCCCCTCAGGGTCTCTCTTTGGTAGCCACCGGCTGCAAATGGAGGTCGTGTGGAGCCTTAGCTATCTATACAGTTACGGTAATGGTTTGTAACTCTTCTCCCTAAACCAGGCATGTCCAAACTTCGGCCCTCCAGATGTTTTGGACCACAACTCCCAGAATTCCAAGCCTGTATTTCAGGCATGCCCAAACTTCGGCCCTCCAGTTGTTTTGGACCGCAACTCCCACAGTCCTTTGCCATTGGAAATCTAAGCTTAGAATTCTGGGAGTTGTGGTCCAAAACATCAGGAGGGATAAAGTTTGGACATGTCTGATCTAAAGCTACTCTAAACAGTGCTCACTGGGGACCATTGGCTTCAGAGTTCTTCATCCAGAACAGGCATGTCCAAACTTCAGCCCTCCAGATGTTCTGGACAGCAACTCCCACAGTCCTTTGCCATTGGAAATCTAAGCTTAGAATTCTGGGAGTTGTGGTCCAAAACATCAGGAGAGCCGAAGTTTGGACATGCCTGATCCAGAATATTCTTCGACACCCAGGGCCATGCTTCCCATCTATTTTTCCTCGAAGCATATCCTGCAGCAGATGGTATTTCCAATGGCAAAGGACTGTGGGAGTTGTGGTGCAAAATATCTGGAGGGCCAAAGATTGGACATGGCTGCCCTGAACCACAAGTCCCTTGGTCAGGTGTTCTTGCACTGCAGCTCCCAGAAGCCTTCACCGCTTGCTGCACTTGTCTGGGTTTCTGGGAATTGTAGTCTCAAGAACATCTGGGATCCCAAATTTGGTTTAAACCAGTGGTTCTCAACCTGTGGGTCCCCCAGATGTTCCTGGACTGCAACTCCCAGAAGTCTTCATGACTTGCTGAGCTGGCCAGGATTTCTGGGAGTTGCAAGCCCAGGAACATCTGGGGACCCACCGGTTGAGAACCACGGGTTTAAAGCCATCTTGCTTTTGGATCATTAACAGACTTTTCCAACCAATCCTTCTGTAAAACGTATGAAGAGCGATTTTTCTCACTCCCCCCCCTTTTTTGCTGAGTAGGTTCGTCTTTTTGTAAGGTGGCGAGGAGAAGAGTATATTTCCTTCTATTCCCTTTCTCTGCATAATGTTAGACGCCTCTGATCTTCTTCAGAGCTAGGGAGAATTTTTTTTCCAGCCGGTGGGAGTTTAACATGCTGGCCAGGGGAATTGTGGGACTTATAGTCCAAAAACCAACCTCCCCGAACTCGGGCTGTCTTTGCCATCATTGCGACTTAGTCCCTTTTGTTATTGAGGTGGTTTTAAAAAAAAAAATCTTGAAAATAACAACAGACGATCTTTGGTCTTATTTCAGATTCCGTTGCTGTCACATCCCAGGTCTCAGTGGAGGAAGTCACCACTGCAGTGGTAAGGGGCAAAATAATTTTAATTTAATAAATAAATAAATAAATAAATAAATAAATAAATAAATAAATAAATAAATAAATAAATAAAATAGTCGTCTGATGACAGACGTCTTGTCCTTATCGGGCAAAAAAGGCAGTCTCGTTATCATAAGAAGAGAGCCCTGCTGGATCAGGCCAAAGGCCCATCTAGTCCAGCTTCCTGTATCTCCCAGTGGCCCCACCAGATGCATCTGGGAGCACACAAGACTAGATATCTGTCTCCTGATACCACTCCCCTGCATCTGGCCCTTGAAGTACCCTGGTTTTAAGCCTAGAAATTACACATCTCCATCGTGGTTTGTAACCTGGGATGGACTTTTTCCTCCCAGAATCTGTCCAGTCCCCTTTTGAAGGCATCCAGGCCAGATGCCATCACCACCTCCTGTGGCAGGGAGTTCCACAGACTTAACAACACACTGGGTAAAAAAATATTTTTCTGTGAAATCCAGGAAGCTGGACTAGATGGGCCTTTGGCCTGATCCAGCAGGGCTCTTCTTATGTTCTTATCTTCCTGGACTGCAACTCCCAGAAGTCTTCATCACTAGCTGAGCTGGCCAGGATTTCTGGGAATTGCAGTCCAGGAATGTGGGAACCCACAGGCTGAGAACCATTGAGCAACCCTGGGGTGGATGGTGCTTGGATGGGGTCCTTTCCCTCCCCACCAACTGTGTTCATATTTCCCCTGGTAATCTATTTATTTTATTTGTTGATTAGATTTTTATGCCACCCATCTAGGTAAAAGTTTACTTACAACATAACAAAAGAGAAATTATAAACAATAACAAATGAAGTGCAAATTAACCAACTTTTAAGTGAAAGAAACGACCCTTAAAAACAAAATGCCAGTTTTAACCAAGTAAGATGCTTTGTCCATTCCAGTTTTGACCCCATGGACCAGAGCAAGATTATCCACTGCCTCCTGGAGTTTTGTCAACTAAATTAAAACCATTCATTCTCTTCTCCTCTTTTCCTTTTATTTTTCCCAGCATCAGGGACTTTTCCAGGAGTAGCCCTTCAAGCAGTCTCTCAAAATCTGTCCTTCCAGTGAACAATTTCTTTCAGGATGGAAGGTTTGATCTCCTTGCAGTCCAGGGACATTGACTCTCCTCCAGCACCCCCAGCAAGCTGGTCCAGTACTCATTTACTGAAAAATAAGATTATACTGGAAATAAATTAAAAGTGTTCTGCTGAGCCCTTCAAGCAGTCTCTGGACGGTTTACAATTTAATTATGAAGCTACACATTGCCCCTCCCCCCCAGCAAGCTGGGTACTCATTTTACTGAAGTCATAAGGATGGAAGGCTGAATGAACCTTGAGCCGGCTACCTGGGATTGAACCCCCAGGTGGTAAGCACACATTTAGCTGCAGGACAGGCATTTAACCCCTGCGCCACAAGGCTCAAGCCCCAATTATACATAACAGTTTTGAACCTGAAAACCTCTAAAGGCTTCTAAGATGCTTCTGCAGGCCCCCACCTCCGGTTCTGGTCTATTTTGGACTCTGAATCAGAATCAGAATCCTTTTTATTAGCCAAGTGTGGTTGGACACACTCAGAATTTGTTTTGGTAAAAGATGCTCTCCATGTATAAGAAGGAAATATAAGAATCATATATTCAACAATAAAAACACTGTACAACAATACAATATAACCTATTATTTAAAAATCAAGAAAAGTAAAAATTAATTATTCAACAGTTTGATAGCACTTGGAAAAAAACTACAGTGGTACCTTGTATAAAGGAATCAATTCGTTCCAAATGAAATTATGTTAAGGAAATTTTCCTTTATACAAATTCCCATAGGAATGCATTGAAAATGGACTAATCCCATTTTTATGTTGTATGGATTTTCCCCATAGGCGATTATGTTAAGCAAATTTCCCCTATCTCTGGAATGTTTTATGTTGTACAGATTTTGTGTTATATAAGGTGTTTGTTATACAAGGGCCCACTGTATCTTTATATCTCGTTGTCCTAGTGTGCAATGCCCTAAAACGTCGCCCTGAGGGTAACAATTGAAACAGGTGATGTCCAGGATGTGTGGAATCTGTATATGTTTTCATCGCCCTCTTTTTAGCTCGTGTGGTATTAGCTCGTATGTTTTTGTCTTTATGACTCAGCTCTGAAACCTTAAATCTTTTCTTGCTCTTCTGCTTTTTTTTAATTCCCTCTTCTGAATTCCCATTACGTTCCAGGTCAGTCTGGATTGCAACACCATCATTTTGACCATGGCTGTGTAAGTTGGGAGCTTCAGGAAGCCAAACCAGAGTGAAGGTAAGTGAATGCTGACTACAGGGGAGCTGTCCGAGGCCTCGATCCAGCTGCTTATGTAGACCCCGCAAATCCATGGGATCTGCTTGTGTGTGGATATACAAGTGGTACCTCTGATAACGAATTTAATTTGTTCCCAGAGGCAATTTGTTATCCGAAAAAAATTGTTATCCGAAACATGGTTTCCCATTGAAATGAATGGGAAACCGATTAATCCGTTCAGAGGTCCGAAAAAAGGCAAACAAACCTGTTTCCCTCCCCCAAAACCTCTTTATAAAGTACATTTTAAAGGCATGCAGTGCTGGAACACAAACCCCCAGAAACAGCTCCTTACCTTTCCAAGTTTGAAAGGTCCAAATTCATCAGCAAAAAAATGTCCAGAATGGCTCCAAAACACCATTAGGAAACACTCTTAACTCCTCTCACCCCTCCACAAACGATGGGGGGTGCAATGCATCCTGGGTACACTTTTTTGCAAGGCATTTTGAAACATTCGTTATCCGAGGCAGGCCATAGGGAACATTTGTTACCTGAGGCAGCCCTATACCTGGAAATTTCTGTTTGTTATCCGAAACATTTGTTATCCGAGGCATTTGTTATCCGAGGTATGACTGTACTATCTAGTCAGTCAGGTTTTTATTGTGGTATGAAACCATAAAAGTCATTTTAAAAGGCCAACACAACGGCAGAATTGTACCATATATACATAGAAATATACATAAAAATATTAAAAAGGAAAAGGAAACAGGACCAAGGGGAAAAAAATAGAGAATTTTCTACTTAAAAACTAGCCTGCCTTCTTAGTATGAAATTGAATCAAATACAAACAGGATTTAGCTATTTGTTTAGTAATAAAAGAGTTTTCATCATTTAAAAGTCTTTCCAAACCCACCTCGTTTGCGTCTACTGTTAGTCTATCTGAACATGGGTGAATAAATTTCTCTCTATAAGGGTGATGAAGAGGACAATGAAAACACATTGGTACCATCGATTCCTCCTCCCTTTGGGAGCACGTGCAACATCTACCTTCGTAGGGAATTTTCTTAAACAGTGGTACCTTGTATAAAGGAATTAATTCATTCCAAATGCAATTCGGTTAAGCAAATTTTCCTTTGCGCGCATTTCCCACAGGAATGCATTGAAAATGGATTCATCCCTAATCGTGACTGTTTTTCTGTTGTACAGATTCACCCCATCGGCGATTCTGTGAAGGGATTTCCCCCCTATCTCCAGAATTTTTTTTTCCTTTCAGCAGATGTTCTGTTAAAACAAACCACTTGTGATAACGAGAGTCCACCGTATGTATCTCCCTTCCAAAACCATTGAAGGGATAACTGAACAGCGGCCTGAAGTAAAATCTCTCTGATCATCAGGATCCCCAAGCTGTGAGAAATAGTTGGCCATTCTCATAACCTATCTGGTCTCCTCAGGGGCCGTAAATAAAAGGAGATCGGGCTGTTCCCTTGTTGCCACTCAGTGTCTTGGATCCTTTGTTTAATAAGAGCTTTGGCCTGTGTGGTTCTCTGTATCTAGCCGTTGATTGGGTGCAACTGGTTTCGCGGAGTCCGGCCTATTTATTTATTTATTTATTTATTTATTTATTTATTTATTTGACTTTTATACCGCCCATCTAGATCTAGGGCTACATGTGATAACGTAACAATTAAACAAAGGAATACATTTTAAAAAACAAAAATACAAGGTACATAATAAAATAAAAGTACAGTGGACCCTCGTATAACAAACAGTTTGTATAACATAAAATCTGTAGCAACATAAAAAAATTCCGGAGACAGTGGGAGATTTGCTTAACAGAATCGCCTATTGGGGCGAATCCGTACAGCATAAAAATGGTCGCCATGAGGGATTACTCCGTTTTCGATGCATTCCGATGGGAAATTGGTATAAAGGAAAATTTGCTTAACAGAATTTCATTGGGAACGAATTAATTCCTTTATATAAGGTACCACTGTATACATAAATCAAGAACAAAAAAAAAACTAAAATGAAGCTAAAAACCTAGAGCGTTGGAAGGAGGCGAGGTCCAGCCGGCCGGCCACATCGTTAGGCAGTGGGTGCCAAACCCCGAAAGAGCATCTGTGGGCATATATTTTTTAAATGCTGCTCCCCCTGGGTCATGGTGGCTGTTCCTTGGTTCTTGGAAAACAAGAGCCCCGCCATCCTGCCCTGAGACTCCCTTCGCTCATCAGCCACCCGGAAGAGTGGACGACATTGTCATCCATTGAGGCGAGGCACAGCTGCCAGACCGGCCATCTTGTCGGTGTGGAATTGGGAGGAGGGGGACTCCCTTGCCTTTCTTCATCGTAGGCAGTGGGATACTTAGGGGTCCCCGGCTAGACCGGGGTTTGTGGAGACAGTTGGGTCCCCCAGCAGTGAGGCGGGTGAAAGCAAGCAGCCCATCCCCCCACAGGGTACCCGTTCCGGTCATTCCCCTCAGCCGAAATTGCCCCATGGGGTTGTTGTGAGGGTAGACACCTCATAACTTCCTTGGAGACAGGAATGAGATATAGTGGTACCTCATCTTACGAATTTAATCCGTTCTGAATGCATGCTCATAAGTCGAACTACTCTTAATGCGGGGTACCTGTCTAAAAAAATTGAAAAAATAAGTTAAAAATAAAAAAGTGGAAAAAAAAATTGTAAGTCGAGCAGACCATATCTAAAATTTGCAAGGTGGCAGTTAAAACGCCAACAGTTTCCCACTCTTAAGTCGAATTGCTTTTAAGTCGGGACTACCACTATATACTGAATATGATTTATTTATTATTTATTTATTTTATTGATTTATATAGTGCAACCGTCTAGCAAAAAGCTACTCTGGGCAGTTTACAAACATCAGCAAAATACAAGAAAACACATTAAACAACTTAAAATAGTAAATAGACTAAATAATAAAAGCCATCATGACAATAATAATAATAATAATAATAATAATAATAATAATAATAATAATAATAATAATAATAATAATAATAATAATAATAATTTGACAAAGTCACCATCAGTCAGCTGCAGAAAGCCGCCTTACTGGGATCTGCTCTCATAATTTGCTGATACATCACATAGTCCTAAACGCTTGGGAAGCGTTCGACTAGTGATTGGTAATACAAAAATCCAGTGTAGTTATCTTGTCTGCTGTGTGGTAAATAAATAAATAAATAAATAAAAATAAATAAATAAAATCACCAATACCGAATAAAAATGCCCCCCTCCTCCTGCCAAATGTGAATAGAAAAGCCCTGTTCAGGCATTACACTTCAAACCATATACAGTGGTACCTCTTAAAATGCATTTAATTCGTTCTACGGGTCAATTTGTTTTATGAAAATTAAAACCAAACATAAGCCCACACAACCCTACACTGTCTCACCTGACAGCATTCATACCAAATACATAAAAACTACAATTAAAACAACAACCATACACACAAACAACCCTACTCATTTCACCCAACGACTGCCCAACCCCCCCCATACAATATACATGTTACACATTCAACAATGATATTACCCATCAACTTAATTTTTTAACAGAATTTAGCATGGCGACTGCTACTGGGTAAAAACTATTTCTGAATCTTTCTGTCCTTGTTCTAACAGATCTGTACCATCTGCCTGATGGCAACAGATCTGTACCATCTGCCTGATGGCAACTGAGTGTCCAGGATGAGAAATGTCTCCTATAATGGTTTGTGCTTTTTTAAGAAAGCGGGAGCCGTGCAATTCCTCTCGTTTCTGTGCTGCATTTCTCCCCATAAGAGGACTCCAAAGTGGCTCACAATATTCGTTTGTTTGTTTGTTTGTTTGAAATTTTTTTTTTATGCCGCCCATCCAGCACCAAAGGCAACTCTGGGCAGTTTACAACGAAATAAAAGACAACAAGACCAACATCCAAGAAATTTAAAAAAAAAATGAAATAAAAGAAAAAGTGTTAAAAGACCGA
Organism: Phrynocephalus forsythii; assembly: GCA_029282475.1. Taxonomy (NCBI): domain Eukaryota; kingdom Metazoa; phylum Chordata; class Lepidosauria; order Squamata; family Agamidae; genus Phrynocephalus; species Phrynocephalus forsythii. The sequence continues at coordinate 8,014,404 of JAPFRF010000024.1, forward strand.
AATACAGTGGTGCCTTGTATAAAGGCATTAATTCATTCCAAATGAAATTATGTCAAGCAAATTTTCCTTTATACAAATTTCCCACAGGAATGCATTGAAAACAGAGTAATCCCTAATCATGACCATTTTTCTGTTGTACGGATTCACCCCATAGGTGATTCTGTTAAGGAAATTTCCCCTATATCCGGAATGTTTTATGTTGTACAGATTTTATGTTATACAAACCCTGTGTTATACTTGGGTCCGCTTTAAAAGGAGATGAAATTACACCCATTAAGGCAGATTGGCTTGATAACACCCAGGACGTAAAAAGTCAGCTTTGCTTGTGAGAGAGAAAAACGGATTGCTTTAAAATTCAGAATTCAACCCGCAGTGAATGTAGAGCAGGCCTGCCCAACAGGTAGACCGTGGGCTACCGGTAGCCCGTGAAGGGTTCAAAAGTGGACCACTAGGCATCAGTTAAAAAAGACTGAGGGGATAAGTTCTCCACCCCTCTCTCCCTCAGCCCAAGGACCACCACTGCCCCAGCAAATCTCTGTGTCTGCCAGCCCACGGTCTCAGCCGAGCGGGGCAGTTCAAGGGCCATGGCGCATTGAAATCTGTTCCCTCCAGAACAGATTGATTGGTTTTCAATGCATTCCTATGGGAAACCGCTGCTCTACTTACAAAAACTTGTACTTATGAGCACGTGCTCGGAACGGATACAATTCCTAAGTGGAGGTTTTACTGTAGTAGCCCTCAGGCATTTTGGGCCGGGAAAAAAGTAGACCTTGGCCTGTTCAAAGTTGGACAGCCCTGATGTAGAGGAATACAGACGCGCATGGTTCCTTTGTGCTCATCGGTGTGGAGGGACCCCCCCCCTTTAAGTCAATGGGACATCAGGAGCCTCCTTCCCCCGCCCCCAAGTCAGTTTTGTTCACGACGACACTGCCTGTCACATTATGGGACTGGAATTGGAATGGAATTTATTGTCATGGCATAAATACAACGAGATTAAAAGCGCCATCCCGTCAGCTCATTCACACACCCCAGTATAAAAATCCAAGACATAAAATCTACCATTGAAGAACAAAACATCCACACACATACTCCGACATTTCACACGCAGAACATCACTACTTAATACTCATTTAAAACGGACACAAAAACCAAATATACACACGCTGCCCTACACTCTTTCACCTGAGAGCATTCATACCCGATGCATAAAAACTACGATTTAAACAACAACAGCCATACACAACCCCCCATACAATATATATGTTACACGTTCAACCCTGATATTACCCGTCAACTTAATTTTTAACAGCATTTAGCATGGTGACTGCCACTGGGTAAAAACTATTTCTGAATCTTCCTGTCCTTGTTCTAATAGATCTATTACCTTCTGCCCGATGGTAACGGTACAAACAGAGAGTGTCCAGGATGAGAACTATCTCCTACAATATTCTGCTTCTCTTGCAGGATTCAGGATCGGGAATCGAGTCTGTTCTGCTGAACCTCTTATAAAAAAAAATCACAGGGCGAAGAATTCAGCCCGAAAGGAGCCGCCGCCAGGGGTTCCGCTACCCTCCGTCTGCTTCCGGAGTCCTGCGATTCACGCCAGGAGTTGCCCTCTCTCGACTTTCCTTAGCGTTCAGCGGAACCTTCCTCAGAATCTGGTATAAATATGTTCGCCGACATTCTTACGTCGCACTGTTCTCTTGGCTTGCATTTTTTCTCCCTGACAAATACAGACCCGAATAAAATTATTTAGGAACAGATCCGTGGGCATTCTTGTCAGCTGGTATTGTAAAAAAGATTTTTGAAGGCTTCTCAGCCCCTTTAGCCATTTAACCCCACTGTGCCTCAGGCTCCATTTGGGCACGTATAAATCAGAGGTGTCAATTCCATGCTCTGAATTGGGAGTTTTCACAGCCTTGTGAGGTTTAGTAGATCTGGCTGGGAGGGACCTTTCAAGGTTGAAGCGGCTGTCAATCTGTCTGGCACTGGCCAATCATTCCTTCCTTCCCTGCCTCTGATATCAAAGAGAGCCCTGCTCACCCCTTTGCTGTCTGTCAGAAGCAGAGAGTCTGTTGCTGAAAGCAGTCTTGTTTGTCACTTTGCTGTTCAATCTGTCCAATGGTAAGTAACGGCACCTCTTACATCTTTCTCCTTACAAATGTCTTTGAATGACTTATTGAGACATAAGAACATAAGAAGAGCCATGCTGGATCAGGCTAAAGACCCATCGAGTCCAGCTTCCTGTATCTCGCAGTGGCCCCACCAACTGTGTCCGGGAGTGCATGAGACTAGATATCTGTCTCCTGATTTCACTCCCCTGCATTTGGCCCTTGAAGCACCCTGGTTTTAAGCCTGGAGATGACACACATCTCCATCCTGGTTTGTAACCTGGGATGGACTTTTCCTCCAGGAATCTGCCCAATCCCCTTTTGAAGGCATCCAGGCCAGATGCCATGACCACACCCTGTGGCAGGAAGTTCCACAGACTAACAACATGCTGGGTTAAAAAAAATTCTTTTGTCTGTTCTTACTCTTCCCAGCCCTCAATTTGAGTGGATGTCCCCTAATTTTGCTATTTTGTGAGAGGGAGAAGAGTGTCCCTCTATCCACTTTACTCATGCCCTGCATTATTTTGTACGTCTCAATCATATCCCCCCTCAGGCGCCTTTTTTCCAGACTAAAGAGCCCCAAATGTTTTAGCCTTTCCTCATAAGGGAGGTGCCCCAGCCCAGTAATCGTTTTAGTCGCTCTCTTCTGCACCTTTTCCAGTTCCACTATGTCTTTTTCGAGATGCGGCGACCAGAATTGTACACCGCGCTCCAAGTGCGGTCAGGAGACAGTAAGCACCCATTCATAATGAGGAGTGGACTACTGGGGGTGGGGGGTTGATGCTATTCTGCTCTGCCCACTCTGGCACTTCTGCTGAGCAGCTCAAGGCGTTTCACCAACAATCCAAAACTCTATAGCATCTTGCACAGAGCATGCCGAGAAGGACTGGCTGTTAAAGAAAAGGGCAACCACCTCTCTTCACCTTGAAATGTCCCAACGTCTGAATATACCCTCTGGCTTCCCATTCAACCTCCTTCCTGTTGGGGGAAGGTTTGCATCCTACGGCCTGTCTTCTTTACTCCGTCTTGATTGAGTCGGGAGGGATGATTCCTAGCTACGTCTCCCCAGCCATGTCCGTGCCTCCTAGCCAGCCTAAGAGGCATCTTAGCTCGGTTGGCAGGAGCTGGGGTTATCAGCGGGAGTTTGCTCCACAGTGTGGCACCCAGGATTCGAACCACCGAGCTGCTGACTTTGCAGCCGACAGTTTTCAGAGCCTTTGCCTCGCCTTCTCCTTCTCCTCCTCTTCCTTGCTGCTTGGATCTGACCTGGATGCCTTCAAAAGGGGATTGGACAGATTCCTGGAGGAAAAGTCCATCACAGGTTACAAACCATGATGGAGATGTGTAACCTCCAGGCTTAAAACCGGGGTACTTCAAGGGCCAAATGCAAGGGAGTGGTATCAGGAGACAGATATCTAGTCTCGTGGCGCTCCCAAACACATCTGGTGGGGCCGCTGTGAGATACAGGAAGCTGGACTAGATGGGCCTTTGGCCTGATCCAGCATGGCTCTTCTTATGTTCTTATGATCTGTTTTCTGGCAGCTGACAGGCATCGCAAAGAGTCCCAAGCAGCCAGGAGGAGGAGGAGGAGGTGAAGGAGGCGGCCACCACTCGTCGTATTTATGCCATGACTTTGCCTGGGTCTCCCAGGCTGAGAGCAGCATGGCTGGCAAGTGAACTGCGGCTAGAAACGAGCCCACAAGCTGCCACCCATCCTTCACCCGGGTCAGCCAGCAAAAGGAGGGGAAAGCTTTTCCCCTTCTCCAACATAGCCTAGCTTCCCCCCCCCTTTCCTGGGTTGGGGGGTAAAACCCCCCCTCAATCAACCAGCAGCTGAAGGCTGCTCCCCGCAGCTCCTGACAGGTGATTTTGACAAGTCGGATCTGTCAAAATCAGCTGTCTGTCAGACTGCCGGTTGATTGAAGGGAGTTTGGGACAGCCTTCCCGTGGGAATGCATTGAAAACTAATGTATATATATATATTTTACAAGAATTGTTAAGACTCAAAATTTAGGGTCGTCTTATACACGGAAGTTAACCAGTGAGAGAAACACACAGTAGAGCAACTGTTATTTTAGGCTGGGGAATTGGGGGCATCTTATAGGACTTTTCGGACCTCCAGAATGGATTAATTGGTTTTCAATGCATTCCCATGGGAAACCACGCTTCTCAAGATGAAATTTTCATAAAACGAAAGGACCCGTGGAAGAGATTGAGGTACCACTGTACCTCATTTTATAAGTAACTTGGTATACGAGCAAATTTTTAAATAAAATTTTAAATAAATATTTGCCAGCAATGTCTTACAAAATGGGCACAGGAGGTGCTTGATTTCCAACACATCCTCCTCCACCGCTGCGGCCACCAAGACCTGTCCAAAGCAAATTTCCCCACAGGAATGAATGAAAACTGGGGCTCCCGAACAAATCATCTAAGTTCCCCTTAATTCTTGTGAGGGAATTTGCTCTGATATACAGTCACCCCCCCGCCATTTCGCGGTTCAGGTTCAGGTACATTGGGATCGTCCCACCAGCACTTACGGGATCGCAGTACCAGCCGCCACCCCACACCTCCGAGAAGCCTCGGAGCCACGCGGGGGGGTGATTGCATCAGGTAGCTCCGCCACCCCACACCTCCGAGAAGCCTCGGGGCCGTGCAGGGAGCGGCCGGGGGGGGGGCGCAATCTCCATTGAGTCAATGGATTTCAATGGAGAAATTTTCCCCACTGGAAAGCATTGAACCAATGTTTTCCAATGGGGAAAATTTTCTCCATTGAAATGTCTCCAAACTTTTTGTAAGGAGGGCCAGATTTTTGGAGAATGTGTGTGGGGGAGCTGCTCCCCGACCCTGCCACCCCCCCAGTACAAGCCCCCCCCCCACTGATCCCTTTCAAGCCCCACCCCCCACACTAAGAAATGTGTCATTGCTTTGTACCATAGAAGAAATATTTTATTAAAAACTAAACAAATAAGTACACTAATGCGAAGGGTGACATTGAGATCTTGACTGGATTATATAGGCCAGGTCTGGCTCAAACACAGTAGTTTTTATGCGCAAGATGTCCCGCAGGTGAGAGTCACTTAGTCTTTTCCTCATGCGGCTCTTGTTAACATTCATAATTGAGGCAGTCTTTTCACACAAGTACGTGGAGCCAAACAAGCTCAGCATTTTCTTGGCGAAGGTTCGCACCTCTCTGAACCTGTCTCTGTCCAGCTGGCGGTAAAAGCTGGCAAGAGGGAGCTGCTGGTGCCGTGTGCGACATTCTACATCACACTGCAGCTCAATGATCTCCAACTGAAGGTGGTCTGGAGCATCGTCCGGGGCCACAGAGAAAGGATTGGAGAAGAGGGCAACGTCCTTCTCCATAGCTGCGAAATCTTGGAAGCGCTGCTGGAACTCCTCAGCCAGAGAGGAGACGTCTGACTCGTATCTCCTTAACTGCACGCTCAGATCCTTTTCTGACAAAGTGGACAGGATCTGCTGCAGCGATGGGAAGTGGCTGGTATTGGGTGGTGTTTGTGACAGGTGCCTTTGGAAAAGTTGCAGTTTAGTCGTGAAGACTTTTAAATGTGAATAGAGCTGGGTCACCAGGGCGTTTTGCCGCTGGAGGCCGGCGTTCAGCCCGTGCAAGTGTTGTGTGATATCTACGAAAAAGGCCAAATCAGCCAGCCACGAAGGATCAGACAGCTCTGGCATCGGTTGTCCCTTTGTGGTCAGGAACTGCCTAATTTCCTCCCTAAGCGAGTAGAAGCGTGGTAGCGCTGCCCCCCAACTGAGCCCTCTTATGTCACTGCGATACACCTCTTCATCTTCAGCCTGGATGTCCTGTAGAAACTGTTGAAACTGGGGGTGGTTCAGGGCTCTGGCGCGAATATAATTAATAGTTTTGATCACCGGTTTTGTAACATGATCGTATCTCAAATGTTTGCCCCAGAGGGCTTGTTGGTGAAGAATACAGTGGAGTTTTAGAGCTGTGCCGCCTTCTTCGCCGACTTTCTTACAAACCAGGCTTGCTAATCCAGCCATGGCCGGTGCACCGTCTGTAACAATCCCTGTGACTTTACTCCACATTAGTCTCATCTCATCTACAGCAGAACAAACACAAGCAAATAAATCTGTCCCTCCCCTTTGGTCCTTGAGGCTCTGGAGGTCAAGTAGCTCTTCGCTCACATTCATGTCCTTGTCCACACCTCTCAAAAAAATCAGCAACTGGGAGGAGTCTGATCCCTCTGTGCTTACATCACAGGCTAACGAAAAAAAGTCAAACTCCGCTCCTTTGGCCGCTAACTGCCTCTTCAGATCGGATGAGATGTCCTCAATCCTCCGCGCCAGGGTGCTACGAGCCAGGCAAACGTTAGCAAAATCTTGTTTCCTCTCGGGACAAATTTGCTCCACCATTTGCATCGCACAGTCTTTAATAAATTCGCCCTCAGTAAAATGTTTGCAGTGCTTGGCAATCAGTGCGGCCACCCGGTAGCTTGCCTTTGTGGCATCTTCACTCGATTCACGGACTCTGGCGAAAAAGCACTGTCGTAAAACTAAAGAAGCTTCCAATTCCATCAGTTTGTCGCTGCGTTCTTTCCCGGTCAGTTTGGCGTAGTCGGCATGTTTGGTCTGGTAGTGCCTCTTGATGTTAAATTCCTTGAAAACAGCCACCGTCTTCTGGCAAATGAGGCAGACACAGTTGTTCTGGACTTCAGTGAAGAAATAATCCAGTTTCCATTTATCCTGGAAGCGGCGACCCTCGCGGTCCACTTTCCTTTTTTTGCTTAAACTTGCCAGGGTTGCTGCATATCTAATAATAAATAAAATAAATATTAGTCTCAGACATGGCTTATGGTGATACAGTAACCCCCCGCCTATCGCAGGGGTTAGGGACCCCCCGACCCGTGATGAATGAAAATCCGCGATATGCAGATGCGGGTCGAGTGGGGGCTGGGGGACAGTGGGCAATCAGATACCCCTGCTGCCGCCCGCCCCCGCCACCCCAAGACTTCTCAGACCAGCGTGCGCTGACGCCGTTGGGGGATCCAACCTCCTGCTGCCCGCACCACCCCAAGACTTCTCGGACTAGCGTGCACCAGCGGCATTGTGGGATCTTTCCCGGGAGGGGGGGGAGCAGCATCTGGGGCCATCTCCATTGAAATGCATTGGCTCAATGCATTTCAATGGAGAATTTTTTCCCCCATTGGAATGCATTGGCTCAATGCATTTCAATGGAGATTTTTTTCCCCCATTGGAATGCATTGGCTCAATGCATTTCAATGGAGATTTTTCCCCCCCATTGGAATGCATTGGCTCAATGCATTTCAATGGAGATTTTTTTTCCCCATTGGAATGCATTGGCTCAATGCATTTCAATGGAGAATTTTTTCCCCATTGGAATGCATTGGCTCAATGCATTTCAATGGAGAATTTTTTCCCCATTGGAATGCATTGGCTCAATGCATTTCAATGGAGAATTTTTTTCCCCATTGGAATGCATTGGCTCAATGCATTTCAATGGAGAATTTTTTCCCCCATTGGAATGCATTGGCTCAATGCATTTCAATGGAGATTTTTTCCCCCATTGGAATGCATTGGCTCAATGCATTTCAATGGAGATTTTTTCCCCCATTGGAATGCATTGGCTCAATGCATTTCAATGGAGATTTTTTTCCCCATTGGAATGCATTGGCTCAATGCATTTCAATGGAGAATTTTTTCCCCATTGGAATGCATTGGCTCAATGCATTTCAATGGAGAATTTTTTTCCCCATTGGAATGCATTGGCTCAATGCATTTCAATGGAGAATTTTTTTCCCCATTGGAATGCATTGGCTCAATGCATTTCAATGGAGATTTTTTTCCCCCATTGGAATGCATTGGCTCAATGCATTTCAATGGAGAATTTTTTCCCCATTGGAATGCATTGGCTCAATGCATTTCAATGGAGAATTTTTCCCCATTGGAATGCATTGGCTCAATGCAATTTTTCCCCATTGGAATGCATTGGCTCAATGCATTTCAATGGAGAATTTTTTCCCCATTGGAATGCATTGGCTCAATGCATTTCAATGGAGAATTTTTTTCCCCATTGGAATGCATTGGCTCAATGCATTTCAATGGAGAATTTTTCCCCATTGGAATGCATTGGCTCAATGCATTTCAATTGAAAATTTTTTTCCCCATTGGAATGCATTGGCTCAATGCATTTCAATGGAGAATTTTTTTCCCCATTGGAATGCATTGGCTCAATGCATTTCAATGGAGAATTTTTTTCCCCATTGGAATGCATTGGCTCAATGCATTTCAATGGAGAAATCCCCCCCATTGGAATACATTGACTCAATGCATTCCAATGGGGAAAATTTCTCCATTGAAATGCATTGAGCCAATACCTTTCAATGGAGATTGCGGGACAGAGCGCTGGCCCCAAGCCAGCGCCAAGCAGCTGATTGGCGCTGGCTGGGGGAGGAATGGCACCTGCAGCAAGGGCAGTGGTGCCTTTGCACGGGCTGCGGGAAGTGGCGGTGACGTGCTCCAGCTGATTGGTGCTGGGATGGGGAAACACCCCAGCACTAATCAGCTGGAGCCCCAGCATGTACTCTGGTCCTGCAGTACATGAAACGTGAAATGGCGGGGGGGGTGTTACTGTATCTACACACAGACACATATACACACAAACATAATTTACTGCTTGGCAAACACTCCCTCCTGGAGAAGGAGTGGCTGTGAGGGACATTTCTGGGATGGGGTGACCAGCAGGAATGTCGCTTAATGTGACAGTGGTGTCCAAACTCGGGCCCTCCAGATGTTTTAGACTTCAATCCCATAATCAATGGCAAAGGACTGTGGCAAAGGTCCAAAACAGCTGGGGGGGGCAAAGTTTGGACACCGCTGAACACTTCAAATACATTTTTGCAACATTTTCTATCTGGGAGAGAAAAAGTGAATGCTCCTCGTGTACCTCAAAGAATCCTGAAGGCACAGGTGTTGGTCGGTCGTCCCGTCGGTCGTCTGGCCATCCCATAGGTCAGTCCATTGGATGTCCCGTCGGTCAGTCGTCCAGCTGGTCAGTTGGTCAGGCAGCAGGTATTTCCTGAGTCCTCCTGGGAGAAAGTGTCAAATTGTGAGGCGTCCAGGAGGGGAGGGGAGGCCATGCAATCATAACGAAAGCAACGCAATGCATTTAAACATTATTGGGTTCAAATTGGAGTCGGAGATGGAGGCATCACGCGCCGCTCCCCTGCACCCGGGGGTGGTCGGGAGAAGCAGCGCGCGATGTTTAAAATGACTTTAAGCAACGGAGCCAAGCTCCGTTGCTTAAAGACATTTTAAACATAGCGCGCACACACACCCGGCTTGACCCAACCCGTATTTGCATGTCACAGATTTTCAATGATAGTGGGTCCGGTCAGTCCCTAACCCCTGTGATAGCTGGGGGTTACTGTACTACTGTAAAGGGGGAAATGCAGAACGACTCATCAACAGAGATAAAAGGAACCAGGATCACAATCGGACTCGGCCCTCCCACTGGACAAGAATGAGCCCCTGCCTTATAGAAGGATGCATGTCGGGGGACTGGTCGCGGTCCCTGCAACCCAGAATGGAGGGGAGATTCCTCGCCCTCCGGCAGCAGCCTAGAAACTAACTGGCCTTGCTTTTGGAGTTGGACACAGCGAAGGAGAGAAAAGTAGCTTCTGTTTTTGCCGAGGGGAAACAGAGCCGAGCAGAGAAGGAGAAAATGATTCCCACACCCATCCTCACATTTTCTCCAGTTTAATTTATTTCCATCCTTTCTTTCTTTTTTTAAGGTGGAAAATATTTCTCTCTGGACTAAACGCACCCAGGCTGTTCTGCCAGAACCAGCTGTGCCAGTCAGGGCGGGGGCAACAACCCTACACTGAAAATAGGCTAAAAAGGGCTGTTCCCTGCATCGTTGGTAGGCCAGGGGCTCTTGGACGGCCAATTCCCAGAAGCCTTTGCCACGAGAGGGGCTGGCTGGCATTTCTGGAAGAACAGAAGAAGCGGAAGTGGGAAACAGCTCCCCCCATTTGATGAAGCGGCCATTCCCGGAAACGTTAAGGCCTCTCGGAATCTACCTGATACTCTCTCCTCTTCTGCCGCACTCTGGAGAGAGCTCTCTTTTTCTCTGTCTTCCAGCCAGGAGATGAGGTGGGGCTTCGCATTTGAGAGGCTCTCTGAAAAAAGAACAGAGCTTCACTAGGTTGAAATAACACCCGTTTTTGGTGGCATTTCCCCCCCTCCATCATCCTTCTTGGTCTGCAGTTCTTGCTCTCTCTGATCTGAAATCCTCATCACAGATGGGAGAAAAGTGGATTTCCCCAGGATTATTGTTTAACCCTGTGTACCTGGTGGGAATTCCATTCCCTCGATAGCTCTGAACCCCCCCCCAAAAAAAAAGTGGTCAGCACACCCAAGGAAGCTGAAGGCCTGCGGATGGCCTAGATTCCCAGAAATCCCCAGAGTCGAGCAGAAACCCGGTGTGCAGTTAAGCTGACGCTGATCTAAGCATAGGTCAGGAGGCCAGGAAAACAGGATATCAGGATACATTCAGGGAGCATTCTTTCCCCCACCAATGGAATGTATACTGACCGTCCTTCCTCTGTCTATTGTTCTGCTGTTATCAATAAAGACACACACACACACACACACACACACACACACACACACACACACACACACACACACACACACATAGAGCTGATGACAACACACAGAAAGACGCAGCCTGAGACCAGAGATGACTGCACCCCAAAACTCTGTGTACGCTTAATCCATAACGCTACAGTACCTACAAAACATTTGAAGGCGGTTTCATCATCCTCAATGGCAATCAAGGGCCACTCACCTTACAAAAGGTTGTTGCAGACTGATCCGGATGCCTGCAGTTTTGTATTATTATTATTATTATTAGCGCATCGGAGTGGGTGCCAGCCTTGACAAATTTACCAGGACACCACTGTTGATAGGATGCCAAGCATTCAGCTGTCCTTTCCATAAATATTAATAAATATTTGTATACTTCCTGGTTTTAGCTTTCCACTGTTGTCTTTTTTTTTAAATGATGTAAGCTGCCCTGGGCTCTTTTCAAGGGGAAAGGCAGGGTAAACATTTTTAAACGAATAAATACATTCACCCTTGGGCTAGATGGTGCAGTATATACATCCAATAAATAAATAAATCTGATTCCAACATAGTTGTCCTTTTGCAAGCAAGCCAAGCCAAGACATTTCTCCTCAGGCAAGCTTTCCCTCAGACACTGGCTGTCTGAGTAGCGCTTTTAAAATGGGATGTCTACTACTTTAATTGTGTTCCTATTATTTTTTTCTATTTACCATTTCTTTGACTGGCATTTGTTTGATCATTTGTTTGTCTGTTTGTTTGTTTACTTAATTACTTAATCTATTTTTTTAGTCTGTTTTTTTGCCTTTGTTGTACAACGCCCAGAGTATCAATTCACTAGATGGGTGGTATAAACATCTAATGCAGTGTTTTTCAACCTTTTTTGGGCAAAGGCAGACAGAAGGAAAAAATCACGAGGACACCACCATCTACAGTCCTGGTCTCCGTCAGTCTCCTCCTGAGGGCTTTTGGTGAAAAGGAGAACAACAGAGAAAATATATATGGAAACTGTGCCAAACGGGAAGGAACCTAAAAGAAAAAAACAAACTAGATAGATAATGGGGTCTTGACCAATCACATCATAGATCAATTAGTGGAGGGTGTAAAAAGGCAGAGATAATGGCGCCCTGCTCTAGCCGAGGGTGGGGTACAAACTCTTTCCTTTGTGTTCAGGACACAGTCAGCGAAAGCCTAGTGGGCTTGAATAGCATTTTAAAAAAAGGTCTTTAAGGAGTTTTTCAATTTTTCCAACAGCACACCAGGCCAGGCGGGCACATCAGACGGTCATGAACAGTGGTTGAAAAACACTGATCTAATGGTTAGACAGAAGGTCAGGCGGGGACGGACAGGATATCTGTACAGACTAGCCGCCAGACTACTCTGAGGGCTGCACTACAAAGGAGAACAACAGAGAAAATATATATGGAAACAACCAAATTAAGCTACCTAAAATAAAAAAAACAAACTAGATAGATAATCACATCATAATCACATCATAAGCAATTACTTCATTAAAAAGGCAGAGATAATATACGTCTAGAAAGGGGTACAAACTCTTTAAGTTGTGTTCCAGACTCAGGGAAAGCCTGCTTGAATAGCCAGGTCTTTAAGGAGTGCTTAGCTGTAACCCAGTGTGAGGGCCAGGCGGGTATCAGACGGTCATGAATTCCACAGGCGAGGGGCAACCACCAAGAAGGCCCCGTTCTTAGCTTTTGTTTTCCCGGATCTCCTTTGGGGTCAAAGCTGTTGGCTGCCCCTGCCTGGGAAGAGCAGGTGGTTTGGACATTTCCCTTGAGGAAGGAGGGCACTGAGACAGGTCCTGTTCTTAGCATTAAAGGTTGTTTGTTCATTATGAAAAACCGCCTTGGGTCCTTTTGAAGGAGAAAGGCAGGTTAAAAGTAAAGTATTTCAAACAAATAACTAAATAAAATAAAAATTCAACTAAATAACTGTCCATTTCCCTCTCTCTTTCTCTCTCTCTGTGGGGAAAAAAAACCCCAACAATTTCAGAAATCCCTAGTGACCCATTTCCGGGGGGGGGAGGGATTTAAGAGACAATGACAGGTACCCACAACATTTATCCTTCGACACCTTTGAAAGGAATACAGGAGCTGCAGCAGCAGCAGAATCAGCAAGCCCCCCTCCGGCCTCTCTCTCTCTCCGAGGGGGGCTTAAAAAGGGCTGCTTCCTTACCCAGCCAGGTCACCGTCTTGTAATTCTCAAACATCACCTCCGAGTAGAGGCTCCTTTGGCCCGGATCCAGCCGGCCCCATTCCTCCTCGGTGAAATACACGGCCACCTCTTCGAACATGACTCGGCCCTAAAAAAAAAAAAAAACAACCCAGATATCGATCCCGATTCTTATTCTTCCTCCAAGTCAGGATCAGAACGGAAGACGATTCCCCCACAGCGGATCAACCTCATGTCCACCCGAGGCCACCGTCGGTTCGCACAACGGCCGACTTGCCACCTCTGGCCCCTTCTTCATGCAATTCCCCCACCCCAGCCCAGCAGTTCATCAACCGGGGTATCATGTCTCTGGAAATAACACGTGATGTCCAATATTTTTTGACAGGGAGACCCTTTTTTAGGATATTCTAGGTAAAGAATACATTAGGATTCCCTTATCTGCAGCATCAGCATCTGCTGAAGCACATTCCCCCTGCCTGAGTCTGATAAATATTAAAAGAACAATCCTAGAGAAATACAGTAGGACCCCCATTATCCACTGATTCAGTTATCCACAGTTGGCAGAGGAAAAATAAATAATTTAGCAGCCACAAAGCAAGCTACTGTTACAGACAGCAGGTAGAAAGGAAGCTACTGTCTCAAAACTGCAGCCAGAAAGCAAGCTACTGGTACAAAACAGCAGTTTTGGGGGAGGTTTTGGCATTCTCTCTTATCCACGGATCTCATTATCCACGTGTAGGCCTGGAACCAATCCCCAGCAGATACCGGGGGTCCTACTGTATATATATTTGTCACAGTGAAGTTCCCAGAACTGGCTTCTAGAGAGAGCCGGAGACCATGCTATGTATCGCATCCATTACAGTAGTCCACCACCACCACCACATCGCACCCTGAATATATCATCGCGGGATCCTCCATCGCCCTCTCCATTTTGGTGAGGGCTGCCCCCGCAGAGGCATCTCGGCTTGACCCCAGCAGAGGCCTCTCTGTACACGGTGAAGGTCCCAGCCACAGAGGCCTCCGGTCCCAGCCGTGACCCCAGCCTAGGCCTCCGGACCCGAGTGTGGAAGCCTCTGCTCCAGCCGTGGCTGGGTCCAGAGGTCTCTGCAAGGCCCGGAGGCTTCCACGCTCGGGTCCGTAGACTGTTTCCAGCCACACCACCATTGCCTGCATTTCCCCTCAACTGCCCGCTCACTCGCCAGCTTTCTGGCGTGGCGGCGTGGCTGGGAATGGACCCTTCTCCCTCAGCCAGCTGAGGCAAAAGAAAGAAGGGGTTGGGAAGGAGCATCTCCGGACCCATCCCATGGGAACACTGGAGGTCTCCGGACCCAACCCGATATGTGGGCGCTGTTGCCGCAACAAGTGTCCGCATATTGTGGATATTTATTAATTTAATGAGCCCCGTGGCGCAGTGGTTAAATGCCTGTCCTGCAGGTAAAACTGTGCTCGCGACCTGGGGTTCAATCCCAGGTGGCTGGCTCATGGTTGACTCAGCCTTCCATCCTTCCGAGGCTGGTAAAATGAGTACAATGTGTAGTAAAATGAGGGCAATATGTAGCCTGAATTACTGTAATTAAAAACTGTAAACCTCCCAGAGACTTCTTGGGAGTGGTATGGGGCGGTATATAAGCAGAACATTTTGCCTTGCTTTGTTTTTATTACACTTGGTGAGAAAACCTAACCCACGTGACAAAGGGCTCCTGCCAACTGAGCAGTTTGAAAGCATGTAAGTGTAAGCCGGTAAATAGTGTAAGCCGGTTTCCATAGTGGAACTGGAAAAGGTGCAGAAGAGAGCAACTAAAATGATTACTGGGCTGGGGCACCTCCCTTATGAGGAAAGGCTAAAACATTTGGGGCTCTTTAGTCTGGAAAAAAGGTGCCTGAGGGGGGATATGATTGAGACGTACAAAATTATGCAGGGCATGAGTCAAGTGGATAGAGGGAAGCTCTTCTCCCTCTCACAAAATACCAGAACTAGGGGACATGCACTCAAATTGAGGGCTGGGAGAGTAAAAACAGACAAAAGAAAATATTTTTTTAACCAGCGCGTTGTTAGTCTGTGGAACTCCCTGCCACAGGATGTGGTGATGGCATCTGGCCTGGATGCCTTCAAAAGGGGATTGGACAGATTCCTGGAGGAAAAAGTCCATCACAGGTTACAAACCATGAGGGAGATGTGCAATCTCCAGGCTTAAAACCAGGGTACTTCAAGGGCCAGAGGCAGGGGAGTGGGATCAGAAGACAGATATCTAGTCTTGTGCGCTCCAAGAGGCATCTGGTGGGGCCACTGTGAGATGCAGGAAGCTGGACTAGATGGGCCGTTGGCCTGATCCAGCAGGGCTCTTCTTATGTTCTAGGTACTGCTGTTTTTTAAAAAAGCAGGAAGGTGAAACAGTGTTCCTTGCAGCCATGCCGGCCAAATGGCCACAGACGTGCACAACACTGGCTCTTTGGCTTGCAGACAGAGATGCGAACTGCCTCTAGAGTCGGACACCACTTGCACGCATGTGCGGGGGTGTGTGTGTCTTTACCTTTTTTGTTGTACTAATGCAATCTTCATTATAACCCACATTTTCAGCCACCCAAGGGGTGCAGGCTTTGAAACGGATTCCCTGTGGAATACGGGGATCTGACTGAACTCAAGAGGTGGTTTAGTGTTCTCTTCTTTTGGGGGTGATTCCCTGGGACTGTGCCGCTTGTGCTAAGGCCAGTCTGGCCTCCAGTGGGAGGGAGTTCCAGAGGCTACTAAAGAGACAGACCCGTTTCCCCACCACCAAGCACACCCATGAAGGTGGTGGGACCCACAGAAGGGCCTCCCCGAGACTGAAGGAAATGTGGGGCCAGGCTAAACTGTAGACCTTTAGACCACACCATGTCCAGACAAATGTTAGGACTTCCATGCTCTAAATTTCTTTTATACTAATTTGCCTAAGCAGTAGCAGCCTGCTTTTGAAATACAATATTTATTTGAATCTCGGTTATGTTTCTATTCTGCCTCTCAAGGCAACGCAAATGGCTTGCCTCTTCCTGATTCCAGCCTCACAACAGTCTGGTGAGGTAGGCCGGGTTGAAAGAGAGCAGTACGCGCAAACCTGAAGCCAGATCTCCCTCGAGACCCAGACTCGAGACCCCAGCCATGACACCTTGCTGGTTCTCCTTCTGCATCCAACAAGGAACCATCTTGAGGGCCGTTTCCTTACCTGAAATGGATGTGAGGCAGCTGCGTCCACACCAAGGGAAACGGCTGGTGAGCAACCACATTGGTGCAATGCCATTCCAACATCTGTGAAGGGAGAGAAAGTCAGCCTACACTTTTTGTATGCATTTTGATTTATGGTTCCCTGGGGGCCATCAACAAATATCTGAAGTGTCCCAGAGAAGGGCCTTGCAAGACTGAACGGGCCTCCTTTTTAACTGTTGTTTTCTTAAAGACACCTGCATGCAGAAAGCTAACCTATAACAAAATCCTTTCTTGCAATGTTATGGAGGAATAAACACAGATTTAAGTGTGGATTAGTCCTAAGTGCTTCCACCCACACTGGGCATCACCAAGATATACTAATAAAACACCAAGGGCTTGTGCTCTTTTCAGAAGGAAGGCAGCATGAAAATATTTGGCCAAAGTAAAATAAACATTTTTCCCCATCACATGCAGTGGGGTCCCCCAGAAGTTCTTGGACTACAACTCCCAGAAATCCTAGCCAGCACAGAAGATTGGCAAAGGCTTCTGGGAGTTTTAGTCCACCAATATCTGGGGACCCAACGTCAGGAACTATTGGCCTAAGGGTGACCCTTGTGTTCCTCATAGAATCATAAGAGTTGGAAGAGACCTCGAGGGCCATCTAGTCCAACCTCCTGCCATGCAGGAACCCCCATCGCAGGACTCCCAAAGAAGGCTTTAAAAGGTCTGGAAGAAATGCCTTATGAGAAACGGACCGCAGGCGAGGACTACAGATCCCCTAATCCCCACGAAAGCATCAGTACTCAAAAAAAAAAAAACAAAGGTCACTTTCCCATCTCCTGCTCTAATTTACCACCAAAAAAAGCAATTCAAAGAAAACCTCGCTGCCACCCACCAACCCCCCCTCCCCATCTATGGGGGGGGGGAAGGAAACCATCTTAAACCCTAACCCCAACCCCAACCCCCCGCCGCCCCAAATTCACAGATCCTCTGTTTGGGCTCCAGCGACCACCTTCGTACTTGTATTTCTCCCGACGACCCCCTACGGATGGGGGAAGGTTCGGGGGACTCCAAGTCCCATCCGCCCAGGGAGCCGATGGGTGATGGGAGTTGTAGTCCAACAACTATCAGGGAGGCCTTTTAAAGATGATGATGATGATGATGATGATGATGATGATGATGATGATGATGATGAATCTTCCCACGTCCTTTACCTCTTTTGGGTGCAATGCTCACCCAAGGGGGTCCCCAAAATCCGGACCTTTTGCTCACCGGCAGCATCTCCAGCCAAAACCCAGGAGGGAAACATTCACGTGGCCCCCTTGGCTCTTTCCCCCAGGAGGACCGAGTGGGCGGGGCTGAGGGGAGGAAAGTGGGCGGTCCCTCTTCTCACACACCCCCGCCGCACCCTTTCGCTCTAGGAAGCTCAGACTTGCTGGCTTTAACCTTTAAAGTGCCGGGTTGGGAGAGAAAAAAAACACCTTCGCTTGCCTTTTGGCCACCGCGTGAAAACGCAAACAGTATTTTGTTTTATTATGTTCCTTGTTTTTGTTTTTTTAAATGTATTCCTTTGTTACCTTTCATGTGATTCCATGTTGTAAACCGCCCAGAGTAGCCCTAGGAATAGATGGGTGGTATAAAAGTCAAATAATAATAATAATAATAATAATAATAATAATAATAATAATAATAATAATAATAATAATAATAAATAATCTGGGTGGAAACTTTAATTATGAACGTGTTTGTTCTGCCATAAAATTTCTCCTTTTCTTTCTTTCTTTCTTTCTTCTTCTTCTTCTTCTTCTTCTTCTTCTTCTTCTTCTTCTTCTTCTTCTTCTTCTTCTTCTTCTTCTGTACGGCCTGGAATATTGAAATAATGGTGTCTCATCAAATCCATTCTGACTTATGGTAACCCTTCTCAGGGTTTTCCAGGTAGAGAAGACTGAGAGGTGATTTCCTTTCCATGGGGGGTCGGGAGATGCCCTGGGACTCGGGTGCAGCTCTGCCCAACAAAGCCACCCAGGCTAGTTCTCCTCCCAGGAGGTCCTCTGGGTGGAATCGAACTCCCAGCCTCTGTCTCAGCGGCCAGAGAGCTCAGCCACTCTGCTATCCAGCCCCACTGGCAGCTGTACAGTGATATAAATCCTGGACTGCCTCAATGATTGCCATGCCAGCCAACTCCCCAGTCCCAATGCCTTCCAGCTGTTTTGCAGACTTACCAGAGGGCAGCTATGGGGCTTACAGATTTGAGATGCCGACCCATTGCTGGGGTCTCCCTCAATCCTAAAGGTGCATGCCCTTGTGACCTCCCGGCTGGACTACTGTAATGCACTCTATGTGGGGCTACCGATGAAAAGCCTCAGGAAACTTCAACAGGTCCAAAATGCAGCGGCCAGACTGCGGACTGGGGCGGGGTACAGAGATCATTCTGTTTGTGTGTGTGTGTGTGTGTGTGTGTGTGTGTGTGTGTGTGTGTGTGTGTGTGTGTGTGTGTGTGTGTGTGTGTGTTGTGTCGTTACAGTGGTGACCAACTCTTCGTGACCCCATGTCCATGGAGTTCATGTCCATGGAGTTTTCTTGGCAGGAATACTGGAGTGCTTTGCCAGTTCCTACTCCAGGCGCCTACAGCACCTGGTATACCCTGGATGGTCTCCCATCCAAGTACTAGCCAGGCCCGACCCTGCTTACCTTCCGAAATCAGGCAAGATCGGATGTGCTTAGGGCATCTAGGCACCTAGAGATCACATTACACTCCTGTTATAGGCAGCCAGGTCCACTGGCTGCCTATAAGCTACTAGGCACAATTCAAGATGCTAACCTTGACCTAACAAGCATTGTATGACCTGGGTCCTAGCTACCTCAAAGATCAAATCTCACAGTATGAACCAGCTCCGGTGTTAAGTTCACAGGAGAGGCCCTTCTCTCCATCCTGCCACCCTCACAGGTACGTCTGGGGGGAACCCATGAAAGGGCCTTCTCAGCTGCTGCACCCAGACTCTGGAACTCCCTTCCACTGGAGGCCAGGACTACCCCATCTCTGCTGTCTTTCCAAAAACAGGCAAAGACCTTTCTCTTCAGGCAAGCTTTCCCTGAATGATGGTCTACCTATTATGTGTTTTTATATGAATCTACAGGATCACATAGACTTTGTGTTGATATCTACTTATAACCTTATGGGTTTTCTACTATGTTTTCAATGTTAGTTTCCATCACTCATAACTTTACCTGGAACTTAACTCCCCTTTAACTGCTCGTGTTCTCTTGTAACTTTAATGTATTGTTGTCTATTAATGCTGTAAAAAAATTCCTTGTTCTAAACACTTGAACATGTCTTAATTGAGACTGCATATTATCCCTCATTCTGTAAGCCACCTTGGGTCCTTTTTGCAAAGAGAAAGGCGGGGTAGGAGAAAAACCAGACATTTTCAAATATCTAGTTCAGACCTCATCTTGAATACTGTCATGTTCTGAACACTGCATTTCAAGAAGGCTGTCGTACAGATATGTCTGTGAAGATTCTCACTCCTCCAGGTGAGGTTATCTAAAAGTTGAGTCATGGCAAGTGGACTTGTTTTCTTATTGATGAGACCTAGGATCGACCATGGGGGCGCACAAAGTAAATCTGCTCAAGGAAGCTGAGAAAAAAGCAGGCTGGAGCGAACAAGTAATACCAATTGGCTACACAAGTCCAGGAGATAAAATTGTATCCAGCCCAAGGACTCCCCATGGAGATTCTAAGTGAATAATAGAGTCCTATGGAATGGTAAACCACTGGAATGGTTTGTTTCTTGCCCTTCTCAGCGTTCTCTCGCTTCCACAGGTGCTAGGTTCAATCACACAGTACAGTAGGACCCAGGTATCTGCTGGGGATCGGTTCCAGACCTTCCCGTGGATAATGAAAACCGTGGATAAGAGAGAACGCCAAAATCCCCAAAACTGCTGTATTGTGAGAGTAGCTTGCTTTACAGCTGCTGTTTTACGACAGTAGCTTGCTTTACAGCTGCTATTTGTGGCAGTAGCTTGCTTTACGGCTGCTGATTTATTTATTTATTTCATCTGCCAACTGTGGATAACAGAATCAGTGGATAATGAATCAGTGGATACGGGGGTCCTACTGTATCTAGAAAAGTCCAGCTTGCCTTGTTTGCCTTTGGACAGAGGCAGGCATCAGGGCACCCCCTAGTTTAAATGTTTTATTCTTTATTTCAGATGTAAGACCTCTTGTTTCCTGCTTTACTCACTATTTCCACCCCCTCCTCTTTTCTGCTTTTGATTTCTCCTGATTGCGCCACCCAACCCCACCCGGAGGAGAGAGATCACAGGACAAAGACCTCTGCAGAAGTGTTTTATTGACTTTCTCTGAGTTGAACAAAGAGATGGATTTAAGAACATTGGACTGTCTCACACGGCCCTGCAGGTTTCAGGAAGTTCTCCTCATGGACATGACTGCTTCAATCTTCTACCTTTGTTTTCCTAATAGCTCCAATCGCCCACCTGTGTTTTCCTAATTGCTTTGGTCTCCTGCTTTTGTTTGTGCTAGGACAGGCATGTCCAGACTTTGGCCCTCCAGATGTTTTGGACAGCAACTCCCACAGTCCTTTGACACTGGCAATCTAAGCTTAGAATTCTGGGAGTCGCGGTCCAAAACATCAGGAGGGCCAACGTTTGGACATACCTGTCTAGGATGTCCCTATCAAGGCTCTGATCCACTTTCCCCCTCGCTTTGCTCATCTTCCCAAAGACTCGTCTACATGAACATGTGATAAGAGGAGACCCACAGATCCTGCTGTGGTTCTTCCTCTTACCCGCCCCTTTTGCCTTTGACTCATAAAAGTTATAAAAGGATTTCCCGTGTGTTGAGCGGGTCGCCTTTGCTCTTCCTGACTCTTGGAAAGCAGACGCCTGGGTCTGTTCTGTTGATCGATAAAACCGGCTCATTATTTGAATCTCTCTGACTGGAAATCTTCATTGGCACCGTGGTTTCTGGTTTTCTTCACAGGGGCTAGCTCTCCTAATTGTTTCTCCTCATTGTCTGCAGGTGTTCCCCCAGTACTATAATAATAATAATAATAATAATAATAATAATAATAATAATAATAATAATAATAATAATAATAATAATAATAATAATAATAATAATAGAGCTAAGCAAGTATTTAGAAGAAATTGGGAGTTGACAAAAGTCACCATCAGTCAGCTGCAGAAAGCCGCCTTACTGGGATCTGCTCACATAATTCGCCGACACATCACTGAGTCCTAAACGCTTGGGAAGCGTTCGACTAGTGATTGGTAATACAAAATCCAGCGTAGATAGCTGTGTGGTTAATAATGATGATGAAGATGATGATGATGACACGTTGTGAAGTCCGTTCTGAGTTACAGCAACCATTTGTGGGGTTTTCCAATAAGAGCAGAGGCTGGATGGCCATCTGTCGGGAGTCCTGGGATGGGGGTTTCTGCATGGCAGGGGGTTGGACTGGATGACCCTTTGCGGTCTCTCTTCCAACTCTCTATGATTCTAGGATAGTCAGAAGTGGTTTTTCCCTTCCCTGCTTCTGCACCAATACATTTAAATGTTGCAAATTCTGGCTCAGAAGTGAACCCCACTCAAGAGTTACGAGCCATCAAGTTGCTTGTGACTTGTGGGCCACTGTAAAAAAACAAGCCATCTCTGAAAGCTTGTGTTGCCAACAGCAATGCCTGGGTCTTGCAAACACAAAACACAACCCAGTTGGTTCTTCTTACTCAAGCATGTCCAAACTTCGGCCCTCGTGATGTTCTGGACCACAACTCCCAGAATTCCAAGCCTGTATTTCCAATGGCAAAGGACTGTGGGAGTTGTGGTCCAAAACATCTGGAGGGCCGAAGTTTGGGCATGCCTGTTCTTACTGAATCAAGCCAGCTCATGTCCCGTGGCACAGTGGTTAAATGCCTGTCCTGCAGGTAAAACTGTGCTCATGACCTGGGGTTCAATCCCAGGTAGCCAGCTCAAGGTTGACTCATCCTTCCATCCTTCCAAGGTCGGTAAAATGAGTACCCAGCTTTCGGGGGGGGGTAATGTGTAGCCTGCATTATTGTAATTAAACTGTAAACCACCCAGAGACTATTTGAAGTGGCATGGGGACGTATATAAGCAGAACACTTTGCTTTTGCTTACCTCTTCTCCTGCTGCTTCCTGTGTTTCCTAGCACGACTGAATACCCTGAGGCTTCTAGTGTGAGTTTAGGTTCAATTTGAATTGCTGCTGCTGTTTTGAACACAGGGGTAGGTGGGGTTATGTGTGTGTTGTGTCCTTACAGTCATGACCGACCCTTCGTGACCCCATGTCCATGGAGTTTTCTTGGCAGGAAAACTGGAGTGGCTTTGCCAGTTCCTACTCCAGGTGCCTACAGCCCCTGGTATTCCCTGGTGGTCACCCATCCAAGCAGAGACCTCCCACAAATGGTGGGTGAGGTGGTAATTGCACCGTCTAAGCAGGGCCGACCCTGCTTAGGTTCCAAAATCAGGCGAGATCGGATGTGCTCAGGGTATCTAGGCAGCTCTCGCCTTGAATTAGAACCCCTTTCTCCTGGTGAATCTCTAAACCTCCCCTCAGACACCATGCACCAAAATGGGTCAGATTGCCTCCTGCCAGCCTTCCTCGGTCTACGGCTTATACATCCTTCTTCAGGAATACCCAAGCATCATGGCGGTTTTCTTCCAGGTAAGATTGCATAGAACCGTGATGGCAAACCTTTTAGAGACTTGAGTGCCCAAACTGTGATTCCAAACTCACTAATTTTTCGTAAAGTGCCAATGCAGTGGTACCTTGTATAAAGGACTTTAATTCATTCAAAATGAAATTCATAAAAAAGGCCAACACAATGGCAAAACTGTACAATTACAAAAACAGGTGTGGGTGTTATAATCCATAATATACATAAAATATTAAAAAGGAAAAGAAACAGAACCAAGACAAAAAAAAAATAGAGAATTTTCTACTTAAAAACTAGCCTGCCTTCTTAGTATGAAATTTAACCAAATACAAACAGGATTTAGCTATTTGTTTGGTAAAAAAAGTTTTCATCATTTAAAAGTCTTTCCAAACCCACTTCGTTTGCGTCTACTATTACTCTATCTAAACATGGGTGAATAAATCTTTCTCTATAAGGGTGATGAAGAGAACAATGAAAACATATTGGTACCATTGATTCCTCCTCCCTTTGGGAGCACGTGCAACATCTACCTTCATAGGGAATTTTCTTAAAACAGTGGTACCTAGTATAAAGGAATTAATTCGTTCCAAATGAAATTCTTTTCTTGATTCAAATTTCCCATGCATTGAAAATGGATTAATACCTAATCGTGACCGTTTTTCTGTTGTATGGATACACCCCATAGGCTATTCTGTTAAGCGATTTCCCCCCATCTCCAGAATTTTTTTCCTTTAAGCAGATTTTCTGTAAAAAAAAAACCGCTTGTTATATGAGGAGCCACTGTATAGCAATTTAACCTGAATACAGATGGCTGTGAAGGGACGAGGTCGGGTGCCCACAGAAAGAGTTCCGAGTACCAGCTTTGGCACCCGTGCCATAGGTTTGCCAACACTGGCATAGAACTACCTATGCCAGGTTCTGGGCTGAAGCAGATTTGAATCCAACCTCTAGATCATTTAGCTGCCTAGGTGCCCTAAGCACATTCCGATCTTACCAGATCTCAGAAGCTAAGCAGGGTCTGCTCTGGTTACTACTTGGATGGGCGACCACCAGGGAATACCGGGTGCTGTAGGCGCCTGGAGTAGGAACTGGCAAAGCGACTCCAGTATCCCTGCCAAGAAAACGCCATGGACATGGGGTTCTGGGGTGGAGGCAGATTTGAATCCGACACACCACACACACACACACACCACACACACACCACTTGATTGGAGGAGCAGCAAGCATCTGCACTCCCAAGCCCTTCCAAGGTCCCGAACAGGATTATTTATTTATTTATTTATTTATTTAGAACACTTGTATCTCGCCCATCTTCCGAATTGGAACTCTGGACATGGGGTAACAAGGGTAAAACAGAACAATAAAAGGCCAATCCACAGATTGCAACAAAAAGGAGGGGAGGCACCCACCACTTGGTTGGAGGAGCAGCAAAAAAATCTGCACTAGAAAGGCCCTTAAACACCTCCTTGAAACAGGATTGTTTATTTATTTATTTATTTATTTAGGCCCTGCAAGGCCCATCTTCACTGGGGAGGTGGTTCCACAACGTGGGGCCCACCACAGAGAAGGCGCGGTCACGCGTACGCGATTTCTGCGCCTCTCTGGGTGTGGCCACCCTCAGTGAGCGCGCCTGTGCCAATCTCGTGGGTCTGGTCCCAGTTGATCTCTGAGAGATACGCTCTGCCAAGTACTCTGGTCCCAGGCCGTGGAGGGCTTTGAAAATCAAAACCAGGACCTTGAACCTGATCCGGAGGACAACGGGAAGCCAATGCAGGCGAGCCAGGACTGGGGTGATGTGCTCGAATCTACAAGCACCCACCACCAGGCTGGCCGCCGCATTCTGCACCCGCTGTAACCTCCGGAGAAGGGTCAAGGGCAACCCCACGTAGAGGGCATTGCAATAGTCAATCCTCGAAATCACAAGGGCCTGCACGACTGTCCTCAGGGAGGACTCATCGAGGTACTGTCGGATCTGGGCGATCCTGCAGAGATGGATAAAAGCGGCCCTGGAGATAGCCATCACCTGGGCTTCCAGGGAGAGGGCTGAGTCCAGGACCACGCCCAGATTCCTGGCCCTGTCTGTAGGCTGGAAGGAAACACCCCCCGTCTAGGGAGGGGGCCATTGTACCTAGACGAGGGCGCCCCAAAGAACAGAACCTCTGTCTTCTCCGGATTCAGCTTGAGCCAGTTAGCCCTGGTCCATTCCAGAACCGCCTCCAGCCAGAGGTCGAGGGAGCAGAAGACGAAAAGGAGTGGTAGAGCTGCATGTCATCAGCATACTGATGACAGTGAACTCCAAATCTCCTGATGACCTCCGCCAGCGGCCTCATTAGCATGAGAACATAAGAAGAGCCCTGCCGAATCAGGCCAAAGGCCCATCTAGTCCAGCTTCCTGTATCTCCCAGTGGCCC
The DNA here is from genome assembly GCA_029282475.1 of Phrynocephalus forsythii. Lineage (NCBI taxonomy): Eukaryota > Metazoa > Chordata > Lepidosauria > Squamata > Agamidae > Phrynocephalus > Phrynocephalus forsythii. The sequence continues at coordinate 8,039,623 of JAPFRF010000024.1, forward strand.
CACCAAATGCCTCTGGGAGCACACGAGCCAACTAGATCTCTGCCTCCTGCAACCACTCCCATGCATCTACTCCTTGAAGTACCCCGGTCTTAAGCCTGGAGATGATGACACATCTCCATCATGGTTTGTAACCTGGGATGGACTTCTCCAGGAATCTGTCCAATCCCCTTCGGAAGGCATGCAGGCCAGATGCCATCACCACCTCCTGTTCTACAGGTGTGTTTTGCCTGGGAATTTAGCAGGCAAGTCTGAGGAAGAGGCCGGGACTGTCGTTTCACCAAATTTGCCCTGGGTAAGAGAAAGAGACGCCGAAGGCGTTTTCGCAGTGCCCTTCAACAGCTGAGCGTGGCTGTTCAAGACAGGCCATGTTGCAGCCCGCTCATTCCTCAGGCGGTCTTCAGTCGGAGGTGACAACACATAACGACAATTTGACAAGAACCATACCCCTCACCCATCAGCTGCCTAGATGCTCTAAGCACATCCGATCTCGCCTGATTTTGGAAGCTAAGTAGGGTCGGCCCTGGTTAGTACTTGGATGGGAGGCCACCAGGGAATACCAGGTGCTGTAGGCGCCTGGAGTAGGAACTGGCAAACCACTCCAGTATTCCTGCCAAGAAAGCTCCATGGATATGGGGGTCACAAAGGGTCGGTCATGACTGTAACGACACAACACACACATACCCCCACCCACCCCTGTGTCCAAAACCCACCTCTGGAGAGTTTTCCTAGCCTTCTGAAGTTGAGTTTTGACACAACAGGGAAGAAGGATCAAATACCTTGGCAAGAATTAGCTCTGAAAGTAGGGTGAAAAAATATATAAATCTAATATCCTTTTTTGCATGGGTTTTGGCCTTCCTGAAATGCCTAAGTAACGAAAACCGATTGGTGTCTTCCAGTAGTTTTTATTGGGAAACCGTGTATGTATAGAAAGCGGAGCTACAGAAAAGGGTCCCGATCAACTGGTGGCGTTCTCGGCCAGAAAACCCGCAATGACCTCCCGTACGTGCTCCCCTTTCTCGACGTCCCGTGCGTCATACGGGCCGGGTTCTTCGTCGTATTCGGGCAACCGGACGTGGTCCGAAGCCTCCAGGCCCTCTTGGATGGTGTGTCCTTTGCTCTCGCAAATGTTGTGCAGCACGGCGCAGGCGGAGACCACGGCCACCACGTTCTCTTCCGCCACCGGCAGCCGGGCCGTGAGGCGCTGCCACCTCCCCTTCAACCGGCCGAGGGCCCGTTCCACCACACGGTGGCAGCGGCCGACGGCCTCGTTGTAGAGGCGCTCCTTCACCTCCCGTTCCTCCTCGTAAGGGGTGAGGAGCCATCTCCGCATCGGGTAGGTGCCGTCGGCCAGGACAAGGGGTGGGACTTCCACCCCGCCGACGGTGATGGTCGGGTTCCCGGGAACGAAGGTCCCGGAGTCCATGGCCTGGCACAAGGCCGACCTGGAGAAGAGGTTCTCCACGTTCTTCTTGACTTCGACGTTAATGAACCGCCCCGTGTGGTCCGTCGTGCCCTGAAGCAGGATCGAGTAGCACCTCTTGCGGTGGGCCGACTCGTCGGCCTGGCCCACTGGAGCCACGTAGGGCACGTGGGTCCTGTCCAGGACACCCATGCAGTGAGGGAAACCCATCCTCCTGAAACCGGCCATGATCTGAAAGGGAGAAAGCATTTTAAAAAGGCAATGGTGGGATTTATTTTTATTTACAGTGGTACCTCAACTTACAAATTTAATCCGTTCTGAATGCATGCTCTTAGGTCAAACCACTCTTAAGTTGGGGTACCTATCTAAAAAATTGAAAAAATAAGTTAAAAAATTAAAAAACGGGAAAAAATATTTGTAAGCCAAGCAGACCATATCTAACATTTGTAAGACAGCAGTTAAAATGCCAACAATTTTCTGCTCTTAAGTCAAATTGCTCTTAAGTCGAGCTGCTCTTAAGTCAGGGCACAACAGTATTTATTTTATTTACAAATTTTTTTAGCCGCCCCACTGCCAAGAAGTCTCTGGGCAGCATACAACAAGTATTTAAAAACTATAAAACAATAAAATTATTAAAGCTATAAAATACAATAGTTAAAACAACATACAGTACAAATTATGAACTATAAAACCCTGCTGCGCATGTGTCCAGCCAAATAATCTAATTAAAATATTGGGCAAACTGGAAAGTCTTTGCCTGGCGCCGAAAAGCCAAAAGTGTTGGCAACCCTCAAACGTTGTCAGGATGCTCCCTGTTGCTATAAAAATAATAATGATTTTTTTAAAAAATTAGAAGAAAAAGTACATTTGACCAGACACGTTCACACAAGCTCCTTTATGAAATGCAAGAACACTGTACAGTAAAATGTAATTATTTTCCCTGTTTTTTAAACTCATAACAAGCCTGAGTTTAAAAAAAAAATTATACAGTGGAACCTTGACTTGCGTCATTAATCCGTTCCAGTGGTCTAGACTTAAGTCAAACATGACTTAAGTCAAACGAACGTTTCCCATAGAAAGTAATGGGAAAGCAGATTAATCCATTCCAGATGATGAAAAAGACCCCCGAAAACAGCAATTTAACACAAATTTGACTGGGATAGGAGATTCCTTCTGGGGATGTAAATGAAATGTCTCTTCAAAGAGAGGAGGAGGCAGTGGAATTATAGTCCACAAGTTATACGCCTCCACTTTTTAATGTTCATAGAAACAATGTCTAACATTTAAGTTTTACTGATTTTTAACCTGACGTTCCAAGTTCTGAACAACTCTATGCTTACCATTAGAGTCCCACAACTTTACAGCTCCCCAACTAAAATGCTTCCATTGTGGACCAGACTTCTGCAGCCAGATTTTTTACAAGACTGAGCCGACTGTCTAACCAGCGAGGCCAGCCCCGAGCTCCTGGCCCTTCTTCTTCTCCGGCAGCAGTGGCGGCTTCGGTGAGGCCGAGGACCAGCTCCAGGTGCTCTGAGATGGCCTCGCCAAAGCCGCCGCTGCCGGAGGAAGGGAAGAAGGCAGGAGCAGTTTGGAGGCGGCAGCCGCGATGCTGGGTCGTGGCTGCCGCCCGATTCCGGTGCCTTGCGCCCGGGCTCCGAGATGTAAGTCAAAGCCTGCGACTTAAGTCAAACAGGCCCCTTCTTGCTGCAAGTCAAATATGATGCAAGTCAAGCATGTAATGTAAGTCAAGGTTCCACTGTAGTTATTTTTATGGACAATCCATAAAAAGTAACACAAGTGATCATCTTCCAGCACCTTCATCTTCTGTTCCTTGCTGGCTCTGTCCATACAATCCCATACTTATTCCACAACTCATCGTACAATTTCCCCCAAGTTGTTATAAACTTAATAAACAGCTGACCAGTATAATAATGGATTATCCAGCATATTATTCATAGTACAGTGGTACCTTGTATAAAGGAATTAATTCGTTCCCAATGAAATTATGTTAAGCAAATTTTCCTTTATACACATTCCCATAGGAATGCATTGAAAACGGAGTAATCCCATTTTTATGTTGTATAGATTCTCCCCATAGGCCAGTGATGGCTAACCTTTTAGAGACCGAGTGCCCAAACTGTGATTCAAAACCCACCAATTTTTCCCAGAGTGCCAATACAGCAATTTAACCTGAATAGAGGTGGCTGTGAAGGGCTGATGTCGGGTGCCTACAGAAAGGGCTCCGAGTGCCACCTTTGGCACCCGTGCCATAGGTTCTCCATCACTGCCATAGGCGATTATGTTAAGCAAATTTCCCATATCTCTGGAATTTTTTATGTTGTACAGATTTTATGTGATACAAACAGTTTGTTATACAAGGGTCCACTGTACTGTATAAGAATGCATAATAAATAAATAAATAAATAAATAAATAAATACATAAATAAATAAATAAATAAATAAAGTAACAAGCCTGAGCTATCTCTGCAGGCAGACATGTTGAAGCTAAGACAGTCCTATTTTGGGGAAATCCTGAGAAGGCAGAGTTTCCCTGGAAAAGAGAGTAATACAGTAACACCCCCCCACTGTGGGGGGTTTGGGACCTGACCCAACTTGCAATAATTGAAAATCTGCGATATGCGGATGTAATGTCAGGTTGGGACTAGGGGGGGGGGCTCTCTGGGGGCTGTTGTACTTACCCCAGACCTGGCGCTGCTCTGAACGGGCAGGAAGCACTTTTGGAGCCTCCGACGGGCCTGGGAAGGCCGTCAGAGGCCCGTTCAGAGCAGCGCCAGGTCTGGGGTAAATACAGGAGGCCTGAAACAGGCCTTTTCAGCTTACCCCCCCAAGGGGGCTTCCCCCCCCCCATAAACCTACTGTGAAAGGGCGGGTGTGTGTGTTGTTATTGTACCGGGAAAGTGGGAGGCAGCACGAAAAGAGGAAGATCCTAATACGAGCTGGACTGACTTCTGAAAGGAAACCACAGGGCTGCGTCTCCAAGAGCTGAGGAGAGATGTTGTGGTCGGGACATTGTAAAGGGCCTCATTCTGTGGGTCACCATGAGCTGAAGATGACTTCAACTATTAACATATCAACGACTACAAAAGCCACCTTCCTTCGCAACGATCTCAAGATACAGTGGTACCTTGTATAAAGGAATTAATTTGTTCCAAATGAAATTATGTTAAGCAAATTTTCCTTTATACAAATTTCCCCTAGGAATGCATTGAAAACGGAGTAATCCCATTTTTATGTTGTACAGATTTACCCCATAGGCGATTCTGTTAAGCAAATTTCCCCTATCTCCGGAATTTTTTATGTTGTACAAATTTTATGTTCTACAAACCGTTTGTTATCCAAGGGTCCACTGTAATGGGAAATGAGGAGATTTAGGCCCAAGCTCTCTGGCCACCAGCTGCCTGGTTGGCTCTGTGAGTTGGCGTTCTGGCGGTGGAGCCAGAGGCCGGGAGTTTGAATCCCCCACTGGGCTTCTCAGGAGAAGAACCACCCTGGGTAGCCTTGGGTGAACTGCACAGTCCCAAGGCACCACCACTCCCAGAGGAAGGGAAGAGTAAACAACCACAACCACAACAAAATCAGCATCATTGACAATGATTTCAAGATTCTGGGAAACGAGGCAGTTCAAATGGCAAACGCAAAGGCCGAAATCCTCTGCAAATCGCCTCAGAATAAGAGACCACCATGGGCGTCACCTGTTGTGGACTTCTGCGCAAGTTTTAAAAAACGTTTAAAACTTGAAATGCAAACTGACTTGGATAAAACACATTTAAAAAAACAAACACCTGACAAACTTTTTTTAAATTTAAAAACTTGTGACCTTTTTGTTTTGAAAAGGAAACAACCTAGCCAAACAGCAACATGCAAATAACATCACGGCCACCTCGCTCGGTGCGTAACACAAGTTAGGTAGGCCAATCCTGTCAAGGATTGTAGTTTTGACAAAATGCCTGTAATATATATTTAACAGATTACAAAATGGATCCTGTGTAAAATGCTATGTCATGAACTAGACAAGAATGTGTATTAGGTGTAGGTCACAGGTGTAAAGAACCATCAGTACTGGAAGGTCAGGATGATTAGTCACAGGTGATATAGGACAGGCCTGTCCAACAGGTAGACCGGGGGCTACCAGTAGCCCGCGAAGGGTTCAAAAGTAGCCCACCAGCCATCAATTAAAAATGTGAGGGGATACGTTCTCCACCTCTACCTCCCCCAGCCCAAGGACCACCACTGCCCCCCAGCAAAGCTCTGGGTCTGCCAGCCCACGGTCTCAGCCGAGCGGGGCAGTTCAAGGGCTGCTCTACTTAATGAGCATATCGTCAGAACAGATAAAATTCATAAGTAGAGGTTTTAGTGTAGTAGCCCTTCGGCACTTTCATCTGGAAAAAGTAGACCTCGGCCTGTTCAAAGCTGGACAGCCCTGATATAGGAAAATCACCTCATACCATGGAGTGTGTGATTGGCTTACACCATGTTGCTTTGTGTATAAAGGCAGTGGGGGCCAAACTTCGGCCCTCCAGCTGTTTTGGACCACAACTCCCAGAATTCCAAGCCTGTATTGCCAATGACAAAGGTGGTCCAAAACATCTGGAGGGCCGAAGTTTGGCCACCACTGGTATAAAGGTATGCAAACCAGTGTAAATTGGGCATGTCCAAACTTCATCCCTCCAGATGTTTTGGACCACAACTCCCACAGTCCTTTGCCATTGGAAATATAGGCTTGGAATTCTGGGAGTTGTGGTCCAAAACATCAGGAGGGCCGAAGTCTGGTCATGCCTGGCCTAAGGTGAGAGGCAGCTTTCCCCATTCTCTGTCATGTTGTGCTTTGTATATTGTTATTGTATATTACTCGTTGTCATGTGTACATATGTAATATACGTTTTCCACTAAGTTCTATATCCTTGTTTGTCTCCTAGCTCCTTAATCACTAATGCACTTATTATTCCACAACGCTGCTAATCTCTGCTAGTGGTTTATAATGTCCTTCAACATAACATATCCCTATATGTATAATATTTATTATTATTATTATTTGTTATATTTTCATACCGCCCATCTTCCGAAACGGAACTCTGGGCGGTTTACAGTTAAAACAATTAAACCAGGAAAATACAATAAAACAAAGAAAAAAAGAAAAAAAGGCAGACGGGAAAAAGGCAGAGTTACTAATAAGATGAAGAGAGGCAAAACCCTTCACAGACGATGACGTGGGCGGCAAAATACAAAAAAAAAAAAAAAGAAAAAAGAAAAGTAAAAATGTCGCCATATGCCTCTCTAAAAAGGTGAGTTTTCAAGGCCTTTTTAAAGGCGGGCAGGGACTGTGCTAGGCGCAGCTCACTAGGGAGATGGTTCCATAAGGTAGGGCCCAGCACGGGGTTATATACTTTTAACAAATCCATGAATACATCCTAAAAACAAAATGGGTCCTCAAGACGTACCTCCTCGTAGTCCCCCAAGCAGACCGCCTGGGGACCCAAGATTCGCTCGATGGCAAAGCACACCTCCAGCACGATCTCTCCCACGGTGGACCTCCCGATGCCGAACTGGGTGGCCACCACGCGGTAGCACTCCAGGTTGGACAGCCACCACACCGCGATGGCCACCCGCTTCTCCACCGGGATGGCCTCCCTCATGATGGTCCGCTGCCGGGCCAGCTTGGGCCGGAGGGCCTCGGCGATCTCAAAGAGGGTGCCTCGGCTCATGTGGAAGTGCTCGACCCACTTCCGGTCCTCGGTGGTTTCGCGGACGAACGTGTCCCACCAGTTGGGGCCCGTGGCGGGGGACACCCACCAGCGCCGGGGCAGGGGCCCGTGGTCCAGCACCCCGAGGAGGACGGCTCGGCGCCGGTGGCGACGTTTCTCCAGCACCCGGCTGGCCCGACGGAGCCTCAGGAACTGTTCCCGGAACGCCAGGCTGATCAGCTCCCTCCGCCGCCGCTGCCGCCGGAGGCCCGAGAGATAGGCCTCGAACAAGCTCACGGCGGAACGCAGGACGGTCAGGAGGGCCTGGATGTAAACCTTCAGCAGGAGGAGGAGAAGCGAGCGGGGCTCCGTTTTGGGCAAGGAGAGGGTTTCGAAGTCAATGGATGGGTATTTAAACAGTTGAGGACTGTCCTCTCCCACTGAAACAAACAAATAAATAAATACATTTTAAAAAAAACGCCAAAACATGAATCATCCGGTCCTCTTTCTTTGAAGAGAACAAACTAAAATCACAGGCCATTTGCAAAACTTTCAGCGGTTGGGAAAACCATAGTCCTGCTTTCTGAACCAGCAGAAGCTACCCTTCTGTGTGATCTAAACTCAATTACAGCAGGACGCCCTCCCCAGACACCCTCTATCTGCAGGATTTGGCATCAGCGGCTTCCTTTTCCAAAAAATGAAAATATTAAAAGGAAAAAAAAAACAAGAAATATGCATTTCTGCAATGTGATTACAAGAACTAGCCACTAGAGGGAAGCAGAGACTATGCTATGTGGAGGGTTCACTATTATCCACGGTTTTCAGCTTCTGCAAGGGTGGAGGCAGCTCAGATCCTGGGGTCCTAAGGTGGACAATGATTACTCCTTTCCCTCAACCCTAAAGAAGGGTTTTTGCTTTAAAATAAGATTCACGTGATCTCTTTGGAAGCTGAAGTATGCTTCTAGGGACATGCAGAAAAACAAGACAGGATTCAAAGCAGGCGTGCACAGAATCAGGGTGCCTCCAGAAGAACATAAGAAGAGCCCTGCTGGATCAGGCCAAAGGCCAACTAGTCCAGCTTCCTGTATCTCACAGTGGCTCCACCAGATGCCTCTGGGAGCGCACGAGACTCGATCTCCGTCTCCTGATACCACTCCTCCTGCATCTGGCCCTTGAAGTACCCCCGTTTTAAGCCTAGAGATTGCACATCTCCATCATGGCTTGTAACCTGTGATGGACTTTTCCTCCAGGAATCTGTCCAATCCCCTTTTGAAGGCATCCAGGCCAGATGCCATCACCACATATTATGGCAGGGAGTTCCACAGACTAACATGCACTGGGTGAAAAAATATTTTCTTTTGTCTGTTCTTACTCTCCCAGCCCTCAATTTGAGTGGATGTCCCCTAGTTCTGGTATTTCGTGAGAGGGAGAAGAGCTTCCCTCTATCCACTTGACTCATGCCCTGCATGATTTTGTATGTCTCAATCATATCCCCCCTCAGGCGCCTTTTTTTCCAGACTAAAGAGCCCCAAATGTTTTAGCCTTTCCTCATAAGGGAGGTGCCCCAGAACAGAACAGTAAAGTACTTCTGAGTCTTCTCTACCAGGAAAACCCTGGAAAGGGTCGGCATAACTCAGAATTGACTCAACAGCACATGATTCTATTATTCATCATAAGCACAAAGGCAAATAAATTACGACTTGGGTAAATGGCAATGTTCCCTCTAATGTTCGTTTCCGCTGCATGGCAGCCTTGCCCCGTGTGTGTGCGTGGAGGGGCGGGCCATCATCTGAAACAGGAACTACAGTGGCACCTTGACTTACATGCTGCTTGACTTGCATCATATTTGACTTGCATCAAGAAGGGGCCTGTTTGACTTGAGTCGCAGGCTTTGACTTACATCTCGGAGCCCGGGCGCAAGGCACCGGAATCGGGCGGCAGCCACGACCCAGCATTGCGGCTGCCGCCTCCAAACTGCTCCTGCCTTCTTCCTCTCTCCTCCGGCAGCGGCGGCTTAGGCAAGGCCAGCTCAGAGCGCCGCTGTTGCTGGAGGAGAAGAAGGGCCGGGAACTCGGGGCTGGCCTTGCTGGTTAGACAGTCGGCTCAGTCTTGTAAAAAATCTGGCTGCAGAAGTCTGGTCCACAATAGAAGCATTTTAGTTGGGGAGGTGTAAAGTTGTGGGACTCTAATGGTAATCATAGAGTTGTTCAGAACTTAGAACATGAGGTTAAAAAATCAGTAAAACTTAAATGTTAGACATTGTTGCTATGAATATTAAAAAGTGGAGGCGTATAACTTGTGGACTATAATTCCACTGCCTCCTCCTCTCTTTGAAGAGACATTTCATTTACATCCCTGGAAGGAATCTCTTATCCCAGTCAAATTTGTGTTAAATTGCTGTTTTCGGGGGTCTTTTTCATCATCTGGAAAAGATTAATCCACTTTCCCATTACTTTCTATGGGAAAAGTTTGTTTGACTTAAGGCATGTTTGACTGAAGTCTAGACCAGTGTTTTTCAACCAAGGCGAGATGTTTGACATTGGAAAAGCTGAAGAATATCAGCTTTGTGTTCAGCCAAACAGGCCCAGGTTGCGCACTGAATAAAGTATTTTATAATTTTTCATATTTCTGTTTACTTACTATTTCATAATAAAGTAATTATAAAATACTTTCTTTGTGTTTATTTGATTCCTATTCAAGAGAATTACTTTATATATAGTCAATATAGGCACAGAGTTAAATTTTTAACATTTTCTAATTGATTTTTTTCATGAAACAAGTGTGCCTTTGCCCAAAAAAGGTTGAAAAACACTGGTCTAGACCACTGGGATGGATTAATGACGTATGTCAAGGTTCCACTGTAAACCAATTGGCTGCCCACGTGTAGCCGTGACGGGAGCTCCCCGCTACCTGCGCAGCTTAGAGGAAACATTGATAGGAGCCAAGAAACCATATTTCCCCCAACCTCCCATTGAAGCACCTTGTAGCTCTGTGTTACTGACACGATGTGGCAGCGTCTCTCCACAACTACAACTAGGCCAGGTGTGGAATCCAGGGAGTTGTGGTTGACATCATGAAAGATTTCAAACACCCCCAAAATCTCTCTGGGGCACTGCCATCCTTTCCCACTCCCCTTCACTTTCCGGGTTATTTCCCATGATGCATCTGTAAGCAGGACTCACTCTCATGGCTGTCCCACAGAAAGGAAATATTCCCCGGACCTCTTTTCAGCCGAGACTTGGCGCCAACTCCGTTTTCGTCTTCATTTTCCTCTTCTTCTTCTGAGGTGGAGCTTTCAAGTTGAAAACAATCCTCCCAAGCGATCTTACTGACGGACCCGTCAGGTTGGGCTAAGGCAGGGAGAGGAAGCCGGAGGGCAGAAGAAGAGATTGTGAAAATGTCCCACTATTTTAGTAGCTGTCGTAGTAGTAATACGCAACCGTGACAACAATAAACGACAATGACCACAAGCACAGCAAAAGAAAGTAAGAACAATAATAATACAGCCATACAGCGGCACCTTGCAAGACGCATGCCTTGTAAGACAGAAAACATGTAGGACCAAAATAATAATAATAAATTCTGGGACTGAAGGCTGCTCCTGGCAGCCGGACACCCAGCTGATATTGACAGCTAGGGACAGTCAGGAGCAGCCTTCTAGGAGGGGGAGGCGACAGAGGCAGAGATCAATGCAATCTCCACCTCCTTTGCCTTGCCCTGTCTTCTTCTTCCTCCTCCTCCTCCTCCTCCTCCTGGCTGCTTGGACCACCCAGCTGATTTTGACAGCTAGGGAAAGTCAGGAACAGCCTCCTAGGAGGAGGGGAAGGTGACAGAGGCAGAGACCAGTGCACTCTCCACCTCCTTTGACTCACTCTCTCCTCCTCCTCCTCCTCCTCCTTGTGGCTGCTTGGGTCACCCAGCTGATTTTGACAGCTAGGGACAGTCAGGAACAGCCTTCTAGAAGGGGGAGGCGACAGAGGCAGAGATCAATGCAATCTCCACTTCCTTTGCCTTGCCCTGTCTTCTTCTTCTTCTTCTTCTTCTTCTTCTTCTTCTTCTTCTTCTTCTTCTTCTTCTTCTTCCTCCTCCTCCTCCTCCTCCTCCTCCTCCTCCTCCTCCTCCTCCTCCTCCTGGCTGCTTGGACCACCCAGCTGATTTTGACAGCTAGGGAAAGTCAGGAACAGCCTCCTAGGAGGAGGGGAAGGTGACAGAGGCAGAGACCAGTGCACTCTCCACCTCCTTTGACTCGCTCTCTCCTCCTCCTCCTCCTCCTCCTCCTCCTCCTCCTCCTCCTCCTCCTCCTCCTCCTCCTCCTTGTGGCTGCTTGGGTCACCCATCTGATTTTGACAGCTAGGGGCTGTCAGGAGCAGCCTTCTAGGAGGAGCATCCTTCTCCACCTCCTTTGCCTCACCCTCTCCTTCTCCTCCTCTTCCTTGCTGCTTGGATCTGTTTTCTGGCAGCTGCCAGGCATCGCAATGAGTCCCAAGCAGCCAAGAGGAGAAGGAGGCGACGGGGTAGCTAACACTCCCCCCTTTGCCTGGGTCTGAAACAAGCCCACAAACTGCCACCCATCCTTCACCCAGATCAGCCAGCAAAATGGGGAGGGGGAGCTTTTCCCCTTCTCCAACCCAGCAAAAAAGGAGAAAAGCTTTCCCCCTTTACTGGGTTGGGGGTAAACACCCTTAATCAAGCGGCAGCCAAAGGCTGCTCCCCACAGCTCCTAACAGACAGGTGATTTTGACAGATTGGATCTGTCAAAATCAGCTGTCTGTCGGACTGCCAGTTGATTGAAAGGGTTTGGGACAGCCTTCCCATGGGAATGCATTGCAAACCAATGCATATTTTTTACTATAATTGTTAGACTAAAAAATTTAGGGTCATCTTATACACCAATGAGAGAAACTGTTATTTCGTGCTGGAAAATTGAGGGTCCTCTTATAAATGGGGGCATCTTATAGACAGAAAGGGTAACCTGTTCCCCTTTTTTGACTTTTCTGACCTCTGGAACGGATTAATTGTTTTTTCAATGTATTCCCAGGGGAAACCGTGCTTCTCAAGATGAAATTTATATAAAACGAAAGGACCCGTGGAACGGATTAATTTCATTTTAAGAGGTACCGCTGTACCTCATTTTATGTGCAACTTGGTATGCTAGTATTTTAACAATTTTTTTAATAAAAATCTGCAAGCGATGGCTTACAAAATGAGCACCAGAGGTGCTCGTTTTTCCAACACGCCCTCTTCCGCCACGAGCGGGGCTGGCCAGGATTTCTGGAAGAACTAAAGCGGAAGTGGAAAACAGCTCCACCCATTTGATTTAGCTGCCATTCCCGGAAACGTTAAGGCCTCTCGGAATCTACCTGATAATCTCTCCTCTTCTGCCGCACTCTGGAGAGAGCTCTCTTTTTCTCTGTCTTCCAGCCAGGAGATGAGGTGGGGCTTCGCATTCAAGAGGCTCTCTGAAAAAAAACAGGTACAAACAGGGCACACAAGGTTGAAATCACACCCATATTTTTGGTGGCATCCCCTATCATCTCACCTGGACTGAATGACTTGCTCTCTCTGATCTGCAGTCCTCCTGGTAGCTGGGAGAAAAGTGGATTTTCCCAGGATTATTATTTAATCCTGTGTACAGACAAAATATTTGAAGGCGGTTTGTTCCTCAATGGCCATCAAGGGCCATTAAACTTACAAAAGGCTGATGCAGACTGATCTGGCTGCCTGCAGTTTTATATTCTTACTATACAAGCATCAGAATGAGTGCCAGCCTTGCCACATTTAACAGGACACCGCTGTTGATAGGATGCAAAGCATTCAGAGGCCCTTTCCATGTACTATTAATCCTTCATCAATATTTGTATACTTCCTATTTTTAGCTTTTCAGTGTTGTCCTTTTTAATGCCGTAAGCTGCCCTGTGCTCTTTTCAAGGAGAAAGGTGGACTAAAAATGTTTTTAAATAAATAAATACATTTACCCTTTGGGCTAGAAAGATGATGCGGTACAAACAGTAGGACCCCCGTATCCACTGATTCATTAACCACTGATTCAGCTATCCACAGCTGGCAGAGGAAAATAAATAAATAATTCAGCAGCCACAAAACAGGCTACAGTACTTTCACAAACAGCAGCCATAAAGCAAGCTCTTGTCATAAAAAAGCAGTTTGGGGGTCTCTCTTATCCATGGGTTTCATTATCCATGGGAAGGCTTGGAACCCATCCTACTGTAAATCCAATAAATAAATAAATGTTTGTTTGTTTTTTAAACTGGGAAAAATGGAACTTTCTGGGAAAATAAAATGAAAAAAGCTACATTATCATACACACCCTTTATAGCTTAAAAGTCATGCTATTACTTTAGAAGCATAAAATATGACTATGGACAATTTAACTTGGCATAAAATCATCACAACTAGCATATTAAAATAGAGTGCATCCAAATTCACATTTGAAATAAGATTTATGTGTAATTGTAAGTTAAAAATGGAGTAACAATCTCCTGAACTGCCTGCTAGTTGGTGTGGAACAAAAAAACTCTACAAAACAACTTTAAAAATCCAGAATTAACCGTTGTTCGTATTTAAATAAAAATTCAGTATTAAATAAAAATAAAATAAAAACTTCATCCTCATAAAAAGAATTGAAGAAGGGGGAAATGTATAGAAAGGAATGGGACTAAGTTTCAATAGTTATTTTTTTAGAAATGATTTGGAAACTATTTGAACACCCTGTCTTAAAATATTTTATTCATCACATTTAAATAAAACATTCCATAATTTTATTTTATTTTTCATTTTTATTTTTTCAATTTTTCCAATTTTTCGGGGGGGGGGGAATCCCGAAAAGGCTTCTGGAAAAAAATTTTTGGAGAAAAAAGTGTTTCCCCCACCAAAATTTTTCCATTCCCCACCCCCCCCACCCCCGGCCTTCACATCTCTAAGCAGCAGAATCAGCAAGCCCCCCTCCGGCCTCTCTCTCTCCGAGGGGGGCTTAAGAAGGGCTGCTTCCTTACCCAGCCAGGTCACCGTCTTGTAATTCTCAAACATCACCTCCGAGTAGAGGCTCCTTTGGGCCGGATCCAGCTGGGCCCACTCCTCCTCGGTGAAATACACGGCCACCTCTTCGAACGTGACTCGGCCCTAAAAAAAAAAAAACAACCCAGATATCGATCCCGATTCTTATTCTTCCTCCAAGTCAGGATCAGAACGGAAGACGATTCCCCCACAGCGGATCAACCTCAAGTCCACCCGAGGCCGCCAACGGCCGACTTGCCACCTCTGGCCCCCTTCTTCATGCAATTCCCCCACCCCAGCCCAGCAGTTCATCAACCGGGGTATCATGTCTCTGGAAATAACACGTGATGTCCAATCTTTTTTGACAGGGAGACCCTTTTTAGCATGTTCTAGGTAGAGAATACATTAGGATTCCCTTATCTGCAGTGTCAGCATCTGATGAAGCACATACTCCCCCCCCCATACCCCGGTCTGATAAACATTAAAAGAACAATCCTAGAGAAATATATATATACAGTGGTACCTTGTACAAAGGAATTAATTCGTTCCAAATGAAATTATTTTAAGCAAATTTTCCTTTATACAAATTCCCCAGAGGAAGGCATTGAAAATGGAGTAATCCCATTTTTATGTTATACGGGTTCTCCCCCTAGGCAATTCTGTTAAGCAAATTCCCCCTACCTACGGAATTTTTTATGTTGTACAGATTTTATGTTATACAAACCGTTTGTTATACGAGGGTCCACTGTATTTCTAATAGTGGAGTTCCCAGAACTGTCCCCTAGAAAGCGCCAGAGACCATGATATGTATTGCATCCATTACAGTAGTCCCCCCCCCCCGGCACATCACACCACAAATACAGTATCGCAGGATCCACCGCCACCCCTCCGCTTTGGTGACAGCGGCCCCCGCAGGGGCGTCTTAGCTCAGCCAAGGCTCCAGCGGAAGCCTCCATACACGGTGGAGGTCCCAGCCCCAGAGGACTCCAGCCCCAGCCGTGGCCCCAGTGTAGACCTCTGGGCCCGGGTGTGGAAGCCTTATGTGTGTTTTATATAACACAAATAGACTTTGAGTTTATAACCACTTTTAACTTTGTATGATTGCATTGACGCTACACTTTCAGTGTTAGTGTCCGTCACTTTCTCTTGAACGGTTCGCGTTCTCTTGGAACTTTAATGTCATGTTGTCTATTAATGCTGTAAGATGTCCCTCAATTCCCTGTTCTCAATACTGTGGTACCCCAACTTAAGAGCAGCTTGACTTAAGAGCGGAAAACTGTTGGAGTTTTAACTGCCGCCTTACAAATTTTAGATATGGTCTGCTCAACTTACTTTTTTTTTTTTTCATTTTTAACATTTTTTTAGTTAGGTACCCTGACTTAAGAGTAGTTCAACTTAAGAGCATGCATTCAGAACGGATTAAATTCCTAAGTTGAGGCACCACTGTAGTTGAATATGTCTAAATTGTACCGGACTATATATTGTCCCTCGTTACTGTAAGCCACCTTGGTTCCTTTTCCAAGGAGCAAGGCAGGGTTAAAATACTTTAAGCAAACAAACAAAACAAAACAAAACAAATAAACAAGCAAAATTCTGCTCCAGCCACAGCTGGGACCGGAGGCTTCTACGTGTAGGTCCCGAGGCCTCTGCTGTGGCTGTGGCTAGAGGCCTCCATGGCCGGAGCCTCCACCGGATTGGGAGGCTCCTTCCGCAAGGACCAGAGGCTTCCACACCCGGGTCTGGAGGCCTCCGCTGGAGCCACGGCCTGGGCTAGAGGCCTCCACGACTGAAACCTCCACTGGTTCCGGAGTTCTCTGCTGCAGCCGTGGCTGGGTCCAGAGCTCTCCGCAAGGCCCGGAGGCTTCCACGTTCAGGTCCGGAGTCAGGTTTCCAACCACGCCACCACTGCCTGCATCTCCCCTCACCTGTCCGCTCACTCGCCAGCTTTCCGGCGTGGCTGGGAATGGAACCCTTTCCCCTCAGCCAGCTGAGGCGAAAGAAAGAAGAGTTTGGGAAGAAGGGTGTCTGGACCCAGCCACGGCAACCATGGATGTCTCCGGACCCAACGCGATATGTGGGCGCTGTCACCGTAACAGTGTCCGAGGATCACAGGAGGTGAGAAAACCTAACCCATATGATAAATGCTAGTACAGTCTTCATTATAACCCCCATTTTCAGCAACCAAAGGGGTGCAGGATTTGAAACGGATTCCCTGTAGATATGGGGATCTGACTGAACTCAGTGGTGGTTTACGGTTCTCTTTTTATTGGGGGGGCTGCTTTTGCAATATTTATTTAAATCTCAGTTAGGTTTCTATTTTGCCCGTCTTCCGTCATAGAGTCATAGAATCACAGAGTTGGAAGAGACCTCCAGGGCCATCCAGTCCAACCCCCTGCCATGCAGGAAGCCCCATCACAGGACTCACGACAGATGGGCCATCCAGCCTCTGCTCAAAAACCTCCAAGGAAGGAGACTCCACCACCCTCCTTTGTGGCAGCAGATTCCACTGCCAAACAGCTCTAACCATCAGGAAGTTCTTCTTCCTAATGTTCAAATGGAATCTCTTTTCCTGTAGTTTGAAACCATTGCCCCGAGTCCTAGTCTCTGACGCCATGGAAAACAAACCTGTTCCCTCTTCAATATGACATCCTTTCAAATATTTAAACATAGCTATCATCTCCCCTCTCTGTCTTCTTTTTGAAAGGCGAAACATTCCCAGTTCCCTAAGCCCTTCCTCATAAGACATTTCCTCCAGACCCTCAACCATCCTGGTCACCCTCCTCTGGACCCGCTCGAGGTTGGTCAACATCCTTTTTAAACTGAGGCGCACAGAACTGGACACAGGACTCCAGGTGGGGTCTGACCACTCAAGGCAACACAAACGGCTTGCCTCTTCCCGATTCCAGCCTCACGACAGTCTGGTGAGGTAGGTCGGGCAGAAAGAGAGCAGCACGCGCAAACCTGAAGCCAGATCTCCCTCGAGACCTAGACTCGAGACCCCAGCCGTGACACCTTGCTGGTTCTCCTTCTGCATCCAACAAGGAACCATCTTGAGGGCCGTTTCCTTACCTGAAATGGCCGCAAGGCAGCTGCGTCCACACCAAGGGAAACGGCTGGTGAGCGGCCACATTGGTGCGATGCCATTCCAACATCTATGAAGGGAGAGAAAGTCAGTCTACACTTTTCGCATGCATTTTGGTTTATGGGTCCCTGGGGGCCATTAACAAATATCTGATGTGTCCCAGAGAAGAGCCTCGCAAGACTGAATGGGCCTCTCCCTTTTATCTGTTTTTTTTTCTTAAAGACACCTGCATGCAGAAAGCTAGCCTATCAGAGAACAAAGTCCATTCCTGCAATGTCATGGAGGAATAAACACAGATTTAAGTGCGGAACTGGATTAGTCCTAAGTGCTTCCACCCACACTGGGCATTGCCAAGATTTTTTTTTTTAATCAATACAGTAGGACTTCTATATCCACTGGGGATTGGTTCCAGACCTTCCTGTGGATAATGAAAACCATGGATAAGAGAGAACACATAAAAATCCCCAAAACTGCTGTTTTGTGACAGTTGCTTTATGGCTGCTGTTTGTGGCAGAAGCTTGCTTTATGGCTGCTGAATGATTTAATTTTTGTTTCTGCCAGCCGTGGATAACTGAATCAGTGAATAATGAATCCGTGGATATGGGGGCCCTGGTACACTAATAAAACACTAAGGGCTTGGGCCCTTTTCAGAAGAAAGGCAGGATAAAAATATTTGGCCAAAATAAAATAAACAAACGTTTCTCCCCATCACATGCAGTGGGGTCCCCATGGGTTCTTGGACTACAACTCCCAGAAATCCTAGGCAGCCAGCACAGACCATGGCAAAGGTTTCTGGGAGTTTAAGTCCACAAACCACTGGGGACCCAACCTCAGGAACTACTGGCCTAAGGGAGACCCTTGTGTTCTTGGGCTGCATTTCCCAGAAGCTTTCACCACTAATGGTGCTGGCCAGGGTTTCTGGGAAATGGAGTCCAAGCACGCCCTGGTCACCCAAATGAACAGCTGAGGAGCTGATCCAATCATGCTAACATCTGTGTACTGTGATGTTTACCGACACCAATATATGTAATACAAATGTTAGCTCTCTGCCTCATTTTACCCCATTTGTAGCATTATTGCATTTTTTTATCCATTTCCAGCTGCTTAAGCAAAATTAATATTATTAAGGGTTCAAATACTGCCCAATCAGCTTTTTTGATCAATACAGAACAAAACTAGAAAAGCTGCAGCCCCAATGATCTTTAGTTAACCCCCACAGTCTAGTCAACAATGAAGGATAATGGAAAAGATCAACAACGTGTGGAGATTTCCAGCTTGGAACACAAAGAATGTCCTTTCTAATATTTGGTTCTAATATTTGGTTGCTACCTCCAAGCGCTCTTTTATCTGTCCTATAAAGCAAGCCACGGGAGAAATAGCCCCCAAAGTTTTCTCCTTGTACTTTCATGCCTACACCTTAAGGACTAGTAACTTACAGTAGGAGCCCGGTATCTGCTGGGGATTGGTTTCAGACCTTCCAGTGGATAATGAAAACCGTGGATAAGAGAGAACACCTCCAAATCCCCAAAACTGCTGTTTTGGGACAGTAACTTGCTTTACAGCTGCTGCTTGTGGCAGTAGCTTGCTTTGTAGCTGCAGAATTATGTATTTAATTTTTTCTTCTAACAACCGTGGATAACTGAATCAGTGGATATGGGGGTCCTACTGTATTTTACGTCATCAAGGCCAGCCACCCAACCAAGAAAACAATCTTTGATTTTATTGGGGCTTTTAGGATATAACTGTCACAAGCAAAGTTAGAGGAAGGCATTTTGAGGCTGGGAATTTTTTTAAAATCTGTTCTACCCTAGCATTTACAAACATTACAAATAAAGATTATATATAACAAAAAAAATCGACTGGTGGGTGGGTATGGACAAGAGTAAAATAATAATAAGTGGGGTAATTCTTCCACAGCTGCAGAAGGAGCCACTCAAGGGGTAAAAAAAATCTTCCAGATGGGTATCTTGAGGTTCGTCTCATAAAACCCCAAACCATCCTAGGGTACCTTAAAGCTCTCGCGGATTATAACAATTAACCTCAAGCAATATTTGAAGCAGACAGCCCCACTATTCAGACAGAGGATTCTGGGGGAAAGTCGTCCATCAAATATCAATCTGCACGTTTCTGGCGTAGGTTCACGGAGATAAAAGGTTTCTCTTTTTTTCCGGACTACAGATCCCATAATCCCCCAACCGCCACGAAAGCACCGGTACTCAAAAAAAACCAAAAACAAAAAAGTCACTTTTCCATCTCCTGCTCTAATTTACCACCCCCCTCCAAAAAAAAACCAATTAACAAGAAAACCTCACCGCCACCCACCAAACCCCACCCACCCATCGATGGGGAGGAAGGAAAACTAAAAAAGGTAAAGGTTTCTCCCCCCCCCAACCCTGCATCTCCCAAACCCCCAATTAACAGGTCTTCTCTTTGGGCTTCAGCCGGCAGGACGACCAGCTTCGTATTTCTTGTATTTCTCCGATGATCCAGGAACTTGGGGGAACCCCCCCCCCACGGACGGGGAGGTTCGGGGGAACTCCAAGTCCCATGCGTCCAGGAGGTGATGGGAGTTGTAGTCCAAACAAGTACCGGGGAATACCTTTTTAAAAATTTTATTTATTATTATTATTATTATTATTATTATTATTATTATTATTATTATTATTATTATTATTATTATTATTATTAATCTTCCCACGTCCTTTACCTCTTTTGGGTGCAATGCTCACCCAAGGGGGTCCCCAAAATCCGGACCTTTTGCTCACCGGCAGCATCTCCAGCCAAAACCCAGGAGGGAAACATTCACGTGGCCCCTTTGGCTCTTTCCCCCCCCCAGGAGGACCGAGTGGGCGGGGCTGAGGGGAGGAAAGTGGGCGGTCCCTCTTCACACACACCCCCGCCGCACCCTTTCGCTCTAGGAAGCTCAGACTTGCTGGCTTTAACCTTTAAAGTGCCGGGTTGGGAGAAAAAAAAA
The DNA here is from genome assembly GCA_029282475.1 of Phrynocephalus forsythii. Classification (NCBI taxonomy): domain Eukaryota; kingdom Metazoa; phylum Chordata; class Lepidosauria; order Squamata; family Agamidae; genus Phrynocephalus; species Phrynocephalus forsythii. Next base: position 8,059,812 of record JAPFRF010000024.1, read on the forward strand.
ACACCTTCGCTTGCCTTTTGGCCACCGCGTGAAAACGTATACAGTATTTTGTTTTATTATGCTCCTTGTTTTTTTTTTTTTAAATGTATTCCTTTGTTACCTTTCATGTGATTCCATGTTGTAAACCGGCCCAGTAGTAGTAGTAGTAGTAGTAGTAGTAGTAGTAGTAGTAGTAGTAGTAATAATAATAATAATAATAATAATAATAATAATAATAATAATAATAATAATAATAATAATAATAATAATGATAATAATAATAATAATAATAGTATCTTGGTGGAAACTTTAATTATGAGAATGTTTGATCTGCCATAAAATTTCTCCATTTCTTTCTTCTTCTTCTTCTTCTTCTTCTTCTTCTTCTTCTTCTTCTTCTTCTTCTTCTTCTTCTTCTAATCCAATTCTAGGTTGTGAGCAAAATGTGTCCACGCGTCGCCAACAAACCAGAGGGCTACTGAGTTCCAACGCAGATGCCGCCTGATTTGTAGCATACGGTAGCATATTGTCCTTATTATTGTTATCATTGTTTAACAATAACACATCATGCTAGGGAACAGTCAAGTCCTTCTGGTTACTTTATGCCCAGGGGGATTGACTTCACAGCACTTAATTACAGTAGGGCCCTGGTATCCACTGATCCATTAAACACTGTTTCAGTTATCCACGGGTGGCAGAGAAAATAAATAAAAAATAAATAAATAAATAAATAAATAAATAAATAAATCAGCAGCTGTAAATCAAGCTACTGTCACAGAGCAGCAGTTTTTGGGGGTTGGCATTCTCTCTTATCCACAGTTTGCGTTATCCACAGGAAGGCCTGGAACATCCCCAATGGATACCGACATCCTACTGTAATCAATTAGTGGATTCTTACTCCACTTTTCCATTAAAATCGAAAACCAAGGTGGGAAACACCATCATTTTTCAAAAACAAACAAACCATTCTTTCAGCTTCTTATTTCTGGCCTACAGTACCAGAAATTCAGCATCTTAATCTTCACCTTTTCCAGACCAAAATCTCCAAGATCTTTCAAGGAAATGCTTTGTCTTCCTTCAAGCCCTTTTCCGATGACCTTGATTGATTAACACCAGCAAAGGGTTGTAATAATAATAATAATAATAATAATAATAATAATAATAATAATAATAATAATAATAATAATAATAATAATTTTATTGTCATTGTATGTATATACACAGTATACACATACAACGAAATTCAGACACCCAAAGACCAGATTCAACACACACACACACACACACACACACACACACACACACACACACACACACACATCCCCAAACACTCTCACACACATTAAAAAAATCCCCTCAACACACACACATTAAAAAAAGGTTGTGGCATTAGGAAGGTTGAGAACCACTGCTGTAGGGGAACTCCCAACCTCCAGCTCAACTCACTGACTGAGAACCACCTGCACACCATACAGTACTGGCTCTCAGGAAACCTGGACTGATTAACGCCAGCCAAGGGTTCTAGATTTCTGCCTTGTACCTGTGTCATTTCTTGAGCTTGATTGCTTCGTTTCAGCACTTCTTTGTGGGTCACCCTCTCCTTCCATGAAACCCCTTGCCCCTTGTAAAGAATTCAACATTTCAAATATTATCCGTCTTTTTTTTTAACACTCACTTGTGTTCAGGTCCCCAATTCCATGCCACAGAATGAAACTGAGGCTACACGGCATCCTACAAGACATATGTTCAAACCATGTTTACATATTGTTTGCAATTACAGTGGACCCTCGTATAACAAACTGTTTGTATAAGATAAAATCTGTACAACATAAAAAAAACTCCGGAGATAGGGGAAATTTGCTTAACAGAATCGCCTTACTGTGATGTTTACCGACACCAATATATGTAATACAAATGTTAGCTCTCTGCCTCATTTTACTCCATTTGTAGTATTATTGCACTTCTTTCATCCATTGCGATTAGGTATTGCTCTGTTTTCAATGCATTCCTATGGGAAATTTGTATAAAGGAAAATTTGCTTAACAGAATTTCATTTGGAACAAATTAATTCCTTTATACAAGGTACCACTGTATTACTCTTATTGTTGTTTCTGTGGAGATTCCCAGTCATCCACATGAGGTTATCTGGGAGTTGAGTCATGGCGACGGGACTTCTTTTCTTGTGGGATCAAAATCGTTTCGCTGCTCATCCAAGTGGCTTCTACCGTCTGAGAAAAAGTTGGTGACAGACTTCCAATGTATAGTTCCCCTTGGTTTCAACCCACCTGGTCTAAACAGGCTCATTAGATGGACAATGGCCTTGGGTGGGTGAAAGTCCTACCTATGCAACCCTTCTCCCAAGACCCATTGAGTATGACTTGTTAGCCGCGGCCTTCCTTTATTTATTTATTTATTTTAGGTCTTACAGTATATACCGCCCGACTTCCAAGAAAGAACTCCGGGCAGTTCACAACAAAACCTCTCCTTGGGCCTTTTTACACTACCCCTAAACTCCGCCGCAAATGGCTCCCAGCTCCAGAGCTTAAAATTGTTTACCCACCAGCTCCGGAGTTTACTGAAAATTAAGTGCGACCACGCCCACCTAAGTGGGTCCCAGCGCACTTTTCTTGTACCTGCTCTCCAAGGGTGAAAAATCTTGATGCGGATGTGCCGGGCTCTCCTCACTTCTTTTTGTTGTTGTTTTTTGCCTCCCACCCCTTTAAGAGAAGGAACCAGGAAGTGACGGGGCTCCCGGCAGCTTCCACCGGCACCGGGAGGTAAGCCTTTATTCTTTTGTCCCTTTTTTTCTCCCTCCCCTCACGCAGCCAGCAGCCAGGAAGTGCAGAGGGGTGGGGACGCACGAAGAGCGACAAACCCCTAAGATCTCTGGTCCGAATTTAAGTGACCAGCGGATCTTAGGGGTCGTGTAAAAGCGCCCCTTGTGGAGAGGTGAAGTCCCAGACAAATCTGAACCACCTCAGAGCTTTTCATGGCTCCCAACTTAGGCGCCCCCTCACCCCTTTGGCCTTCTGTCTTAGGGCAGGGGGATTGCCCCCATGGGCGCTGGAGTCCCGTTCGCATCAAGCCTTAGGTAGCCTGGAAGGTGTTGGACCAGATGGGAGTTGCCCTCCCAAGTGAGACCTGCCTGGCGCCAATGTTGATGACATTCCGGCGCCAGGTAAAAACATTCCTGTTCCAGAAGTTTTTAAACTGATTATTGTGGGTCCTGATGGCGATTTTAGTGTAGTGTTTTAATATATTGTATTTATTGTATTTAAATGTTTTATTATTTTAATTTTATTGCAATTTTGATGTTTTAATTGTCTGAATTGTTTATTTTGATTGTGAGCTGCCCAGAGACCTTTGGCTAGTGGGCGGCATAGAAGCTATAGAAATAAATAAATAAAATAAACATCTGGAGGGCAATCTCCCCTCTCCACCTGTTCTATATCTTTGGGCTGCGGGCATCAAGCAGAACCCCTGTCCTCTCCCCTGCCTCAATAACCAACAGAGAAGCCCTCGTGATGTTACTGTGACTTTGAGCGGCCATTTGACCATTGACAGTTCATTACCTGTGTCCACAAAGTGTTCTGCTTATATACTGTACCTCCCCATACCACTGGGTGGTTTTCATTTTTTTAATTACAGTAATGCAGGCTACACACTGCCCCCCCCAGCAAGCTGGGTACTCATTTGACCGACCTCGGAAGGATGGAAGGCTGAGTCAACCATGAGCCGGCTACCAGGGATTGAATCCCAGGTTGTGAAGCACAGTTTTACTCAGGGATGTGTAGTCGGAGTCGAGGAGTCGGAGTCAGAGGAAATTTTGGGTACCTGGAGTTGGAGTCGGAGTCGGCAAAAAATGCTCCGACTCCGACTCCGACTCCTACTAAATTTAGATTGGAATTTTAAAAAAGCAAGTTTAAATGTCCCAATTCACAAAAAGTTATAATTAATGACTTCTCTACTGTAAGACTAAAGACCAATGCATGCAGTGCCTCACGTAACCACAAAACGAACACGTTAAGTGACCGTGAAGAAGCATGCTTTTCATGTGCTTCACTATATGACACGCAATGCACAATTAGGAGTGGCAATACTTATACTTTCCATAGTGTTGTGTTCTGCTGTTACGCAGCACCCATGGGTAACCTAGCCTCTCACTGATAAAGGGATTAAGTAAATATGTTTTTTGCAGGACTAGAGACACTTGTATAAGTGAAGGGAATGGAGGGTCAATAGTTCAAGGAATGTATAAAATACATTCACATATTATTACAGAGGAGTCGGAGTCGGGGAGTCAGAGTCGGAGTCAGAGTCAGAAGTACAAAAAAACTTAGGAGTCAGAGTCGGAGTCGGAACATTTATCTACCGACTCCACAATCCTGGTTTTACTTGCAGTACAGGCATTTAACCACTGTGCCACGAAGCACCCTTTCTTGCCTGTTCTGTGCAGCACATGCACGCCGATTGTTTTATTAATCTGTGGTCTAATTATGATGTTCCATGCGTCTTGGGAGGTGGCTGAGAGCGAACAGAAAGCCATCCTGGGATTTATGTTTTTGCCTTAAAGGGGTCACAACGTTTTCGATTTTCGTTACCCACCCTGAGGAAACCTCATCCCTAGCAAATAAAGGGAATGAAGTCGGTGTCATTGGGAGAGGGACAGGTGGCTTCTAGAACTTGCTGAGAGATTTTAGTAGAACTGTTCGGTTTTAAGAGAGCTGTCCACAGCTCTGAATTGGTAGGAATCGGGTGCTATCCACATGCCATCCAACATCTGGAGATCCTAACAGGGTTTTCAAGGCATGCAGGATATTTCAACAATTGTATCCCTTCTTCTTCTTCTGTATGGCCTGGAACATTTAAATAATGGTGTCTCGTCAAATCAGTTCTGAAGTATGGTAACCCTTCTCAGGGTTTTTCCGGGTAGAGAAGACTAAGATGGTGACCCCCTTTCCTTGGGGGGTGGGTGGGTTGGGGGCCAGGGACTCCTGTGCAGCTTTGCCCAAAGCCACCCAGGCTGGCTCTTCTTCCAGGAGGCCTTGTAGGGCAGTGGTTCCCAACCTGGGGGTCAGGACCCCTTGGGGGGGGTCAGGACCCCGGGGGGGGGATCGAATGACCATTTCGCAGGGGGTCGCCATGAGCCAGTGAAGAAAAAGGCACAAACAGCTTGGGGTCTGGAGGAGGAAGGGGGGGGAAAAGAGTGAGTTACAGCTTGATAGGTGGGAGGGGATGTCAGTCAGTGGCAACGGAGGCTGTGATTGGCTGAGGGGGTGCCTGTAGAGATATGGTCCCCATGGCCTGCCAAAGGGGGGCTTGTGGCCTCTTCCAAGCAGGGCAAGGGGGTCCCCACCACAGGAGGAAGTGTATTAAAGGGCTGTGGCATTAGGAAGGTTGAGAACCTCTGCTGTAGGGGAACTCCCGACCTCCAGCTCAACTCACTGACTCGTCGTCCATCCAGATGTGTTATTTGAGGGATGTTTTTTACCAGTTCCAATCCCTATCCCATAAGGTTCCCTATGGCAGCGGTCCCCCCATCTTGGGTCCCCAGATGTTCTTAAGACTGCAACTCCCAGGACACCTGCAGTCCAGGAACATCTGGGGACCCACAGGTTGAGAACCCCCTGCACACCATACAGTACTGGCTCTCAGGAAACCCATATATAACAGCTACAGCTGCCTTTGAGTGCTTTCCCAAAGAGAAAGGTGGGGTAAAAGAGACCGTTTTTGGGAGTGGGGCAGCTAAACATTATGTAAAATAAATAAACAAACAAATAATAAAATAGTCAGGATATAAAATGAAATGAAATGGAATAAATAAAAAACAATACAGGCATTAACCAAAAACTGTAAGTATCTGTTAAGTATGGGAGCAGTATGTGTGATGTTCCTAATGTTGCTGTTTTTTGCAGCTCCTGTAGTGTTATTTGTGAGATCTGCAACTGCTTACAATATTGTGTGTATTTTCTTGACATTGTTCCCAAAGCCACAGTGACTGCAGGGACCATCAATGATTAATGATGATTCAAAAATACTGTCAGGTATATTATTATTATTATTATTATTATTATTATTATTATTATTATTATTATTATTAATGTATTTTCTTGATGTTTTTGTTCCTTTGCCATTGGCAAAGCCAACGTTTGGACATACCTGTCTAGGATGTCCCAGTGATCTTCCCAAAGGGACCATCAATGATTAATGCCCCTTTGCCTTTGACTCAAAAATACTGACTCTTCACGCCTGGGTCTGTTCTGTTGATCGATAAAACCGGCTCATTATTTATTTTATTGGAAATCTTCATTGGCACCATGGTTTCTGGTTTTCTTTAGGGGCTAGCTTCCTAATTGTTTCTCCTTATTGTTATTAGTACTTTATTATTAATTAATAATAATATTAATAATAATAATTAATAATAATTATTTATTTATTTATTTATTTATTTATTTATTTATTTATTTATTTGTCTGTCTCATTTCTATACTGCCCCATTTCCAATATGGAACTCTGGGCGGTGTACATAATAAAAACAGATAAAAACAGTAGATAAAAACTATAGGTCAGGATGGAACAATGGGAGGTATCCGGATAACAACAGCAGCCAGCAAGCAACCCAAAGGGGGAGGGGGAGGTTAGGATAGGTCGCCATATGCCTCCCTGAATAGCAAGGTTTTCAATGCCTTTCGGAAGGCGGGCAGGGACGATGCAAGGCGCAGCTCACTAGGAAGATGGTTCCAAAGGGAGGGGCCCACCACAGAGAAGGCGCGGTTGCAGGTGCCCAACCTCCGCGCCTCCCTAGGAGTGGGCACCCGCAGTGAGCGCGCCTGCGGCATCCGAGTGGGCCTGGCCTCAGTTGACCACTGGGAGATACGCTCCGACAGGTATTCAGGGCCCAAGCCGTGGAAGGTTTTGAAAACCAAAACAAAGACCTTGAACCTTATCTGGAGGGCCACGGGCAACCAGTGTAAGCGGGCCAGCACTGGGGTGATGTGCTCGTAGCGACGAGCACCCACCACCAGTCTGGCCGCCGCATTCTGGACCTGTTGGAGCCTCCGGACAAGGGTGAAGGGCAACCCCACGTAGAGTGCATTGCAGTAATCAATCCTTGATATCACGAGGGCCTGCACGACTGTTCTCAGGGAGGACTCATCAAGGTACGGGCGGATCTGGGCGATCCTGCGGAGATGGAAGAAAGCGGCCCTGGAGACAGCCATCACCTGGGCTTCCAGGGAGAGGGCCGAGTCCAGGACCACGCCCAGATTCCTAGCCTTGTCCGTAGGCTGGAGGGAAACTCCCCCCAGCCTAGGGAGGGGGCCATTGTACCTAAACGTGGGCGCCCCAAAGAAGAGAACCTCGGTCTTCTCCGGGTTGAGTTTGAGCCTGTTCACCTTGGTCCATTCCAGGACCGCCTCCAGGCCCAGATCGAGGGAGCGAACTGCCTCCACTGCAGAAGACGAAAAGGAGAGATAGAGCTGCGTATCATCAGCGTACTGATAATAATAGTTGTTGTTGTTGTTGTTGTTGTTCTTGTTATTTGGCCTTTGTGAACAAGAATGCATTTCATCAGATCCATGCAATTGTGTGTGTGTGTGTGTGTGTGTGTGTGTGTGTGTGTGTGTGTGTGTGTGTGTGTGTGTGTGTTGCGTTGTTACAGCCGTGACTGATTCTTCATGACTCCATGTCCCTGGAATTTTCTTGATAGGAATACTGGAGTGGTTTGCCAGTTGTGTAGATATCATATAAACACAGACAGAAAGGAGATGAAGGGGTCACCCTGTTTTATATCACACTGTTAAAACAAGAGCAATAATGTTTTGCATTTAATTTAACGTAACAAACATAGCTATACAAATATCATTGGGCCCCAACAAGAGATGGACCACTCAGAATAATTATCTATTTTCCATGGCATAAGATAAAATAAAATACAGTGGGCCCTCTTATAACAAATGGTTTATATAATATAAAATCTGTACATGGGGCGAATCCGTACAACATAAAAATGGTTGCGATTAGGGATTACTCCGTTTTCAATGCCTTCCTATGGAAAATTTGTATAAAGGAAAATTTGCTTAACATATTTTCATTTGGAACAAATTAATTCCTTTATATAAGGTACCACTTTAAGTATCTATATTTCATTTAGAGCCTGGAGCTCCATTGTAGTAGAACAGCAACAAAGAACCTTGAGGACTAGTAAATTCAATCTGGCATATTTTTGTTGTTGTTGTTGTTGTTGTCTGTACAGCTATCGAATGGCTGTGGCCCAGTTAGGGCAATGCCAAATTAACGCTTGCTAGCCTTCAAGACAACACAAAATTCAGTGCTGGTTTTGCCACAAGGCAGGCCTAGAAATCCCACTGTGTGTGTGTGTGGGGGGGATTAGGATCAGCAAGTGAAATGTCTTGTCAATCCACTATGTTGGTGCCATTTTATATTATTTTCCCCCTTCTATTTCAGGCTGCGCTTTGCCGACCGAGGTTTATTTTATGCATTCGTTTCAGAGGTTCAATGTTTAGAATGGCATATGGTGCCCTAGTGGGGAAAAAAACACCCCTCCAGAAATGACTCAGCTATAAACAAGGTGGAATGCTTAACCCGTTTTGGTTTGTTCCCACTGCGCAACCTCCCTCTTGATGGGAAACGGAGGCCGTGGGTGCTGTGGGTGCCCCTGCATGTCCCACATATGTCATATTGAAGAGGAGACTGGTTTGTTTTCCATGGCTTCAGAGACTAGGACTCGGGGCAACGGTTTCAAACTGCAGAAAAAGAGATTCCATTTGAACATTTGGAAGGACTTCATGACGGTTAGAGCTGTCCGGCAGTGGAATATGTTGCCACAAAGGAGGGTGGTGGCGTCTCCTTCTTTGGAGGTTTTTAAGCAGAGGCTGGATGGCCCATCTGTCGGGAGTCCTGGGATGGGGGTTCCCGCATGGCAGGGGGTTGGACTGGATGGCCCTCGAGGTCTCTTCCAACTCTTATGATTCTATGACACTTCCAACCCAAATGATAAATCCCATGCAACTCCACCAAAACCAACCAAAAAAAATCCCAAAAAGGAACCCTCAGCTGAGGTTCCAGTCAAGTTGCTTGGAGTTCCACAGGTGTCCCTGATGTTACTGCCTCTTTGCCTTCTTCTGGCCACCGGTGTCCAAGCGGTCTTGACACCCTGAGGTGTTATGATAGCACCTGGAAATCTCACTCATCCGAGTCCAGATCTCCCTACGCCATTCGTGGATTTACATGCCACGGAGGAAACAATGGGTTTTATTTTGCTTCTAATAAAGGGTTCTAAGATGGAGGATGCCCTGTTATGTCTCGCAACGATCTCAAGGAGAAAGCCCCGCCTGTATCTTATTCTTGCACCTCGTTCTTCTTCTGCCAAGTACTTATTGACACAATTTCCTTTTTTTCTGGGCACGTTCTCCTTCCCGGAGCAGCTTTGATAAAGGAAACGACAAGGTCGCTTGATCACCTGCCATTTAGAAGTGTGGCCCCGACAGCCTGGTTGCAAATCCGAAAACAAGGTCTTGAAAATTGAGGAAGAAATGACAAGTTATTTTCTTAAGCAGATCTACTAATCCCCTTCTCCTTCCACTTTCCGCTCTCATATCGACTATCAAGGTCTTCTGTCACCAAGGTCTTCTACTGGGCTACACACCTTTTTAGGTTCACCCATATCTGAAGGGAACGGGCAAATAAATATGAGAAAACAGCAGAGGAGGGTTGAGGGGGAAATCCTTTTGTTACCTCACAATAACATTGTGGACAGTTTGGGGGTTTATCGAAGACTCCAGACCGAAACTCAATCAAAAATTGTGGCATGGTTTAGCAAACAGGATGGAACTGATATTTCGACTCCTTGTGATGACGGAATTAGGATACCAGATTTACAATTTTGGTGTAGGTGGCAATCACTACCAAGGGTGTGGCCCTACAGGAGTCCAGAAATAGCACAAATGTCGATCAAATGCCTTGACAATACAGTGGTACCCTGACTTAAGAGCAGCTTGACTTAAGAGCAACTCAATTTAAGAGCAGAAAACTGTTGGCGTTTTAACTGCTGCCTCACAAATTTTAGATATGGTCTGTTGTTCGACTTACAAATATATTTTTTTCATTTTTTAAAACTTATTTTTAAATTTTTTTAGATAGGAACCCCGACTTTAGAGTAGTTCGACTTAAGAGCATGCCTTCAGAACGGATTAAATTCGTAAGCTGAGGTACCACTGTTTAAGTCTCAGCCCATTGATTGGTATAAGCCCAGACCCTACTCCCGCATAAAGTGTAATGCACATGCCAAGAGTTAACATGTGTGACATAACTTTTGGCGGCAAATTACTGCCTGACCTGTCAAGTGTCCCGTTTGGCTGGGACACTCACGTTAATCCAGCCTTTCCCCGGCTATTTATTTTCCCGGAAATGTACCGGGCAGTGGCAGGGGACAGGGTAGAAGGGGGATGAGCTGGTGAGTCTGTGGATCAGCAGGGTGGGAAGGGCAAAGCGAGTGGCATGTGTGTGTGCGCAGGGGGCATTTGTTTGTGTTTGCAGGTGGGGTGGGAGGGGTAAACTAGCTATGAAGTCTGCGTAGGACCTCCATCCCTTTATGGGTTCGGATCCTGAACAGCGTGGATTACAGAAAACACTATTTTAATAAGAAACGCAATACACAGCATGGTCTCCACCTTCCTCCAATGGCCAGTTCTGGCCAACTTCATCTTGAAATACCGACACTTCTACGAATTTTCTTTTAGGATCTTCAATATTTTCAGCCTGTGGAGACGTGGGTCAGAGAATTCTGATCCCACAAGTAAAGGGGGGGGGGGTCCTACGGTATTTGTTACATGCCGAGTCACAAGAGGGCTGTGTTTGAAAACGCTCAGTGTGCACAGAGTAACACCGCTTGCTTTTCACTCGAGATCTGTCTGTGTATATGGAAATCAGGGCGTGGGGCAGAAAACGGCCCAGAACTGGCCCCCGATATTTGCTGTGGACTTAGAAATGATGTGGTTGGTAGTTTGCATCTTCACTGGTAGATGATATTTTCTAAAAAAAAATCTGCATCTCCTCCGATCTCCGTCCGCTAAAAGGTAGCTCCGTCTAACAGGTTGAAACTCAAGTCCATGTATGTTGTGTGCGTGAGAGAGATTGATTCTGATTGATGGTGCAGAGGAGGGCGACCAGGATGGTTGAAGGTCTGGAGGAAATGTCTTATGAGGAACGGCTGAGGGAGCTGGGAACGTTTAGCCTTTCAAAAAGAAGACTGAGAGGGGATATGATAGCTATGTTTAAATATTTGAAAGGATGTCAGATCGAAGAGGGAACAGGTTTGTTTTCCATGGCTTCAGAGACGAGGATTCGAGGCACTGGTTTCAAACTACAGAAAAAGAGATTCCATTTGAACATTAGGAAGAACTTCATGACAGTTAGAGCAGTGGAATCTGCTGCCACAAAGGAGGGTGGTGGAGTCTTCTTCCTTGGAGGTTTTTAAGCAGAGGCTGGATGGCCATCTGTCGGAAATATTGTGATGGGGTTTCCTTCATGGCAGGGGGTTGGACTAGCTGACCCTTGAGGTCTCTTCCAACTCTATGATTCTATAATTCTATGATGGTGACTCTTTTCGGGGTCTTCTAAGTTCCCCTTCCCTTCTTCTGAGGGTGCCCTGGGACTGTGCAGCTGGCCCAGGGTTACGCAGGCTGGCTCTTCCCTCATGAGGCCCAGTGTGGGAATTGAATTCCCGGCCTCTGGATCCACAACCAGAGACCTTCCACCACTGAGATATCCAGCCCGCTTGAATTGAAGCGCCTTTCCTGAATGGCGGGAGGCGATGGGGAAAGTGAAGCGAGCTGGGTTTTCTGAAACCCCCAAGGGTAGGATCGGAGGGGGAGCATACAAATTCCAAGAAAGGCGACGTCTCCCAAAGAAAAGGAAAATTTTGTGTAAGAGGTGTTCAACGGCAGAATGGCTTGCCTCAGAAGGCAGTGGGAGCTCCTCTTGTAGGCTTTTAATCAAAGATAGGCATTCCTGCTTTGGCAGAGTGATGGCATTCCTGCTTTGGCAGAGAGTTGGACTTGATGACCCCTTAGGGTCCCTTTCTGTTCTACAGTTCTATGCTTATTTCATCCTTCGTGGCTGCTGTGTGTTGTCTGAGGCTCTCCAAGCTTCATACGGGTACAGTAGGACCCCAGCTTCCACCAGCGATTGGTTCCTGGCCTTCCCGTGGATAACAAAAACAGTGGATAAGATATAACACCAAAATCCCCCCCAACTGCTGTTTTGGGACAGTAGCTGGCTTTACGGCTGCTGTTTTACAACACTAGCTTTATTTACGGCTGCTGTTTTACAACAGCTTGCTTTACAGCTGCTGCTTGTGACAGTAGCTTGCTTTGTGGCTGCACAATTACTTATTTAATTTTTTTCCTCTGCCAACCGTTGATAACTGAATCAGTGGTTAATGAATCAGTGGACATGGGGGTCCTACTGTATTTTCATTTAAATTCAGTTCGTTTATCATGCTTCCCCTTCAACAGGCCACAGAGCTTCAGTTTATCCAGCTATGGTTGCGGGGAATAATGCTGTTGGAGTTATTTCAACTTCGTATACAGCCTTTAGGAGGCTGGGATGAGGGGGGGCTTTCTGGACTATGGTGACTATCAATCAATCTGGCATCAACCAATTGTTCCTCCCCTTCCACTGATTTCAAAGAGAGTCCTGCCTCTCTGCTAAAGTGTTTTCCCCCTTCTCCTTTTAGTCTGCTAGCAGTTAGTGTCAGCAGTTATGCAATGAATGTGAGTGGGACATGACAGTCTTGTGGGCCTCTTATGACTTCACTATTCCATGATTCTATGCATCTTCCAAAGTCAGCTTCAGGCCCATTACTATAAGAAGTCATTTTGTTACAGCATGCTGCTTTTGATCTATTCGACAGTGTGTCAATGAACCTCTTTCCCCACTCTTACGAATGTCTCAGAGAAAATTATTGAGACTGTAAGTGCCAGTTGAGGACACAAAAAGGAGGGGCTCAACTCTGGAAATACTTGAAGCTAATCCTGCATTCTAGGTCCCTGCAATTCTGCTCCGCAGCTCAAGTGGGTGGGTTTTTTTAGCTGAAGTCCAAAACCCGGAACAAATACCACCCCCACCGCATGGGCGAGAACCAAAGTGGTGCCGTTGTCGCAGAAATGACCTTATTCTTTCTGTCCGCACACAACGAAGGTTCTTGAACTGTTGGTTGTTGTCAGGTGGTGTGGATGGGGCGGGAGCACAGCTTACTTTCTAAAAATAGATGAGACCCCTCCTGAGCACTTCATCCGGGTTTCGATCCTTTAGGAACAGAGCTATGCCTTCCCACCAGGCTGAGCTTGCGTTAGTGATCCTCTTTCATATGGATGCCTTGGTGTCTGATAAGGTACCGGCTCTCTGTAAAGCTCCGTCCACACTGCAAACACTTATATGGCTTCTCCTTTCGGTGTATTTTAAGATGCGAAGCGAGGTAGTTGCAGTCCCGGAAGCTTTTCCCGCACTCGGGGCATTTGTACGGCTTCTCTCCGGTGTGAATCCTCTCGTGGGAAGTGAGGGATCCCTTCTGGGTAAAGCTCTTCCCGCACGCAGAGCATTTGTAGGGTTTCTCTCCCGTGTGGCTCCTCCGGTGGACGCTCAGAGACCCCGTGTAAGAAAAGCTCATCCCGCAAACGGCGCACTTGTATGGCTTCTCGCCCGTGTGGATCCGCTGATGGGAGGTCAAAGTCCCGTTATCGTAGAAGCTCTTCCCGCAATCGGCGCATTTGTAGGGTTTCTCTCCCGTATGCTTCCGTTGGTGCAGAGTCAGGCTTTTGCTGTTAAAGAAGCTCTTCCCACACTCGGGGCATTCGTAGGGTTTCTCGCCAGTGTGAATGATCTGATGCGAAACCAGGGTCCGGTTGCAGCTGAAGCTCCGCCCGCACTTCGGGCACTTGTGCGGCGTCTCTCCCGTATGGACGCGCTGGTGTAGCGCGAGGGAATCGCTCTGCCGGAAGCTCTTCCCGCACTCCAGGCATTTGTAGGGTTTCTCCCCCGTGTGGCTCCTTTGGTGCAAGGTCAGGGAGTAATGGCGGCTGAAGCTCCTCCCGCACTCGGTGCATTTGTACAGCTTCTCCCCCGTGTGGACCGTCTGGTGCAGGTTGAAGGTCGTCTTGCGGATGAAGCTCATCCCGCACTCCAGGCAGGTGTAGGGCTTCTCCCCCGTGTGGATCCGCTGGTGCAACGTGAGGGTGTCCCGCCGCTTGAAGCCCTTCCCGCACTCGGAGCACTCGTAGGGGGTCTCTCCCGTATGGGTCCTTTCGTGGGAGATCAGGTGCGACCGGAAGGAGAACCTCTTCCCACAGTCGGAGCATGGGTAGATCTTCTCCCCAGTGTGGATTCTCTGGTGCGCGGTAAAGGAGTTGCGCTGGTTGAAGATCTTGCCGCACTCCAAGCATTTGTAGACAGTGTCCCGTTTGTGTCTCTTCGGAGGGGGAGGGCCAGTCGCTGGGAAAAGCAAAATGGAAGAGAGAGAGAGAGAGAGAGAGAGAGAGAGAGACGGATTAAGGTCACAGAATCATGGAGCTGGAAATTCACCTGTGACAATAGAGGCTCCTTTTACAAGACCCCTAAAATCCGCTGGCAACTTAAATGCAGATTCCCCCCCCCAACATGGTTTTTGTTCTGCTTCCTGTGTTCCCATCTCCCGTGCTCTATTGCTTCTGTCTGCGGTGAGGGGAGAGAGAAAAAAATGCAGGTTCACCTCCGCCTGCCGTGGGCAGCAGCTAATTGTTCCAGCCCGTTAGGATTCCTGTCTGTTAAAAGGGGGGGGGGACCCAACAAAAACAAGCAAAAAGCAGAGGAGGGCCAGGCATGCAATGCTTTAAAACAGCAACAAGGATTTTACCTCCTCCAGACCAGGTACTTGTAAAATGCGCTGGGATGCGCTTAAGTGGGCGTGGTCATACTTTACTTTTTTTAAGGTCCGCTGCTGGTGGGAAAACAATGTTATGCTCGGCATCTGCGAGCATTTTGCAGCGGTAATTTTAAAAGTCGCCATAGATAAGGTTTATCTTCAATTCTTTATCTTTAATGTTTTATTATTTGACATATATGAAAAATGTGTTTTATAGTGGCTGGCTTGAAATCACCTTTTCTGTGTCCACTGCAAAGCTCTCCCCCACATTTTTTGAAGCATAGAAAGGACAGTATGTAGGAAACTAACGGCACAGGATGCGCTGAGCCGCAAACACCACATGGTAGACAATTTGCAAATGGAAACAGCTGGTTTGTGCATCTTGTGTCACCAGTTACAGAAACATGCGGGAAAGGCAGATATACTTCTCAGTTTGCATAACATAAAATCTGTACAACATAAAAAATTCCAGAGATAGGGGAAATTTGCCTAACATAATTGCCTATGGGGAAAATCCGTACAACATAAAAATGGGATTACTCCGTTTTCAATGCATTCCTATGGGAATTTGTATAAAGGAAAATTTGCTTAAGATAATTTCATTTGGAACAAATTAATTCCTTTATACAAGGTACTACTGTAGTTTGTGACATTTAATCTTGCTAATATGAAAGCATCATTAAACTTTTAGATATGCTTGCATACATGTGTGGAAAGTTAAACATATCACCCGCTTATTACGACAGCAAAATGTAACCAATCATGAATTTTTCTTTTGTCTTTTCCATCTAAATGGAACCACATAAAAGGCTGGATTTTTCCAATGGGGGTCGTCCCCACCTGCTTTGGCGGGAGGGCACCCTTCCATGAATGGAAGTAATAAAGGCTGTATTCTCAAGATCTGGTCTCTGAATGTCTTTGCAAAGTGATCTTAGGATCCGCCTCATTTCAATGTGAGGTGACACACCACCACCCCTGCTCACGGAAGGAATCCAAGACAACGGATATCTGCCAGGTGGTCCTCTAAACCTCTCTCGAATGCCGCCAGTGCTTGGGAGATCACGGAGTCCAGCCCACCAGGGAGGCACAGGCGGGGACAGAATTCACCATCTCTACCTCAGTGGTGGAGAACCTTCGGCACTCCAGAATATTTTGGACCACAAATCCCACAGTCCTTTTATCGTCGGCGATCTAGTCTCGGCATTCTGAATTTAAGTACTTTTATTGGGTTTTTTTTGGGGGGGGGGACGAAGGGGGGAGGGTGTGGGGGAGGGGGAAGGGATACACTATAAAAATTACATTAAGTATATTAAGCCAAAAATAACGGTTTAACATATTAACAAATCACCAAATAATATCACAATACTAATAAGTTTGTTACTTCTTGCCATCTTTTCCGGGAAATCTCATCGTCGTCTCCCTTTAGAAAACCGGAGAGTCTGTCAATTTCAATACATTCTCTTATTTTTTCATGGAAGTTTCTCTCTGTTGGCACTTCTGGTTGTTTCCAAAATTTCGCATACAATATCCTTGCTGCAACTATTACATGATGAAGTACATATTTCTGGTCATATGAGATATTAATATCTACTATATTTAATAGAAAAAATTCTGATCTAACCTCTAACTTAATCTTCAAATATCTTTCTAAAAATAATTTTACCATTATCCAATATGCCTTTGCCACTTTACATGTCCACCACATATGGTAAAAGGTACCACTGTCGTGTTTACATTTCCAACATTTGGGTGAGCAATTATACATCTTAGATAATCTTAGATAAACGGGGGGGGGGGGGAATGCCATCTATAAAACATCTTGTAACAATTTTCCTTAAAGGCTATAGATTTAAAGAGTTTAACAGTATTCCACAAAGAGTCCCATTTGTTTAAATGAATAGAATAACCAAAATTTTCTGCCCATCTTATCATAGTATCTTTGACCAATGTATCAATCATTTTTTCATTTAACAAAATACTATAGAATTTACTGAGAAGCTTTGAATTGCCAGAAGATAGTATTTTGTCAAGTGGAGTGTCATTTGTCATAAATCCCCCAAGTCTCGGCATTCTGGGAGTTGCAGACCAAACATCTGAAGTGCCAAAGGTTTGCCACCGCTGCTCTAGTTCCTCCACTAAAGATCTAAAACAATAAGTGACTCAGGAGGCGAATACAGGAGGCCTCCCGGCGTCTTCTTTGTATCTCACTTTCACTTATCCATGGTTTAAAAATATTGAAAATATTTATTTTAAAATTAAGGGGAAAAATTTCCCACATGTATTACCACAACCAATCAGGAGAGGGAGCCAGACACCATACTATGAATACTTGCTATGAAGAATATGCAGTCTGGTCTCTGGCACCCTCTGGTGAGCCAGTTTGGGTAATGCATATTATGCTATTTTTTTCTGGGTTGTTTTTTTTCCTTTTACATCAACGGTTCTCAATCTGTGGGTCGCTCTTGCAGGTGGGCGGGCGGGCAGGCTCTCCCAGGCCATGCGGGAACTTCCTCCACTGCCACTGCTGCTCTTGCAGGTGTAGGGGCTCAGCTGGGACCCTAGTCACTGCCTTCCTTCCCCGCCTCTCTCCTCAACCCAGGTACCCTCCCCTAATCCCAGATTCCCCTACCTCACCCGTGACCTCTCTCTCTCCCGCTGCCTTCCCTCCCCATTCACCTCTCCCCTCTATGCCTTGCTGCTTTGGAGCTGAGTGACGCTCTGCCTTCTCACCCGTGTGCCATTCTTGCGCGCCATCAGCATGGCTCCGCTCAGCCAGGCCTTTCCCTTCTATTTATACCGCCCCGCCCCCATTCTTCCTGTGGCCGCCTCTTACCTGCTTGCCTCCTTCCCTCGGCCCTCCCTTGTAAACCTGTTCGGCCTCTTAACGTCACCTTCCTTACATCCTCTGCACCTGCAGGCACCCAGAATCCTCTGGATCATAAATCATAGAATCATAGAGTTGGAAGAGACCTCAAGGGTCATCTAGTCCAGTGGTTCTCAACCTGTGGGTCCCCAGATGATCCTGGACTGCAACTCCCAGAAGTCTTCATCACTAGTTGAGCTGGCCAGGATTGCTGGGAGTTGCAGTCCAGGGACATCTGGGGACCCAGAGGTTGAGAACCACTGATCTAGTCCAACCCCCTGCCATGCAGGAAACCCCATCCCAGGACTCCAGACATCTGGCCATCCAGCCTCTGCTTAAAAACCTCCAAAGAAGGAGACTCCACCAACCTCCTTTGTGGCAGCAGATTCCACTGCCCAACAGCTCTAACCATCAGGAAGTTCTTCCTAATGTTTAAATTGAATATATTTTTCCTGCAGTTTGAGACCATTGCCCCACGTCCTAGTCTCTGAAGCCATGGAAAACAAACCCGTCCCTTCTTCAATGTGACATCCTTTCAAATATTTAAGCATAGCTATCATATCCCCTCTCAGCCTTCTTTTTGAAAGGCTAAACATTCCCAGCTCCCTAAGCTCTGCCTTCTCTGTTCTCGACCCCGGTTAGCTTCCAAATTTTATTTATTTATTTATTTATTTATTTATTTATTTATTTATTTATTTATTTATTTATTTATATACCACCCAACTTTCCAAAGGAACTCTGGGCGGTTCACATCAAAAGAATCCCTACGGATCAACTAGACAAACATATGTAAAACAAAACCAATCGATGAAAGCATTAAGATAAAAGAAAATATGGGATATCAGATGGCGGCAAAAGAGGAAGGAGAAAAAGCAAAAGCAAAGGAATTGGCTCCCCGCCACTCCCAAGCGCAGGCTGGCTCCTGGAGCCCCCAACCTCCTGAGGGCACGGCTCAGGAGGACGGCTCAGAAGGGGCCGCCCATCTGGTGGATTGCTATGTGCAAGTGTGGCCATCGTCAGGCACCATGGTTGTCTACGCAGCTTGCTTCCTTGGAAGTACAGTGGACCCTCGTATAACAAACGGTTTGTATAACATAAAATTTGTACAACATAAAAAATACCAGAGATAGGGGAAATTTGCTTAACAGAATCGCCTATGGGGCAAATCCGTACAACATACAAATGGTCGCGATCAGGGATTACTCTGTTTTCAATGCATCCTATGGGAAATTTGTATAAAGGAAAATCTGCTTAACAGAAATTTTATTTGGAACGAATTAATTCCATTATGCAAGGTACCACTGTAATTCCTGCTCGGTTCTTGGGGGGGGTCTTTACTCCCAAGGAAGCGTGGTTTGGGGGGGATACGGCTGCGGCCCAAGTGTTACGGTGGCAAGGTGGGACCTACTCTCGGGCCGTGGGTGTTTTGAAACCGAACCTCCTGGCAGCCACACCCAGGCCTCTCCCCGGGCCTTCCTAGGGAATTAATTTGTACTCCTCTGGAAGTTGAGCCCTGGCAACTGCACTTTTTTTTGAGAGAGAGATAGAAACGTTTCTCTGCTCATCCAAACAGCTTCATCCGTCTGAATACAGCTAGTGCGAGTCCTCCATCTTGTAGTCCACTCTGACCTCTTGTCACCCTGGTCTGACTATAAAATGGAGGACTCGCACTAGGTGTATTCAGACGGATGAAGCTGTTTCGATGAGCAGCGAATCGTTTCTGTCTCTCAAGAAAAAGAAGTCCAGTTGCCATGACTCAACTTCCAGATAAACTCACCTGGATGACTGGGAATCTTCACAGACAGTTCGCACTCCCTTCCATGGGACTGGATTCTAACAAGGAACGTGCTCCTGAATTCTTTCTCTCCCCCACCTTCCGTTCTTCCCCCGCCTTCTCCCATCCGCCCGGCTCACTTCGTTCTCAACGAGTTGTTTTTGCTTCTCCTGCGGAAGGAGGCCATGCCACCTCCCGTCCCGGCTTCACACAGCAAAGGCTGCTACAGGACACACGTTACCTTGCTGTCCCGGATCGTGTTAGCACAGTGTCTGGCTTGGAAAGGAAAACCCGCCTCCCCAATTCCTTTTTTTTTAATTTTTATTTTATTCTATGATGGGGGGGAAGAGAATAGAAATATCCAGGCACATTTGGAGGGGTGGGTGTGTTGCACCCTTTCATAAGAACATAAGAGGAGCCACGCTGGATCAGGCCAAAGGCCCTTCTAGTCCAGCTTCCTGTATCTCACAATGGCCCCACCAGATGCCTCTGGGAGCGCACAAGACTTGATCTATGTCTCCTGATACCACTCCCCTGCATCTGGCCCTTGAAGTACCCCGGTTTTAAGCCTGGAGATGACACATCTCCCTCATGTTTTGTAACCTGGGATGGACTTTTCCTCCAGGAATCTGTCCAATCCCCTTTGGAAGGCATCCAGGCCAGATGCCATCACCACCTCCTGTGGCAGGGAGTTCCGCAGACTAATGACGTGAAGGGTGAAAAAATATTTCCATTTGTCTGTTCGGCTTGTATGAATGCAATTATTTCAGCTGGACCGGAGCAAAAGTGAAATGGACAAGGACTCAGCTTGCGACCGTGGAGGGCAAAAACTTGATTGCCCTCCAAAGAACAACTCATGCGTTACCTCTTCCCCACCCTCCCTAAGAGCTGAATACTCCCCCAAATCTGGCTGGTCATTTCTTTCCTTCAGTTTCAAGTTGGACGAGCTTCTCGAGAAATGGCTTCCTTTCCTTCTTTCTCACTGCCACTGTTGTTTTTTTCCTGGGCAGCTGGAGGCGGGGGTGCCTTTCTCTTCAAATGTGATATAACCCGTAGCAACGAAAATAATTTTATGGTTGGTGGGTCACCACAACATGAGGGACTGTATCAAAGGGTCACAGCATTACAAAGGTTGAGAACCACTGTTTTAGATAGGCAGGCAGGCAGGCAAGCAGGCAGATAGATAGATAGATAGATAGATAGATAGATAGATAGATAGATAGATAGATAGATAGATAGATAGATAGATAGATAGATAGATAGATAGATAGATAGATAGATAGAATGCTATTATCAACCATTTGCAGCATCCCATCCCCAGCCGATTTGGACATCCTATTACAGGGCTGCCCATTTTGAAGTGCCTGTGGGCTCCTTTTGTCCCCTGCAGGTCCTTGCGGGCTCCTTTCCAAAGAGTGTGCACACAGACGCCATGTGCACACTCCTAACCACTCCTCCACCCCACCAGGCCCCCAGGGTCCCCAGCACTGGTGGCGGCGGCGCATGCACTCCTCACTGCTCCTCTGCCCCTGCCACCCACCCCACGAGGTTCCCAGTGCTGGTGCTGGCGGTGCGCGCTTCACCCCGCTCTTCCGCCCCCCCCAAGTTCCTCAGCACTGTCGGCGGCCACGCATGCTTAACGCTGCTTCTCCGCCCCCCCCACCAAGGTCCCCAGCGCTGGTGGCAGCGATGCGCGCTCCTCCCTGTTCCTCCGCCCCCACCTCCCACACCCCAAGGAAACCCAGCAAAAAGAGATTATTCCCCCAAGATGGCGGGGGACAGAAGATAGTCAAGGGACCTGGCGGGTGACTTCTGAGGGCCCCGTGGGCTACCAATCACCCGCGGCCGACACATTGGGCAGGCCTGTCCTATTGTATTCCACATTACCCTCCGGTCATACCTCCCTCATGGCTACTCACTCTCAGCTCCTGTCTCTGTCAGGAAGATCGTATTCTCCAGACCACCTTCTGCTGAGAGCGCTTCCTCTTTTTCTGAGCCCGGGTTTTCCTGTGGAAAATGTCCTGCATCCATCTCTCTCATGGCTCGATCACCTTTGAATTGGAGAAGGGGAGAAAATCTCAATCTCCAGTTTCTCGGTTCTGCCTAATTTTTTAAAATTAATTTTCTAGAATATAACAAACATACGGAACATAACAAAACAATAACATACATCTATTTAACATCCTCCCTCCACTCCCACAGGGACCCAGGAAGATGGGTTCTCTTCATGAAAGGTTCGTTCCAGACATGTGTAGACTGTTGTGAACGAACACAAGCCTTCTCCTTTTGTTAGTAAAAAAACAATATGTTCTCCCCTTAGATTGCTCAACAGATTCTTCTTTGACTGGCCCTTGTTTATTTATTTATTATTTATTTATTTATTGCATTTATACCCCGCTTATCTACAATATATACTCTAAGCGGCTTACAAAACATCGGGCCTCAATAGCCATAAATTACAAAAAAAAAAAAAAACCAAAAATAAAACCAATAAAAACAACACTTTTACTTTTAATACAACATGTCAATTGGTCATTGGTAGCTATGTCCCAAACTTCTTTATACCCTTCGTTTAATTGGAGATCACATCCAACTTCCCAAATATGGAATCGTAGAATAGTCAAGTTGGAAGAGGCCTACAAGGTCATCAAGTCCAAACCAACACACCATGCAGGAATACAAACCAACGGATACCTGCCAGGTGGTCGCCCAAATTTCTCTTGAAGGCCTCCAGTGTTTGAGCCCTCGCCACCTCTTGAGGTCATGGGTTCCATTATTGTTAGGGATGGGCACAAAAAAAAATATTATGTTTCATTTCTGTCTGTGAAGATTCTCAGTCACCCAGGTGAGTTTATCTGGAAGTTGAGTCATGGCTACTGGACTTCTTTTTGAGAGATAGAAACGTTTCGCTCCTCATCCAAACAGCTTCATCAATCTGAATACAGCTAGTGCGAGTCCTCCATCTTAGAGTCAGCTTTGACCTCTTGTCACCCTGGTCTGAATTAGGCTCATAAGATGAACAATGGCCTGAATGGGCTCGTTAGGGAGACAATAGTATCCATAGCCTTAAGGTGAACAATGGCCTAAGGCGCTGAAACCTATAAAGAACGAGTCGCTAGCTATAGCCTTGGTGGTGAAGGCTTTTTGATTTGTCTGGGTACTTTGGAAAGCGCACCCTGATAAGTAGCAGATAGACTATGCCTCAGGCCACCACCTCTGTTGAGGGAGGGGGGTTCGATGCTCACATGAATGGCTTCCCTTACTCCTCTCTCAAACCACCTCTCTTCTTTGTCTAATATGTGTACATCCTCATCTTTGAAAGAGTGCCCTTTGTCTTCTCTTAGTCTTCTCTTCACCTCCAGTCTTCTCCTCACCTCCAGAAACCACCTCAACCCAGACCAGATATGCCTGCTCCTGGACCTGTGTCTGAACACCACATATTTCATGTACAGAGGGGACTTCTACAGACAGAAGCATGGCTGTGCCATGGGTTCCCCAGTGTCACCAATTGTTGCGAACCCATACATGGAAGAAGTGGAGAAGAAGGCACTGAACACCTTCCCAGGGACAACACCATCCCACTGGTTCAGGTATGTAGATGATACCTGGGTGAAAATCAAGACTCAGGAAGTACAGGCCTTTACAGACCACATCAATGCGGTGGACCCTAATATTAGATTCACTAGGGAAGACACCCAAGACAACAGGTTGGCTTTCCTGGATTGTGCAGTCATCATCAGGCCTGACCGTGGCCTGGGAGTAGAAGTTTACAGGAAACCCACCCACACAGATCAATACTTACTGTTTGACTCCCACCATCCACTACAGCACAAACTAGGAGTCATCAGGACCCTAAGCCACAGAGCAGAGAGCATCCCCACCTCCACAGAAGCCAAGAAGAAGGAAGACGGGCACCTGAAGACAGCACTTAAGGCCTGTGGATATCCAAGGTGGGCCTTCAACAAAGCAGTGGGCCATCCCAGAAGAACAAGGGATCAGTCTGGGACCCAGACCCGGCAGAAGAACCTGGTCATTCCTTACATGGCTGGAGTGTCTGAGAAGCTTAAAAGAATTTTTGGCAAACTCCACATCCCTGTTTATTTCAAACCCACAAACACACTACAGCAGAGACTTGTCCACCCAAAGGATCCGATACCAAAACATAAAAGGAGCAATATAGTATATGCGGTCCAACGCAGTGAGGAGTGTTCAGACATTGGAGAAACTAAACAGCCATTAAACAGAAGGATGGCCCAACATAGGAGGGGTAATAGCTCAGGACCAGAATCAGCAGTACATCTCCATTTGAAGGACAAAGGGCACTCTTTCAAAGATGAGGATGTACACATATTAGACAGAGAAGAGAGGTGGTTTGAGAGAGGAGTAAGGGAAGCCATTCATGTAATCACTGAAAACCCCTCCCTCAACAGAGTTGGTGGCTCCAGGCATAGTCCATCTGCTACTTATCAGGCTGTGCTTTCCAAAGTGCCCAGACAAATCAAAAAGCCTTCACCACCAAGGCTATAGCTAACGACCCATTCTTGATAGGTTTCAGCGCCTTAGGCCATTGTTCACCTTAAGGCTATGGATACTATTGTCTCCCTAATGAGCTTATTCAGGCCATTGTTCATCTTATGAGCCTAATTCAGACCAGGGTGACAAGAGGTCAAAGCTGACTGACTCTAAAATGGAGGACTCGCACTAGCTGTATTCAGACTGATAAAGCTATTTGGATGAGGAGCGAAACGTTTCTCTCTCTCAAAAAGAAGTCCAGTTGCCATGACTCAACTTCCAGATATGTTTCATTTCGTTTTCTTTCCAACACCACCCCACATTTTTTTTCCGTTTTGTTTCATACATTTTTTTTTCCCAAAAAAATTGTACAAAATGAACCACTGGTGAAGGGACAAAAAGTTTTTTTTTTAAAGCCCGGGGCTTTAAAAAACAAACTTTTTCCCCTCCCCCAAGTGGCTTACAGATGGAACGAAATGGTTCGTTTCAACAAAAAAAACACCATTTCGTTGTGTCTGTAACGACATGCTGTTTCCTCGTGTCGTTTCATTTCATTTCATTTCATTATCTAACGACATGACAAAACAGCATTTCGTTTTTCATTTTGTGCTCATCCTTAATCGTTGTACTGCTCTAACAGTCAGGACGTTTTTCCTGATATTCAGCCAAAAGCCGGGTTCTCTTAACTTGAGTCTGTTGTTGCGCGTCCTGCACTCTGAGATGACCGAGAACAGATCCTGCCCCTCCTCTGTAGGACAGCCCTTCAAATGTTTGAAAAGTCCTCTGCTATTATAAATGTGTCTGCTGCGATTGAATTTGCAGTCAATTTCTTAGTTGTCCATCTCCATTCTTCACTCTTAAATACCGAATCTCCACTTACGTTTCAGAAAACGCAACGGCCTTTTTCTCACTGACTTCCGACATCAGTCAGGAAAGCACTAATCCACGCTCTCCCTTGTCCTTCTCTTGCCTTTTCTACCCAATTCTCCCTTTTACAGTGGAACCTTGACTTACATCCTGCTCGACTTGCATCATATTTGACTTGCAGCAAGAAGGGGCCTGTTTGACTTGAGTCGCAGGCTTTGAGTTACATCTCGGAGCCCCGGCGCAAGGCACCGGAATCGGGCGGCAGCCACAACCCAGCATCGCGGCTGCCGCCTCCAAACTGCTCCTGCCTTCTTCCCCTCCTCCGGCAGCGGCGGCTTCGGCGAGGCCAGCTCAGAGCACCTGGAGCTGGTCCTCGGCCTCACCGAAGCCAGTGCTGCTGCCGGAGGAGAAGAAGGGCCGGGAGCTCGGGGCTGGCCTCGCTGGTTAGACAGTCGGCTCAGTCTTGTAAAAAATCTGGCTGCAGAAGTCTGGTCCACAATGGAAGCGTTTTAGTTGGGGAGCTGTACAGTTGTGGGACTCTAATGGTATGCATGAACTTGGAACGTCAGGTTAAAAATCAGTAAAACTTAAATGTTAGACTTTGTTGCTATGAACATTAAAAAGTAGAGGCATATACCTTGTGGACTATAATTCCACTGCCTCCTCCTCTCTTTGAAGAGACATTTCATTTATATCCCCAGAAGGAATCTCCTATCCCAGTCAAATTTGTGTTAAATTGCTGTTTTCGGGGGTCCTTTTCATCATCTGGAATGGATTAATCCGCTTTCCCATTACTTTCTATGGGAAACGTTCGTTTGACTTAAGTCATGTTTGACTTAAGTCTAGACCACTGGAACGGATTAGTGACGTAAGTCAAGGTTCCACTGTATTTATCAATCTTTCTGCACTGCTGAGACCTTGAGGGTGAGCAACAATCGTGATAATACGCAATAAATACTGGCTTGTCCAGGGAAGGCTTGTAAAAATAGGCACGATTTCCACCTGCAATTGCCCTAAGAAGCACATCCAATCTGGGCTGATTTCGGAAGCTAAGCAGGGTCGGCCCTGGTTAGCACTTGGATGGGAGACCACCAGGGAATACCAGGCGCTGTAGGTGGCCTGAAGTAGGAACTGGCAAACCATTCCAGTATTCCTGCCAAGAAAACTCCATGGACGTGCAGTCACAAAGGGTTGGTCACGACTGTAACAACAACAACAACAACAACAACACACACACACACACACACACACACACACTAAATAAATAAATAAATAAATAAATAAATAAGCAAGCAAGCAGATGATAACTCAAGCCACGGCACTTACTTTCACCACCCATGTTGGTTAGCAATGAAATATCCTCTTGCCGCCTGCCTGGCAGGATCTTATGTCGTTTTCCCGATAGAGAGATTTCATACTGAAAATCTTCCACCTTGACCTCTTTCACCATACCACCATCTTCAGGAGACAAAGAAAGAAATCTTTGAAAGGTACATGGCAGACAGAGTGGGAATCCTAAGGTCAAACACCCCATAATCCCCCAGCAGGCAGAAAAAGAGACGACCAACTACCCTACCCCTAACTCCGGCAATGAAAACCCAAGAACCCAGCACATGGCCAAAGCCAGTAACCCTTGGGCAGCTGCCTCCGTGTGCCTAACAGTAGGGCTGGCTCTGAGGGAATGAAGGAGAGTTGACATTCTGCCAAGCTTTATGGGTAGGGGGTCGAAAATGGGTAGAGAATATCTCCCGTTCTCCCATGCAGCCTCAGTTTCAAGACAGACAGAGGATGTGGCCAAGCCTTAAACAGCTACCTGCTGATGTCTCTGTATCCATGAAGCTTTGGACAGACGTATTTTCTGTCCTCTACCTGTGAGCCGATAAATCCAATGCCAGAAACTTAGATGTCCTCCCTGAAATAGACAAAAGAAAATATATATTTTTTACCCAGCATGTTGTTAGTCTGTGGAACTCCCTGCCACAAGATGTGGTGATGGCATCTAGCCTGGATGCCTTCAAAAGGGGATTGGACAGATTCCTGGAGGAAAAGTCCATCACAGGTTACAAACCAAGATGGGGATGTGTCATCTCCAGGCTTAAAACCAGGATACTTCAAGAGCCAGATGCAGAGGAATGGTATCAGGAGACAGGTATCTAGTTTTGTGTGCTCTCGGACGCATCTGGTGGGGCCACTGGCCATTGTGAGATGCAGGAAGCTGGACTAGATGGGGCTTTGGCCTGATCCAGCATGGCTCTTCTTATGTTCTTAGGTTTTTAAGCAGAGGATGGCCGGCCACCTGTCAGAAATACTGTGATGGGGGTTCCTGCATTGCAGGGAGTTGGACTGGATAGCACTCGAGGTCTCTTGCAACTCTATGATTCTATAATTCTCTGAAAACACACAAACAAACGGTGGCACAAAGTCCAATGATGTCCGTTATAGTTGACTCT
>JAPFRF010000024.1:8092176-8109676 GCA_029282475.1 Phrynocephalus forsythii
CCCATAATGGTTTGTAACCTGTGATGGAGTTTTCCTCCTGGAATCTGTCCAATCCCCTTTTGAAGCCATCCAGGCCAGATGCCATAACTACGTCCTGTAGCAGGGAGTTCCACAGACTAACAACACGCTGGGCAAAGAAGTATTTTCTTTTGTCTGTTCTTAGTCTCCCAGCCCTCAATTTGAGTGGACGTTCCCTAGTTCTGGTATTTTGTGAGAGGGAGAAGAGTGTCCCTCTATCCACTTTATTCATGCCCTGCATAATTTTGTATGTTTCAAACATATCCCTCCTCAGGCACTTTTTTTTCAGGCTAAAGAGCCCCAAAAGCTGTAGCCTTTCATAGAATCATAGAGTTGGAACAGAGACCTCAAGGGCCATCTAGTCCAACCCCCTGCCATGCAGGAACCCCCATCACAATATTTCCGACAGATGGCCATCCAGCCTCTGCTTAAAAACCTCCAAAGAAGGAGACTCCGCCACCCTCCGTGGCAGCAGATTCCACTGCCGAACAGCTCTAACTGTCATGAAGTTCTTCCTAATGTTCAAATGGAATCTCTTTTCCTGTAGTTTGAAACCATTGCCCCGAGTCCTAGTCTCTGAAGCCATGGAAAACAAACCTGTTCCCTCTTCAATCTGACATCCTTTCAAATATTTAAACATAGCTATAATATCCCCTCTCAGTCTTCTTTTTGAAAGGCTAAACATTCCCAGTTCCCTAAGCCGTTCCTCATAAGACATTTCCTCCAGACCCTCAACCATCCCGGTCGCCCTCCTCTGCACCTGCTCGAGGTTGTCAACATCCTTTTTAAACTGAGGCGCACAGAACTGGACACAGGACTCCAGGTGGGATTTGACCAGAGCAGAATAGAGTGGCACTATCACTTCCATTGATCTAGACACTATGGTTATGTTGATGCAACCAACAATTGCATTGGCTTTCCTGGCCGCCACATTACACTGCTGGCTCATGTTCAATTTGTGGTCCACCAAGACTCCCAAATCCCTTTCACAGGTACTATTTTCCAGCCAAGTGTTCCCCATCCTATATGTGTGCAATTCATTATTTTTACCTAGATGTAGCACCCTACATTTCCCTCTGTTGAAATCCATTCGATTAGCTTTGGCCCAGCATTCTAATCTGTCAAGGTCCTTTTGGATTTTCTTCCGATCCTCTAGGAAATTAGCAACCCCTCCCAATTTGGTATCATCTTCAAATTTAATTAGCATACTCTCTATTCCTTCCTCCAAGTCATTAATAAAGATATTGAACAGCACTGGACCCAGAACAGAACCCTGGGACACCTCACTGGTCATGTCTCTCCAAGCTGATGAGAGGCCATTTATGATCACCCTTTGGGTGCGATCAGTGAACCAATTAAAAATCCACCTAACAGTAGCACTATCTATCCCACTTCCTACTAACTTCTTAGGAAGAATATCATGGGGAACCTTATTGAAGGCCTTGCTAAAGTCCAGATAAGCAATATCCACAGCATTCCCCTCATCCACCAGGCCTGTAATTCTATCAAAGAAAGAGATCAAATTAGTCTGGCATGACTTGTTTTTAAGAAACCCGTGTTGACTTCTTGTAATGACAGCATTGTTTGTTAGATAATTGCAGACTGACTGCTTAATAATCTGCTCTAGGATCTTTCTGGGAATTGAAGTCAAGCTGACTGGGCGGTAATTATTTGGGTCCTCTTTTTTCCCCTTTTTGAAGATGGGGACAACATTAGCCCTCCTCCAATTGATGGGGACGTCTCCTGTCTTCCAGGACTTCTCAAAGATTATTGCCAATGGTTCCGAAATTACTTCTGCCAGTTCTTTTAATATCCTTGGGTGTAATTCATCTGGTCCAGGAGACTTAAATTCATTTAATGTTTCCAGATGTTCCTGTACTACCTCCCTACCTATTCTATGTTGCAATTCCCATCCTACCTCATCTACTCTTTGTCCCAGCGGATCTCTTTCTTCCTTTTTGGAGAAAACAGAGGCAAAAAAGGTGTTGAGTAGTTCTGCCATTTCCTTGTCTCCTTTTAGTAACTGGTTATCATTGCCATGCAGAGAGCCTATCATTTCCTTATTTTTCCTTTTGCTGCGGACAGACATAACTAAAGAAACCCTTTTTACTATCTTTAATCTTCCTGGCAAGTCTTAAGTTCGTTTTGTGCTTTAGCTTTTTTTACCACCCCCCTGTATATATTAGCTGTTTGTTTATATTCCTCTTTGGTGCATTTCCCATTTTTCCATTCCTTGTACTTGTTTTTCTTTATAGTTAGCTGAGTTGAAAGTTCTTTAGTAAACCACTGTGGTTTCTTTAGACCTCTCCCATTTTTTCTTCTTGTTGGAACAGTTTTAAATTGTGCCTTTAATATCTCGCTTTTCAGGAACTCCCATCCATCTTGGACTCCCTTCTCTTTCAGTGTTTCAGTCCATGGAATCACAGCCAATAATTCCCTAAGTTTACAAAAATTGGCTTTCTTAAAGTCCAGGATTCTTGTCTGACTATGCTTAGCTTCACCTTCCAACTCTATAACAAATTCCAAGAGGGCATGGTCACTTTTACCTAATGATCCCACCACTTTGACCCCATTTACAAGGTCCTCCTTATTGGTTAAGACCAGATCTAAAATGGTTTTGCCTCTGGTTGCCTCCTCTACCTTCTGGACCATGAAATTGTCTGCAAGGGCAGTAAGGAATTTGTTAGACCTTGCATTCCTAGCTGAGTAGGACTGCCAGCATATATCAGGATAGTTAATATCCCCCATTACTACTACATCTCTCCCTTTTGACTGTGTGGCCATCTGCTCACAGAAGGCATCATCCCACTCCTCCAGCTGGCTTGGGGGTCTATAATATACTCCTACACTGACATCCCTCCTGGTTTTTTCACCCCTGATTTTAACCCAAATACTCTCATCATGCTTCCCCTGCTGTTTATCTTGTATTACTTCAGCAGTGTAAATGTCCTTAATATATAAAGCTACACCTCCTCCTTTCTTACTCGGCCTGTTCCTTTGAAACAAGTTATACCCACCAATGACTACATTCCAATCATACATCTCATCCCACCATGTTTCAGTGATGCCAATTATGTCATATTTATTTTGCTGTATTAGGAGTTCCAGCTCTTCTTGTTTGTTCCCCATGCTCTGTGCATTGTTCCCCATGCTCTGTGCAGGAACCCCCATCACAGTATTTCTGACAGATGGCCATCCAGCCTCCGCTTAAAAACCTCAAAAGAAGGAGACTCCACCACCCTCCTTTGTGGCAGCATTTTCCACTGCCGAACAGCTCTAACTGCCATGAAGTTCTTCCTAATGTTCAAATGGATTCTCCTTTCCTGTAGTTTAAGACCACTGCCCCGCGTCCTAGTCTCTGAAGCCATGGAAAACAAACCAGTCCCTTCTTCAATGTGACATTGTGAGCAGGTTCAGATTCCTCCTTAGGCGGTTCCGTGCCTTCAGACCCAGGGAGAGACGGAGACGGAAGTTCTGAATGTGAACTTTTATTTTCAACTTCCAGCACCGCATGAACTACCACTTCGGTGGGTTTGACATAGTCATCCACCACTTTAATGTCAAAAGGAGAAGTCCAACCAGTCCAACCTGAGATCAAGGGTCCTGGCAGTATGGGAGTCATTGGAACCTCTCCGTGGTGAGTGTTCCGGAGGTTGGGTCCACGTCCCACACAGAGGGTCCCACAACACGGATGGCGAGCCCACTCCTCCTCCCGTTCCATCAAATTGGCCCACCTACGAGCCATGGAAGGGTCCCTCTTCCAGGGAGCCTTGGAGTTTCTGAACACAAAAACCCTCCATTCCTCCGCTTCATTCTCTTTCCCACAATGACCACCATCCTTCCCTTTTTTGTCCCTCTTTTATCTTTCCCGCGCTCCCTGACTCCTCCTCTCCACTCCCCTCTCCTTGTCTCATTTCTTCCATCATCCAGAACCCTTCTACAATCAACCCTTCCACCGTTCAAATTTTTGAAAAGATCAACAGGCACATGGATTTGGGCGAACCAGTGGATATTGTCTATCTGGATTTTCAGAAGGCTTTTGACACAGTCCCTCACCAAAGGCTGCTGAGAAAATTGCACAGTCGGGGGATAAGAGGGCAGGTCCTCTTATGGATTGAGGACTGGTTGAGATCCAGGAAACAAAGAGTAGGTGTCAATGGGAAATTTTCACAGTGGAGAGAGGTGAAAAGCGGTGAGCCCCAGCGATATGTCCTGGGTCTGGTGCTTTTCAATCTGTTCATAAATGACTTGGAGACAGGGATAGGCAGTGAGGTGGCCAAGTTTGCAGATGACACCAAACTTTTCCTGGTGGTAAAAACCAGAGAAGATTGTGAAGAGCTCCAGAAAGGATATCTTCAAACTGGGGGAATGGGATGCCAAATGGCAAATGTGTTTCAATGTAGCCAAATGTAAAGTAATGCATATTGGGGCAAAAAAATCAGTTCTTCATTGGAAGGACAGTCCCTCACAGACATCCTTTCAAATATTGAAACAAAGCTTTCATAGCCCCTCTCAGCCTTCTTTTTTGTAAGGCTAAACATTCCCAGTTCCCTAAGCCCTTCCTCATAAGACATTTCCTCCAGTCCCTCAACCATCCTGGTCGCCCTCCTCTGGACCTGCTCAAGGTTGTCAACATCCTTTTTAAATTGAGGCGCACAGAACTGGACACAGTCCTCCAGGTGGGGTCTGACCAGAGCAGAATTGAGTGGTACTATCACTTCCCTTGATCCTTCCTCATAAAGGAGGTTCCCCCAGCCCAGTAATCATTTTAGTCGCTCTCTTTTGCAACTTTTCCAGTTCCACTATGCCTTTTTTGAGATGCGGTGACCGGAATTGTACACAATACTCCAGGTGCGGGCTGACTATTGTTTTGTCCAATGGCATTAGAACGTGGGCTGTTTTATTTTCAATCCCCTTTTTGATAATCCATAGGAGGGAATCAGCCATCTTAACTGCTGCCACATCCCCCATGTGAGTGATTAAAAAAAACCCACTTCCTAGCTGAACAAAAATGGGGTCTTAGCTTAAATTGTTTTCAAGCAGACATGGGTCCCCCGCCCTTTCGCGGTTCATGCGGTCCTGCTATATCGCGGGACTGCAGTACCCCGGAAGGGCTTGAGGGAAAGGGGGGAAGTTTTTAGCTGCATGGCCCAGAGCCATTTTTAAAGATTGCTTGCCGTTGGCCTACATCCCCCTCGGGGTGCAGGCAAGTGGTGCACGATCTTTAAAGGGCTCCCAGCCGTGGAGCCAACGCTTAGCTCCACGGTCGGGAGCCCTTTCTAAAGATCGCCCACACCCCTCCCCCTGGCTGAATTCTGCCCCTCACATATCGCAGATTTTCAATGATCGTGGGTCAGGTGGGTCCCTAACCCCCTGCGATAGGCGGGGGGTTACTGTACCAAATCCAGGAGAGTTATGACATGTGGTTGAGCCTTAAGTATTCATTCCTTCAATCTTGACCCCTTCCAGGGACTTCAACGGTCTCTTTCTGGTGTGAATTTTGTGGTGTGTAGTAAGAGAGGATCCGTGATGGAAGGTCTTTCCACATTCAAGGCACTTGTATGGCTTCTCTCCCGTGTGCACGATCTGATGTTTGCGAAGATATCTAGCGTGGGCAAAGGTTCTCCCACACTCAGAGCAGGCAAACGGCTTCTCCCCACTGTGGATTTTTTGGTGGGAAACAATTGCATCCAGCTCGGCTGAAGCTCTTTCCACACTCGGAACATTTATAGGGCTTCTCCCCCGTGTGAACTCTCTGGTGCAAAGTAAGGACGTCGCGTCGCCTGAAGCTCTTCCCGCAATCCATGCACCGATATGGGGCTTCACCAGTATGGATCCTTCTATGAGTGTCTAGATCTCTACTCTGGCTGAAGCGTTTCCCACAGTCGGGGCACATGTACGGTTTCTCGCGGGTGTGCACCGTCTGATGCCGAATGACGTTGCTTTTGTCGCTAAAGATTTTCCCACACGTCAAACACACATTCGGCGCCTCTCCAGAGGGCGTTTTTCCGGTGTGAATTCTCTGGTGCCGACTGAGGGCCTGTTTGGCATAATAGCTTTTCCCACACTCGAAGCATTGATAGGGTCTCTCCCCCGTGTGAATCCTCCGATGGCAAATAAGGCGTTCACTCCGATCAAAGCTCTTCCCACACTCTGGGCATTGATACGATTTCCTGCTGGTGTGATATTTCTCATGCTGCCTGAGGTTACTCTTCAGAGCGAAGGTCATCCCACACTCAAGGCACTGATATGGCTTCTGCCCTGACGGAACCGTCTCACGCGAAATGTGTGGTCCACTCTGATCAAACTTCTCATCATTGTCAGGAGATTTGCATTGTTCTGCTCTCGTACAATCTTTCTGGCGCCAATTTGTCTCTGTCTTCTGATTCTCCCTAATGTGAGTGAGCCGATGTTGACTAAGATCTGATTCCCCAGAGGAGGTTTTTCCACAGCCTGAACGTTTACACACTTGCTCTTCCTGGTGAAATTTCATGTGGGTCGTTCTTGTTTCCTCAGACACGTTCTGCCCACAGTTGGAAGCTGTTCTTGAGGTCCCCCTGGCATGGTATCTCCAGTGTCTGACCGGCATTTCTTGAGGAGAAAAATTATCGCAACAGAGGTTAATTGTATGCGCTGCAGACTCTTCTTCTCGATCGATTCCCTCAGATACATCGAGGACCGAACAAGAGCTGAGGCCTTCACCAGCTTCTGAAGATGCCCTCACTTCCTTTCCGTTATCCTTCTGGGTTTGGTGCTTTCTCACTTCATGAGGACTAGATTTCTCCCTCAGCGTCAGTGCTGGGATCTTCCCCTCCTGGTTGGCTTCACACCAGGTCATCAAATCTTCTTCCCACTCCTGTCCCACGAGTCTTTCTAGCAACACCTCCGAGGGCCCCTCGCCTGACAAAAGGAAAGAAGAAGAAAGCTGAGAAGTTGGTAACTCAAGAGTCAGGAAAACTATAGGAGAAACTGATGTTAGTGTTAAGGGGATGTTCAAGGTTTAAGCCACAGCTACTGCTCTGATTCTACGCATGGGATTTTCAGATTCCTTTTTCCACTTAAGAAAAATACCACCATTCACCTGGGTCCCCACCCCCCACCCCATGTCAGCATTAAGACAGCTGTTACCGACGAATTCAGGAGGAGGAATTCCATCACGAAAACAGAGGTCTCAATTTTGGTTGCCAGAAAGAAAACCCCTAGCCTGGCCTCCTCTGGAAAAGCATTGCACAAATCTGGGAGCAGCCACCGAAAAGGACCTATTCTACATCTACCCAAAACACACAAGGACAGCAGGACTGAAAGACGTGCGTCCCCTGAACATTTTGAAACCCGGGCAGGCTCCTATGAGGTGCCCAAATGTGACCTGGATACCTCTGCAAGACGCAGCTTCTACAAAAGGCATCCAGGGGCCCTCTGCCTCTCCCGCCCAATAAATAAATAAATAAATAAATAAATAAATAAATAAATAAATAAGGAGAGGGTTCCTGTCACACAGAGAAGCCTCCCTACCTGCAGCTCCTTCCTCCACCACAGGGCCCTCAAGAAAGAGGCCTTCTCCATTTTCTTCCAGGAAAGCGATGAGGTCTGGTCTGGATCTCAGGTGTCCTTTTCAAAAGAAAAGAAAAACGTGAAGGCCAGGAAACCCCTTTATAGGACCTGTGATTATTCACCCACCACCTAACCCTGTTATTTTTTGCAAAGGAATTTCCTGTGGAATGGGTTTTAAAAGGCTTTTCGTTCCTCACCACTGCCAGGAAATGGCCGGTAAAACGAGGAGCACTTGTGTCACTCAATGACAAGGATCTGACTGAACGTTTATGCTGGCCGAAACACCAAGAGGTTACATGGAATGGAGGCAATGGGGCAGGGGGGCTTACCTAGAAAAGCCACCATGGCATTGATCTCAAGGGTGACCTCCTTGTACAGAGACTTCTGGCCTGGATCCATCAGGGCCCATTCCCCAGCCGTAAAACGGACAGCCACCTCCTCCAGTCCCTGAAAGGGGAAAAAATGATTCCCCCTCCCCCTTAGTAAACAAGGCCGGGACAGCTCTGTTATACTGTTGAGAAGACCATTCATTCCCATTTAGATGCACCAGTGTTTAAATGGCAACCTGCTGCCTTGATCATGAATTATACGCTCTTCATTGGGCCAGGGCAGTCGCATCCTTTCCACCCGCTAAGTCATTTTAGAAATGCAACTTGGCCACACCCTTGTTCCTTCTCTCACGGTCACTCATGACTTCCACGCTCTCTCTGAGTCTGCTATAATAATACTTTGGCAAATAGCACTGAATCCTAACATTCAGAAGTACAGTAGAAAGGAGAAGAAAACGTGTATTTTATAGATAGCATTTCATACCTCAGCTGATTCCTCAATGACTGTCTCCATTCCTGGGTGAAAGGAAGATGATCGAGAATCTCCCTCCAGGGCCCTTCCACTGCCTGTGGGGAGGGGAGGAGGAGGAGGAGGAGGAGGAAGAGGAAGAGGAAGAAGAAGAAGAGGAGGAGGAGGAGGAGGAGGAGGAGGAAAAGGAAGAAGAAGAGGAAGAGGAGGAGGAAGAAGATGATGATGATGAAAAAGAAGTAGAAGAAAATAATTTCTAATTACTTAAACATTTAGGTATCTATGTATAAATGTCAGGGGAAAATACTGTACAGTGTTGGTATCTGGGCATCCACAGAGCTCCAAAAATGGATGCCACAGAAAGTCAGGATTCAGGGTCAGGCTGAAATTATGAGCGCACACACAAGTACCACCTATATCTCTTAATAAGCAGCCAAGGAATCCTTACCTAGAGATATCACCGTCCCATAATTCTCCAGCATGACCTCTCTGTAAAGGGCCTTCTGAGCAAGATGCATCTGGTCCCATTCCGCTTTGGTGAAATAGACCGCCACCGCCTCGAAGGTCACCAGATCCTGAAAGAAAACCAGTTCCTTTCATTTTCCTTGCAAGGGGGCAAGAATAAACTTTTCATCCTCCGTCTGAAAGACACCCACCGGGGCCTTCTTCCATGATGCAATGGACATGAAGAAATGTAATGAAATTACTAGGACCTGATGGGTCAATTGAAGGAACATATACTGTATCTAGACAAGGACTTTTTCACCTGTGTTTGAGATGTTGGGCATAGACAGAGAAAGAGGTATTCATTTTGCTGTCTAATGTCTAGGATGTATCTGGTTTAGACTGCTGAGACATTTCGTCTGAGAGACTGCTGTAAATATATGTAAAGAGATTAACACTAATGCTCTGACAGCCTGCGAGCTAATGCTGCATTTTCCCAGATTTTCTACCTGTGCACACGCCAAATCCCCAACAATCATTTACTGCCCTCCTATTTAGGAACCAAGTTCATAATCTGGATATACATCTGGACACGGTTGTTTCTTAGGAGCCTCCAATTGCATCTGTGTCCAGATCAACCAACTCGGCCTTTAACAAAATGAGGGCTCCTGCAGGACTTTAATGCAGGCCTTGGTCATCTTCTGGATTGACTACTGCAGGGGTCTCGACCTGGTGCTTCCCTTGAAGTTGACCGGGATAATTCAGAATGCGGCAGCCAGAATGGTGGTTGGTGCGAGCAAATTTGATCATATCAGGCCAATTCTGGCTTGCCTTTGCTGGTTGCCCATTGCATCCTGGATCAGGTTTAAGATTTTGATGCTCACAGATAAACCCCTCCAAAGTTTGGGCTCAGGTCGGAGAGTCTTTCCTTAATGCCATCTGCCCAACCCACTAGATGACCCCAGTCATCAAGGCTGCTCCGAATGCCCCCACCCCCAATCCAAGACCTTCTCTGTGGTGGCTCCAACTATGTGGAATCCAGCTTCTGGGGGAGGTTCACCTCACACACACACACACACACACACACACACACACACACACACACACACACACATTGGTGGATATTCAGGAGGCAACTGAAGATGTCACTCTATGGGGGAGGTTTTCCACCCCAACCCTTATCCATCATCGCCCACTGTCCCCTCCACTGTTGTCACCTGCATTATTGGTTTGCACCCTCCATTTTGATAGCAATTTGTTAAACTGATTTTGTTGTTGTTTTGATTTCTGCCTTACACCTCGGCAGGGAGTGGTATATAAAGTAAATGAAGGAATGAATGTTTGTGCCCATTTCACAGATGCCCTGATGTGTATCCAAGGACATCTACCAACCCCCAGTCTCTCATCTCCACCATTGCTTCCCCACCCCCACCCCCAGCTCTGGAACCAACTTCCTCCTGAAGTCAGGCCCGGGGACCATATGTGGCCCATTTTCAAATTTCAAGTGGCCCGTAGCCTCTTCTCCCCGCCAGGTTAGCTTGTCAGGCATCCCCGCCAGCGGGCCCCTCCTCATACTGGATGGAGATGAGAGCTTGCCCCCATCCGTTCCCCCAGCCACTTGCCCAGCCTACCCACCCCTGGCTCTGTTACTGTAGCGTCTTCCCTACCTCCTTGCATGCCCTAGAGCAGTGGTTCTTAACCTGTGGGTCCCCAGATGTTCCTGGACTGCAACTCCCAGAAGTCTTCATGGGAGAGTAAGAACTGACAAAAGAAAATATTTTTTCCTCCATCTATGGAACTCCCTGCCACAGGATGTGGTGATGGCATCTGGCCTGGGTGCCTTCAAGAGGGGATTGGACAGATTCCTAGAGGAAAAGTCCATCACGGGTTACAAACCATGATGGAGATGTGTAATCTCTAGGCTTTAAATCAGGGTACTTCAAGGGCCAGATGCAGAGGAGTGGTATCAGGAGACAGATATCTAGTCTCGTGGCGCTCCCAGAGGCAACTGGTGGGGCCACTGTGAGATACAGGAAGCTGGACTAGATGGGCCTTTGGCCTGATCCAGCATGGCTCTTCTTATGTTCTTATGTATGTTCTTATGACTAGCTGAGCTGACCAGGATTTCTGGGAGTTGAAGGCCAGGAACATCTGGGGACCCACAGGTTGAGAACCACTGTCCTAGAGGCTTGTCCAAAGTCCAGCCTGGGGGACAAGGCAGTTCAAAGCAAGCTCCCTCTTTGATACACCTTTAGGTTTATGCAGGCAGCTGGACCTGAATCTAGTTGGGGTTTTTTCCCTGCGCAGGACTCCTGGCACCCTTCACAAGACACAGCCCTACACGTGTTTCTGGGCTGACGCTGCCCTAGGAGAAATCTCCAGCCTGCCAAGGGCATCGAGAGCGGAGTTTTACAGCAGTTGGAGACATGGCTAAACCCAATCATCAAAATATTGTTTCCTTAGCCCGCTCAGCTCGGCTCTTTTCCCAGAATTTAGACAGGGGGCGTTCATGCTGGGAGGCATCTCGCCTCGCAACAAAATTATTAATTAATTAATTAATTAATTAATTAATTAATTAATTAATTCATACAATTAATTAATTAATACATTCATTTATTTAAAATATTCGGATTTCGGAACCTGCAAGAGCCGAAGATGGGCTCGGGAGGTCCCATTTCTGTCCTAAAAACTCTTCGTTAACAGAAGAGCCATTCACTCACACGGCGCATTGCATAGAAATAAACTGGGATAACAGGGGCTGGGGTGGGGGGTTACGAGTTCTTTTCGGACTCCTCCTCCCAAAATCCCCCAGCAATCCTGGGATGCCGGATGTTGTAGTCCACAACATGAACTAGGCATAACACTTTCCGTCCCCCAAACAACAACAACAACAACAACAACAACCCCGCAGTCTTTCCCGGATGTCCCATTTCTTCCATTTTAGTGCAAAATCCTAAATCTTCCCCTACTCCGAATAAATCAACGCATATTGGTTTTATTTCCTGGGAGTGCAATAAATTGGAAGAAAGGGGAAGCCTAGAAAGCTTGCAGAATACAGTATATATATATTTTTTACTGAATAGATGCATCTCCTCTATATCTGATCTACCTCCGCCTTGCAAGCCCTGGACGGGGCCATTCTCTCCACCATCGGTGGAACCAGCAGGAAAGCCAAGCCTCCTCCTCCTCCTCCTCCAAGGTTCATTTTTCCCCTTCCTCTTCTAGGAATCCGATGCCCCTTCTGTGGTTTTAACCCCTAAATGGCCAAAGTGCAGGGACTTTTCTTCCCTCCCTCTGACGGATCAAAAACAAGTTTATGATACCGTACCTGCTGGGAGAAATTATATATATACTATATATATATATTACTTTATATATTCTTAATCCGACCAGAAGAGAAAGAGTGCAGGCGTCCTGCACCTTTAATGTTTCTTTAGATCATTTTAGCAGCTACAGCTTTGAAAGGATGCTCCAAATTTTTCAATGGGTTAAAAGGGATTTGGCTGCAGAGAAACAGAGGTTAGGAGTTCGAATCCTCGCTGGGTCTCCTGGAGAAGAGCCAGCCTGGGCAGCCTTCAACAAGTTTCAATGTCTCAGAAATGTGTCCTGTATCTAAGTAGCCCCCCTTTTACTGGATTCATTTTTTATCTTCCTTTTCTGATTCAATTTAAAACAATTAAGTTATTTCCACTGAGAGTGTTGTCCTGATGGGAGACACTCTTCTGCAATTCACCCAGGTTTCTTTGTTTTTGTTCTACACAGGATTAGCATAATCTTCTTTGGTTCAATATTTATTTATTTATTGAATTTCTTATACCACCCATC
Organism: Phrynocephalus forsythii; assembly: GCA_029282475.1. Taxonomy (NCBI): domain Eukaryota; kingdom Metazoa; phylum Chordata; class Lepidosauria; order Squamata; family Agamidae; genus Phrynocephalus; species Phrynocephalus forsythii. Next base: position 8,104,813 of record JAPFRF010000024.1, read on the forward strand.
TGGCAGCGAGGTCACTCTGGGTGGTTTACAACAATTAACAATTCAAACAATTCATACAATAAAACCATAAAATAGTAACACAATGAAATAAAAATAAAATTAATATTAAAGTGACATAAAGCAATGCATTATTATTAGCAGGCTGTTGAATAGTGAGTTCAGGACACCCAGAGACCCTTCTGGATGCTGCCAGAAGGGTGGTGGTCAATTATCTGCAGCTGCTCCACCAACAATTAACCCACACTTCCCTGGCAATGCTATCTGTATCTCACTACATAACACAGGCTAATCAGTTAAAATCAAGATTTAATGAGTGGACACTGAAGTTGCCTTATATTTGAGGGAATGCCTGCCTAAATAGCCAAGTTTTTAATAGTTTTTTAAAGGCAGCCAAAGAGGGGACCAGGCAGATAGATATCTGGTGGAAGGTTATTCCACAGGTGAGGGGCAACGGCAAAAAATGCCCTATTTCTTGTTTTTTTCTTTCAGGCCTCTCGTGGTGTTAGTTACCTCAAACGCCGAGCCTGGGAGGATCCGGTATTATGGGCGGTTTTCAGTGGGAGAAGGCGCTCTGACAAGTAGCCAGGTCCTAAACCGTTTAGGGCTTTTAATGTCATAGTTAAAACCTTGAAGTCAATGCAGATCCGAACTGGAAGCCAGTGCAGGGCAGCCAACGCTGAGGATATATGATTGTATTTTCTATTTATTTATTATTTATTTATTTATTTGTTTCATTTCTATACCGCCCATCTTCCAATAGGAACTCTGGGCGGTTTACAGCGAAATTAAAATCAACAATAAAAAAAACAGGTAGACAATACTAGCAGAAAAGAGGGGAAAACCCTCAACAAAAGACATTGCGGGCAAAATAAATAAATAAATTAAAATAAATTAAATTAAAAGGTCGCCAAATGCCTCCCTAAAGAGCAGGGTTTTGAGCCCTTTTTTGAAGGCGGGCAGGGACTGTGCCAGGCGCAACTCACTAGTCCCAGTCAGCAATATGGCTACCGTGTTCTGGGTCAGCTGGAATCTCCGCATCAACCGGAGATTGCCTCTGACTACGCCGCCATTGCAACGGAAGACTCGGGATTCAAGGACTCTTGGCACTTCTGAACCCTCAAGAGTCCAAGATGGGTGTGGGAGCTTACATTTCTATCCTAAACGTCTTCATTAATAGATCCATTCACTAATATTTAAACAGGGATGACATGGCCTGGGGGGGGGGGAGCATGAGTTCTTTTTGAACTACACCTCCAAAATCACCCAGCAATCCTGGCTTAGGGAACTGGGAAGGTTTAGCCTCTCTAAAAGAAGGCTGAGGGGGGATATGATAGCTATGTTTAAATATTTGAAAGGATGTCATATTGAAGAGGGAACAGGTTTGTTTCCCATGGCTTCAGAGACTAGGACTCGGGGCAATGGTTTCAAACTACAGGAAAAAAGATTCCATTTGAGCATTAGGAAGAACTTCATGACATTTAGAGCTGTTCGGCAGTGGAATATGCTGCCACAAAGGAGGGTGATGGAGTCTCCTTCTTCGGAGGTTTTTTGGAAATGGCAGAGGCTGGATGGCCAAATAAATTTGTTAAATAAATAAATAAATTGTGATGGAGGTTCCTGCATGGAAGGGGGTTGGACTAGATGGTCCTTGAGGTCTCTTCCAACTCTAGGATTCTATGATTCTATGAACATGTGACTGAACTAGGCAGCACTTTCTCGCCCCCGCCCAAATAACCCTGCAGGCTTTCCAGATTTCCCATTTCTCCCAATTTACTGCAATCCTAAACCTTCCCCCTACTCCAAATAAATAAACCCATATTTATTTTATTTTATTGGGAGTGCAATATCTGATGTTTGCGAAGATAGCTAGCGTGGGCAAAGGTTCTCCCACACTCAGAGCAGGCAAATGGCTTTTCCCCACTGTGGATTTTTTGGTGGGAAAAAAGTACATCCACTCGGCTGAAGCTCTTCCCGCACTCAGAGCATTTATAGGGCTTCTCCCCCGTGTGAACTCTCTGGTGCAAAATAAGGACGTCGCGTCGTCTGAAGTTCTTTCCACAATCCATGCACTGATATGGGGTTTCGCCAGTATGGATCCTTCTATGAGTGGCTAGATCTCCACTCTGGCTGAAGCATTTCCCACAGTTGGGGCACACGTACGGTTTCTCGCGGGTGTGCACCGTCTGATGCCGAACGACGTCGCTTCTGCTTCTAAATATTTTCCCACAGGTCAGACACACATTTGGCGCCTCTCCTGAGGGCGGTTTTCTGGCGTGAATTCTCTGGTGCCGACTCAGGGTGTCTTTGGCGTAATAGCTTTTCCCACACTCAGAGCACTGATAGGGTGTCTCCCCCGTGTGAACCTGCCAATGGGAAATAAGGCGCTCACTCCGATCAAAGTTCTTCCCACAGTCTGAGCATTGATACGATTTCCCGCCAGTGTGATATTTCTGATGCCGCCTGAGGTTACCCTTCAGGGTGAAGGTCACCCCACACTCATGGCACTGATATGGCTTCTGCCCTGACGGAACTGTCTCACGCGAAATGTGTGGTCCACTCTGATCAAACTTATCATCATCATCAGGAGATGTGCCTTGTTCCGCTCTTGTTCAATCTTTCTGGCCCCCATTTATCTCTGTCTTCTGATTCTCCCTAATGCGAGTGCGCTGATGTAGATCTGATTCCCCAGAGAAGGCCTTTCCACAGTCTGGGCGTTTACCCACTTTCTCTTCCTGGTGAAATTTCATGTGGGACGTTCTTGATTCCTCAGACACATTCTGCCCAGAGTTGGAATCTGTACTTGAGTTCCGCCTTTCATGATTTCTCCGGCGTTTGACTGGCATTTCTTTAGGAGAAAAATTATTGCAAGAGAGCTTAATTCTATGCAATGAGGACTTTTCAACTTGGTCGATTCCCTCAGATGCATTGAGGACCGAATGGGATCTGAGGCCTTCGCCAGCCTCCGAAAATGTCCTTGCTTTCTTTCCTTTATACTTCTGGGTTTGGCACTTGCTCTCTTCACGAGGACTAGCTTTCTCCCTCAGCGTTGGTGCTTGGGTCATCTCCTTCTGGTTGGCTTTAGGCCAGTTCCTCAAATCTTGTCCCACGAGTCTTTCTAGCAACGCCTCCGAGGGCCCTTGGCCTGACAAAAAGAAAGAAGAAACCCGAGCAGTTTGGAACTCAAGAGTTAGGAAAGCAATAGGAGAAACTGATGTTAGTGTTAAGGGGATGCCCGAGGTTTAAGCCACAGCTACTGCTCTGCTACTATGCATGGGATTTTTCACATTCCTTTTTCCACTTAAGACAGGGGTGTCCAAACTTTTCGCAAGGAGGGCCAGATTGGGTGAGGTGAAAATATGTGGGGGCCGACCATTCAGCCACATTTGGCCCCAGGGCCGGACTTTGGACAGGTCTCTATTACATGCAAGGAGGCAGGGAGGACACTGCAGGAACGGAGCCAGGGGCAGGTTGGCTAGGCAGGTGGCTGGGGTGGTGGTGGACAGAGGCCGGGAGGGCAGGCAAACCATAAAACTGCAAGCTGATGCCTTCATCCGGTATGGGGAGGGGCCAGCTGATGGGGATGTGTGACAGGCTAAGCCGGTGGGGAGAAGTGGTCGCGGGCTGCTCAAAATTTGAAAACGGGCTGCATTTGGCCCCTGGGCCTGACTTTGGACATGCCTGACTTAAGAGAAATACCAGCATTCACCAGGAACACTTCCCTGCCTCCCCGTCAGCATTAAGGCAGCTATCGCCAAGGAATTCAGGAAGAGCAATTCCATCACGTAAATAGAGGTCTCAGTTTTGATTGCCAGAACAGCAGTAGGAGAAGGCCTAGGCTGGTTTGTCTTGGAAAACCATTCCACAAATCTGGGAGCAGCCACAAAAAAAGGCCCTGTTTTGCATCTTCCCAAAACACACTTAGAAGACTGAAAGAAGGGCCTTCCTTGAAGATTTAAAATCCCTGGCAGGATTGTACGTCATGCCCAAATGTGACCTGTGACCTCTGCAAGATGCAGCTTTTACGAAAGGCATCCAGGGGCCCTCTGCCCACCCCCAAGATTGAGAGTGTTCCTGTCACACAGAGAAGCCTCCCTACCTGCAGCTCCTTCCTCCACCACAGGGCCTTCAAGAAAGAGGCCTTCTCCATTTTCTTCCAGGAAAGCGATGAGGTCTGGTCTGGATCTCAGGTGTCCTTTTCAAAAGAAACGCGTGAAGGCCAGGAAACCCCTTTATAGGACCTGTGATTATTCGCCCACCACCTCTCTCCCAAACTTTTACTTCTCAGAAAGGAATTTGCCATGGAATGGGTTTTAAAAGGATTTTCGTTCCTCACCATGGCCACGAAATGGCGAGTAAAACGAATAGCACTTGTGTTACTCAATGACAAAAATCTGACTGAATGTTTATGCTGGCTGAAACGCCAAGAGGTTACATGGAATGGAGGCAACGGGGCAGGGGGGCTTACCTAGAAAAGCCACCATGGCATTGATCTCAAGGGTGACCTCCTTGTACAGAGACTTCTGGCCTGGATCCATCAGGGCCCATTCCCCAGCCGTAAAACGGACAGCCACCTCCTCCAGTCCCTGAAAGGGGAAAAAAAGATCTTCACCCCTTGAGTAAACAATGCCAGAACAGGATTGGTATACTGTTGGGAAGACCCTTCATTCCCATTTAGATGCACCAGTGTTTAGATGGCAACCCGCTGCCTCGTTCCTGAATTTTTGCTCGTTTGGGATTGTTTTTATAAAAGCACTACTTAATAGAAGGGCACGAAGTATTCAAAATTCCTGTCAACGCTTTTTGAAAGATAACATTTAAAACAAAGCGAATACGCTCTTCATTGGGCCAGGGTGGTCCCATCCTT
>JAPFRF010000024.1:8112176-8167176 GCA_029282475.1 Phrynocephalus forsythii
AAGAGTCATGGGTTGATGTAATCAATATGAAAAAAAATTGCACATGAAATTACCGCTGAGATATTTTGTCTGAAAGACCGCTGTAACTATCTGCAAATAGATTAAGAGTTAGATTCTAACAACCTTGGATCCGTGTATTATTCCTCAATTAAGACTACTGCTCTGACAGCCTACAACCTAGCACTGTGTTTGCCTAGAAGATATTCTATCTACGCACACAATGAATCTCTGAGAATCATCTACTGCCCTAACGTTTAGGGATCAAGTTCAAAATCTGGGTATCCTTCTGGACATGGCTGTTTCTTAGGAGCCTCCGATTGCATCTGTGTCCACATCACCCAACTCAGCCTCTATCTCAGCCTCTTTTTATATACAATTTTAGTGTAATATTTGTATATTGGGCTTCTTATTTTATTTAATCTCTATTAGCTATTTTTTTTTCTCTCTCACACACCTTACACTTTTTTGTGCACCTAGCCATCTTTACTTGTTTTTTATATTGGGAGCTGCATAACAAGTAAATTTCCCCAGATGTGGGATCAATAAAGATTTATCTTATCTTATCCTATCTTAACAAGATGAGGGGCTCCTGCAGGACTTTGATGCAGGCCTTGGTCGTCTTCCGGATTGACTGCTGCAGTGGTCTCGACCTGGTGCATCCCTTGAAGTTGACCGGGATAATTCAGAATGCGGCAGCCAGACTAGTGGCTGGTGCCAGCAAATTTGTTTGTATCAGGACAAATCTGGCTTGCCTTTGCTGGTTGCCCGTTGTGTCTTGGATCAGGTTTAAGGTTTAGATGCTTACATATAAAGCCCTTCAAAGTTTGGGTTCAGGTTGGAGAGTCTTTCCTTAATGCCATCTGCCCAACCTACTAGATGACCCCAGTCATCAAGGCTGCTCCAAATGCCCCCACCCCCAATCTAAGGCCTTCTCTGTGGTGGCTCCAACTATGTGGAACCAGCTTCTGGGGGAGGTTCACCTCACTCACACACACACACACACACACACACACTGGTGGATATTCAGGAGGCAACTGAAGATGTCACTCTATGGGGGAGGTTTTCCACCCCAACCCTTATCCATCACCCACTGTCCCCTCCACTGTTGTCACCTGCATTATTGGTTTGCACTCTCCATTTTGATAGCAATTTGTTAAACTGATTTTGTTGTTATTTTGTTGTTATTTTGATTTCTGCCTTACACCTCAGTAGGGAATGGTATATAAAGTAAATGAAGGAATGAATGTTTGTGCCCATTTCACAGATGCCCTGAAGTGTATCCAAGGACATCTATCACCCCACCCCACCCCACCCAGTCTAGAACACCTCCCTGCTGTTGTTGCACTGCTAAAAGGGAAGGGACAAGGCAGTTCAAAGCAAGTTCCCTCTTTGATACACCTTTAGATTTATGCAGGCAGCTAGACCTGAATCTGGTTGGTTGGTTCATTGTTGAATTTACTGTCTATTCTGCTTTCCCTCCGCAGGACTCCTGGCACCCTCCACAAAAGAGAATCGTACACGTTTCTACCATAGAGGCTGTCGCAGAGGTATCATAGAATCATAGAGTTGGAAGAGACCTCAAAGGCCATCCAGTCCAACCCCCTGTAATGCAGGTACCCCATCACATGACTCCCGACAGATGGGCCATCCAGCCTCTGCTTAAAAACCTCCAAAGAAGGAGACTCCACCACCCTCCTTTGTGGCAGCATATCCCACTGCCGGACAGCTCTCACCGTCAAGAAATCCTTCCTAATGTTTAAATGGAATCTCTTTTCCTGTAGTTTGAAACCATTGCCCCAAGTCCTAGTCTCTGAAGACATGAAAAACAAACCAGTCCCCTCTTCAATATGGCATTCTTTCAAATATTTAAACATAGCTATCAGATCCCCTCTCCGCCTTTATTTTTGTAAGGCTAAGCATTCCCAGCTCCCTAAGTGGCTCCTTGTAAGACATTTGTTCCAGACTTTCAGCCATCCTGGTCACCCTTCTCTGGACCCGCTCGAGGTTGTCAACATCCTTTTTAAATTGAGGTGCACAGAACTGGACACAGGACTCCAGGTGAGGTCTGACCAGAGCAGAATAGAGTGGCACTATCCCTTCCCTTGATCTAGACCAGTGGTGGTGAACCTTCGACACTCCAGATGTTTTGGACCGCAACTCCCACAGTCCTTTGTCACTGGCAATCTAGGCTCTGAATGCTGGGAGTTGCAGTCCAAAACATCTGGTGTGCCGAAGGTTCGCCACCACTGATCTAGACACTATGGTTCTCTTGATGCAACCATGAATCACATTGGCTTTCTTGGCTGCATCATCACACTGCTGACTCATGTTCAATTTGTGGTCCACCAAGACTCACAATCCCTTTCACAGGTACTATTCTCTATTACCTGTGCAATTCGTTCATTTTAACTACATGCACCACCCTACATTTCTCTCTGTTCAAACCCATTCGGTTAGCTTTGGCCCAGGACTCTAATGTGTCAAGGTCCTTTTGGATTTTCATCCTGTTCTTGTAGTGTTGGTGAACCTTTGGCACTCCAGATGTTTTGGACCACACCTCCCACAGTCCTTTGTCATTGGCAATACAGGCTTGGAATGCTGGGAGTTGTGGTCCAAGACATCTGGAGGGCCGAAGGTTCGCCATCTTGTGAGAAAACGCCACCCTGCCAAGGCCATCTAGAGAGGAACTTCGCAGGTTTTGGAGACTAGGATTTAAACTGGGATAACAGGGCCTGGGGTGGGTACGAGTTCTTTTCGGACTACATCTCCCAGAATCCCCCAGCAATCCTGGGATGCTGGATGTTGCAGTCCACAACATGTAACTGAACAAGGCAGCACCTTCCCGGACCCCCACCCACCCACCCAAAATAACCTTGCAGGCTTTCCCAGAGGTCCCATTTCTTCCATTTTAGTGCAATTCTTCCCCTACGCTGAATAAATCAACGCATATTTGTTTTATTTCGCGGGGAGTGCAATAAATTGGAAGAAAGGGGAAGCCTAGAAAGCTGACAGAATATTTTTTACTGAATATATGAATATCCTGTATATATGATCTACCTCCGCCTTGCAAGCCCTGGATGGGGCCATTCTCTCCACCAGAAAGCCAAGCCTCCTCCTCCTGGAGGTTCATTTTTTCCCTTCCTCTTCTAGGAAGCCTGGTACCCTTTCTGTGGTTTTAACCCGTAAATGGCCAAACTGCAGGAACTTTTACTTCCCTCCCTCTGATGGATCAGAGGGAGGGTGCCTGGAGTAGGAACTGGCAAGGCACTCCAGTATTCTTGCCAAGAAAACTCCATGGACATGGGGTCATGAAGTGTCAGTCATGACTGGAGTGGAAACACACACACACACACACACACACACACACACACACACACACACACACACACACACACACACACACACACACACACACACACACACACACACACACACACAATCAGTAGCTCGCAGTCTACCTCCTGGGCAGGCCTGCTACAAGACAGATCCAAAAGGCCAAATTACAGAATACCATTGGTTGTCACTTTCAGAATCATAGAATCATAGATCATAGAGTTGGAAGAAACCTCATGGGCCATCCAGTCCAACCTCCTGCCATGCAGGAACCCCATCACAATATTTCTTACAGATGGCCACCCAGCCTCTGCTTAAAAACCTCCAAAGAAGGAGACTCCATCACCCTCCTTTGTGGCAGCATTTTCCACTGCCAGACAGCTCTAACTGTCATGAAGTTTTTCCTAATGTTCAAATGGAATCTCTTTTCCTGTAGTTTGAAACCATTGCCCCGAGTCCTAGTCTCTGAAGCCATGGGAAACAAACCTGTTCCCTCTTCAATATGACATCCTTTCAAATATTTAAACATAGCATATCCCCCCTCAGCCTTCTTTTTGAAAGGCTAAACATTCCCAGTTCCCTAAGCCGTTCCTCATAAGGCATTTCCTCCAGACCCTCAACCATCCTGGTCGCCCTCCTCTGGACCCGCTCGAGGTTGTCAACATCCTTTTTAAATTGAGGTGCACAGACCTGGACACAGTCTTCCAGATGGGGTCTAACTAGAGCAGAATAGAGTGGTACAATCACTTCCCTTGATTAACACTATGGTTCTGTTGATGCAACCAAGGGCGTTTATACAGGACCCCTAAACTCCGTGGCAAATGGCTCCCAGCTCCGGAGATTAAAAATGTTTACCCACCAGCTCCGGAGTTAACAGGAAATTAAGTGCGACCCGCCCACCTAAGCACGTCCCAGCGCAGCTTTCAGGTACCTGCTTTTTGGAGGTGACAAATATTTGATCCGGTGTAAGGATAGTGAGTGCGGGGCTCTCCTTGCTTCTGTTTGTTCTTTTTTTTGCGTCCCGCCCCTTTAAGAGATCTGAATGCTGCTGGGAACAAAATGGAGGTAAACCGGCCTTCTTTTCTTTCTTTTTTCTCCCTCCCTCAGGCAGCCAGCAACCAGGAAGTGCGGAGGGGGGTGGGGACAGAGGAAGAGCGACGAACCCCTAAGATCTCTGGTCCGAATTTAAGTGGCCAGCGGATCTTAGGGGTCGTGTAAAAAGGCCCCAAGAATCGCATTGGCTTTCCTGGCTGCTGCATCACACTGCTGACTCATGATCAATTTGTGGTCCACCAAGACTCCCAGATCCCTTTCAGAGGTACTATTCTCCAGCCATGTATCCCCCATCCTATATTTGTGCAATTCATTCTTTTTACCTAGATGTAGCAGTCCACAAGTGAGGAAAAACAAACAGACAACAGGGTATCCTCCACTACAAAACCCATTTTATTTGGCACCCTGAAAGTTGGCCAACACCGCAAACTCTCTTACAGACCCCCTGCAATACTGCACAAGCATTCATGCATTCCAGAAAGCTCCCCCCCCCCAAAAAAAAGAGAGGTATAGCCAGAGTCCATTTAAAATAATCCTCCTATGAGTTGTTTTAACAAAAAAAAAAAAACACACACACACAAAACACTTTGTTGTATATTCTTTACGTTTTCAATTGCTTTCAATCATACCAAATCCTACGCAAAACCAGGAGAATTGTGACAATTAAATCCTTCAATCTTGACGCCTCCCAGGGACTTCAACGGTCTCTTTGTCATGTGAATGTTGTGGTGTGAGGTAAGAGAGGATCCCTGACTGAAGGTCTTTCCGCATTCAAAGCACGTGTATGGCTTCTCCCCCCAGTGTATTTTTTGGTGGGAATAAAGGACATCAGCTCGGCGGAAGCTCTTCCCGCACTCGGAGCACGTATAAGGCTTCTCCCCCGTGTGAATTCTCTGGTGCAAAATCAGGATGTCACGTCGCCTGAAGCTCTTCTCACACACCACATACTGATGTGGTGTTTCTCCGGTATGGATCCTTCTATGCGTGGCAAGATACCCACTCTGGCTGAAGTGTTTCCCACAGTCAGGGCACATGTATGGTTTCTCGCGGGTGTGGACCGTCTGGTGTCAAACGACGTCGCTTTTGCTTCTAAATATTTTCCCACACGTCAACCATTCATTTAGCATCTCACCCGAGGGCGGTTTTCTGGCGTGAATTCTCTGGTGCCAACTCAGGGCCTCTTTGGCGTAATAGCTTTTCTTGCACTCGGAGCATTGATAGGGTCTCTCCCCGTGTGAACCCTCCGATGGGAAATGAGGCATTCGCTCTGACAAAAGCTCTTCCCACAGTCTGAGCACTGACACGATTTCTCATCAGTATGCGATTTCTCATGCCGCCTGAGGTAACCCTTGAAAGTGAAGGCCTTCCCACACTGGAGACATTGATATGGCTTCTCCCTTGATGGAAGTATCGCACACCATTTGCTTGGTTTGCTCTGATCAAACCTCTTGCCTTGTTCTGCTCTCGTACGATCTTTCTGGTGCCAATTTAACCCTGGCTTCTGAGTTTCCCATGTGTGAGTGATCCAATGTTGACTTTGGGGAGTCTCCCAAAGGGCTGCAAGCTGACCTTAAAAATGTTTCCCCACCAGCTGAGTTTGCAGACAATGTTGACTTTAGCACAACCCAGACTTTTCCGATTCCTGCTTTTGGGAGGTGAAAAATATTTGATGTGGAGAGTGCCTGAGGCTTCTTTCCCCAGTCCGGGGCTCGGAGCAAGCTTCCACGCACAGGAGGTAAGGGTTTCTTCTTTTGTCCGTGTCTAAGGCTTTTTTCCCCTCCCTCCTCCCGCAGACAGAACCTCCTCCTCAAGGTGAAATTAAGGGACCAGCGGATCTGAGGGGTTGTGTGAAAAGGCCCTAAGATCCAATTCCCCAGAGAAGGCCTTTCCCCAGTCTGGGTGTCTACGCCTCTCCTCCTCCTGGTGAAATCTTACATTGGCCGTTCTTGTTTCCTCAGACACGTTCTGCCCACAGTTGGAAGTTGTACTTGAGGTCCCCCTCGCATGATTCCTCTGGGGTTTGACTGGCATTTCTTGATGATAAAAATAATTGCAAGAGAATTTAATTCTATGCATTGAAGACTCTTCTTCTCGATCGATTCCCTCAGATACATCGAGGACCGAACGGGAGCTGAGGCCTTCACCAGCTTCTGAAGATGTCCTCACTTCCTTTCCATTATGCTTCAGGATTTGGCACTTGCTCTCTCCACGAGGACTTGATTTCTCCCTCAGCATCGGTGCTCGGATCTTCTCCTCCTGGTTGGCTTCATGCCAGTTCCTCAAATCTTCCTCCCACTCTTGTCCCACGAGTCTTTCTAGCAACACCTCTGAGGGCCCCTCGCCTGACAGAAGGAAAGAAGAAGAAACCGGAGAAATTGGGAATTAAAGAGTTAGGAATCTGATGGGAGAAACTGATTGTGGTGTTCAGGGGATGCCCGAGCTTTAAGCCACGGCTACTGCTCTGATTCTATACATGGGATGTTCAGATTCCTTTTTCCGTTGAAGAAAAATACCACCATTCACTAGGGGTGCTTTTACACGACCCCTAAAATCCGAGGCAAAGGGCTCCTAGATCCAGAGCTTTAAAATGTTTTCCCACCAGCTCCGGACTTTTAAAAAAATTAAGTACGACCACGCCTCCTAAGCGTGTCCCAGTGCACTTTTCAAGTACCTGGCCTCTAGGAGGTAAAAAATCTTCTGATGTGGATTGTAAAGCTGTGAATGCCGGGCTCCCTCGCCTTCTGTTTGTTTTTTGGTCCCCGCCGCCCCTTTAAGAGACAGGAATCCCTACAGGGCTGCTCGGGGCTGCTTCGGGGCTGCTTCGACCGGTAGACGGAGGTGAGCCTGCATTTTTTTCTCCCTTTTTAACTCCCTCCCCTCACGCAGACAGGAACAATGGAGTGCGGAGGGGTGGGAACACAGGAAGAGGGACAAACCCCCACAATCTCTGGTCCAAATTTAAGTTGCCACCGGATTTTAGAGGTCGTGTAAAAGCGCCCTAGGATACAGGCCTTGATGAGGGGCTTGCGTGCTTCAGTGAAACTGAAAGCTATGCTGGCGGTAGCTTTGCTACCAGAAAGGCCTCCCAAGCCGGACAGGACTCAGTGGTGAAACCAGGCTAACAGTGTCCACCCCCGACGCATCTGATCCAGAGTGGACGGCTGACATAATGTCCAGTAATGGCAGTGGTGTAGGCAAGAGGGAAACCACTTCACTTAAGCTAACTCCCCAAGCAAATCTTTAGCATGACTGGAACTGAAGTTCAATCGCTCCTGTCCTAAGTACAACATTCAAAACCATCAAGCAGGCAGCAGATGTAAATGAAGTTGAATACACCTGGAACCAAATTTAAGCTGCTGTGAATAAGGTGTTCTAAGATAAATTAAAGATTGTCAAGAGAAAGAAGATTAAATATTGGGTGACAGATGAAATTCTGGGCCTCATAGATCGTAGATTCATCATTCATTGGCATCCTTCAGTCTCGAAAGACTATGGTATCATGCCTGGAGTAGAGATCCTAAGAACAACACCTTGTGTGACTAAACAGACCAATTCGGGAATGGCAGTCTCTACCGCACTGGGGACAGATGTATTCTGTTTCTTGCCATGTCCTCGAGTTTTGTTCTTTCCGTGCCTGCCTCTTTTCCTCTGCCTGTTGGACAAATGCCTCTTCAAATTTATGTAGACCATGCTGTATCTCTTGCCTCCAGACAGTGCGACCAGAGGTCAGGGTTTCCCATCTGTTGAGGTCCATTCCCAAGGCCTTCAGGTCCCTCTTACAGATATCCTTATACCGCAGCTCTGGTCTCCCTCTGGGGCGCTTTCCCTGCACTAGTTCTCCGTATAGAAGATCTTTTGGGATCCGGCCGTCATCCATTCTCACAACGTGTCCAAGTCAGCGTAGGCGTCGCTGTTTCAATAAAGTGTACATGCTAGGGATGCCAGCTCGATTCAGGACTATGCTATTTGGAACTTTGTCGTGCCAGGTAATGTTGAATATTCGCCTAAGACAGCGCATATGGAAGGTATTAAGCTTTCTTTCCTGTCGGGCATGGATGGTCCAAGACTCGCTGCAATACAAAAGTGTGCTCAGTACACAAGCTTTATAGACCTGTATCTTTGTATGTTCTGTCAGCTTCTTATTGAGCCATACTCTCTTTGTTAGTCTGGAAAACATAGTAACTGCTTTACCTATACGTTTATTCAGCTCAGACTCTAGTGAGAGTGTATCTGAGATAGTTGAGCCAAGATACACAAAGTCATGGACAACTTCCAGTTCTTTTGCAGAAATTGTAATGCGAGGAGGAGAGTCCACATTCTGGCCCATTATTTGTGTTTTTTTTCAGGCTAGAAAAGAGATGAAAAATAAAGATCCTGTAAGAATCTTTATTTTTCATCTCTTTTCTAGCCTGAAAAAGAATCGTAGAAAAGAGCTGGAAAATAAAGATCCTGTAATGTATAAACAACTGCAAAAAGAAAGATGGCAGAAAATAAGAATGGCAGAGGAAGAAAAACTTTCAAAGGAATGTAGCAAAATTGAAGAATTGGATGCTAAGCATGATTCATTTAACTTGTACAAGAAATAAGGCAAGCAGCAGGTGTGTATAACCATAGACGAAGTGAATCTCTAATTGGCAAGAACAGTAATATCTTGACAAGCACGGAGGAGAAACTACAGGAGTGGAAGGAATATATAGAACATCTCTTTAAGGATAACAGAAGTATTGACCATGGTGTCATGTTAGATGATGGTGTAGATATCATGAAGGAAGAGGTAGAACATGCCATTAAACTATCAGAGTGTGGCAAAGCCCCAAACCCTGATGAAATATATATGGAAGTTTTGAAATTGCTGAAAGCAGAAGAATCCCTGTTCCCCCTTTTGGTCGATTTATACAACAGCATCTATAGAAACTGAACCATCCCACAGGACTGGCTCAAATCCACTTTTATGCCACTTCCAAAGAAACCTAATGAAAAAGTTGTAATCAATACCAGACAATCAGTTTGAAGAGTCACATCATGAAGAAGTTATTTTTTTAAAAGTCCTGCATTTAAGAATATATCAGAAGTGCGAAGAGAGCATTGGAGATACCCAATTTGGACTCAGGAATGGACTGGGAACTTGGGAGGCATTATTTAGTCTTCAGATACTAGTTCAACGATGTCTCGATGTCAATGCTGATGTTTCTGTTTGCTTCATTGATTATGAAAAAGCATTTGACTCAGTTAAACATGATAAAATTATTAATATTCTTAAAGAATCATGATACCAGATTGATTGGGAATTTGTATTGGAATCAACATGATGATTGGATTGGATGGGGTTTGTACTAGAATCAGCGTGCTGGTGCCAGGATAGATGGTCAGATATCAGAAGAGGTGTCAGTTATGAAAGGTGTTCATCAAGGTTGTATTCTCTCCCCTCTACTTTTTAATATCTATTCAAAAATAATTTCCCCAGATACTCTTGAAGGAAAGAACCAAGATGTGAAAGTGAATGGAGTTCATGTTAATAACATAAGATACGCCAATGACACTGTCCTGTTTGCAACAAGTCTGGCAGATTTGCAAGGTTTATTGGATTCTGTTGTTGCAGAAAGCAGTGCTATGGGATTGTGACTTAACATGAAGAAGACAAAATGGATGGTTATCAGTTAAAAAAACCAAAATGGTTCACAGAGCCTTTTGAAGATCAGCAGAGATATAATTGAGAGAGTATCATCTTATAAATACTTGGGATGCCTTGTCATAGATAACTGGGATCCTTCATGTGAAATTTGTTGTAGAATTGAACAAGCTAGAAATTCCGTCCAGAAAATGAGGAAAGTCTTGACAAACTGGGACTTATCTATTAGACTTTGCACTCAAATACAGTACATCGATTCTATGTATTCAGCATACTTTTCTATGGTGTTGAAACTTGGACCCTTACAGACACATTATGCAGGAAGCTGGAAGCATTCAAAATGTGGACGTACAGACGAATTCCGAAGATACTTTGGACAGCCAGAGTCATTAACATGGCTGTATTACAGCGCATGAATAAAAAGTTAGAAATCCTCAATACTGTAAAGAGAAGAAAATTGTAATATTTTGGACACATGATGCACAATGAGAAATACCATCTGCTGCAGGTTATCCTTCAAGGAAAAAGAGACGGGAAGCGTGGCGCGGGGCATAGAAGAACATTCTGGCTCAAGAAGGTAAGTCAATGGTCCACAATGAACACAACTGCTCTGTTTAGAATAGCCTTAGATAGAAACTACTTCAGGATATATTCACCAACATTCTATGAGGACATGGCACTTGAAGAGGTTCACCAGGAATCCCCCTGAAGTCAGCATTAAGGCAGCTGTTGCCAAGGAATTCAAGCGTTGGAATTCCAGCACGAAAACAGAGGTCTTGGTCTTGGTTGCCGGAAGGGCAGAAGAAAAAAAAACAGGCTGGCCTCCTCTGGAAACGCATTCCACAAATCTGGGAGCAGCCACTAGAAAGGCCCTGTTTTGCATCTCCCCAAAACACACTTACAAGAACAGTGGAATTGAAAGAAGAGCCTTCCTTGAAGATCTAAAAACCTGGGCAGGCTCAAATGTGACCTGGATACCTCTGCAAGACGCTGCTTCTACAAAAGACATCAAGGGGCCCCCTGTCCCCACAAAATTGAGAGGTTTCCTGTCACACAGAGAAGCCTCCCTACCTGCAGTTCCTTTCTCCACAACAGGGCCTTCAAGAAAGAGGTCTTCTCCATTTTCTTCCAGAAAAGCGATGAGGTCTGGCCTGGATCTCAGGTGTCCTTTTCAAAAAAAAAAAAAACATGTGAAGGCCAAGAAACCCTTTATATGACCTGTGATTATTCGCCCACCGCCAAACTCTGTTTCTTTTCCAAAAGTATGTCTGTGAAGATTCTCAGTCATCCAAGTGAGTTTATCTGGAAGCTGAGTCAGGGCATCTGGACGTCCTTTATTGAGAGATTGAAATATTTCGCTGTTCATCCAAACAGCTTCGTCATTCTGAGGAAATCTAGTTGCGAGACCTCCATTTTATATTCCACATTGACCTCTTCTCACCCTGGTCTAAAATAGGCTCATAAGATGAACAAGGGCCTGAATAGGCTCGTTAGGTGGACAATAGTCTAAATAGGCCATTAGGTGGACAATGGTGCTAAAATCCATGAAGCACGGGTCATTAGCTCTGGCCTTGGTGGTGGAGGTGTGAAGTATTTTTGATTTGTCTGGGGATTGTTGAAATCACTGTCTGATAAGTGGCAGATAGACGGTGACAGAGGCCCCACCTCTGTTGAGAGAGGGGTTTTCAATACTCACATGAGTGGCTTCCCTGACCCCTCTCTCAAACCACCTCTCTTCTCCGTCTAATATATGTATATCCTCATATTTGAATGAGTGTCCTTTGTCCTTCAAGTGGAGGTATACTGCTGACTCTGGTTCTGAGCTGTTGCCCCTCCTATCAACCAGTGGGGCTAGGAGAGTCGCTAGGTATTTTGCCATGCTTTAAGTCACTGAATTTATACTACTCATGATGGGTCTGAGGGGGACTCCTTTCTTGTGGATCATGGGAAGTCTGTAGAACAGGCATGTCCAAACTTCAGCCCTCCAGATGTTTTGGACCACAACTCCCACAATCCTTTGCCATTGGAAATACAGGCTTGGAATTCTGGGAGTTGTGGTCCAAAACACCAGGAGGGCCAAAGTTTGGACATGCCTGCTGCAGAAGCAAGGGATGGTCTCTCCAGTATATAACCAGTGGATTAGAGGTTATACAGTGCATTGCCCTGAAAGGTTATCTGTTAGATGACCAACACTCATATGAAAAACTACAAAGAGACCCCAGCAGCAATTACAAGAAAAAAAGTAATAGAATGCTTAATACACTTGGAGAAGGATAACACAATTGACAGGCTGACTTATCACTGGTTATATCCTGGAGAGACCGTCCCCGGCTTCTACGGACTTCCCAAGATCCACAAGCAAGGAATCCCCCTCAGACCTATCGTCAGTAGTATAAATCCAGTGAGTTACAACATGGCAAAACACCTGGCGACTCTCTTAGCCCCACTGGTTGGACTCACGGACCACCATGTGCACAATTCAGAGGAGTTTGTTTCTAAAGTCAGGGAGCTGAAACTGGATACAGATGAAACCATGGTATCCTTTGATGTTACATCACTCTTTACCAGCATCCCCACCACTGATGCGCTAATAATGGTAAAGAGAAGATTAAGAGAAGACAGCACCCTCACCTCCAGAAGCCGCCTCAACCCAGACCAGATAGGCCTGCTCCTGGACCTGTGTCTGAACACCACATATTTCATGTACAGAGGGGACTTCTACAGACAGAAGCATGGCTGTGCCATGGGTTCCCCAGTGTCACCAATTGTTGCAAACCTATACATGGAAGAAGTGGAGAAGAAGGCACTCAACACCTTCCCAGGGACAACACCATCCCACTGGTTCAGGTATGTAGATGATACCTGGGTGAAAATCAAGACTCAGGAAGTACAGGCCTTTACAGACCACATCAATGCGGTGGACCCTAATATTAGGTTCACTAGGGAGGACACCCAAGACAACAGGCTGGCTTTCCTGGATTGTGCAGTCGTCATCAGGCCTGACCGTGGCCTGGGAGTAGAAGTTTACAGGAAACCCACCCACACAGATCAGTACTTACTGTTGACTCCCACCATCCATTACAGAACAAACTAGGAGACATCAGGACCCTAAGCCACAGAGCAGAGAGCCTCCCCACCTCCACAGAAGCCAAGAAGAAGGAAGACGGGCACCTGAAGATGGCACTTAAGGCCTGTGGATATCCAAAGTGGGCCTTCAACAAAGCAGTGGGCCATCCCAGAAGAACAAGGGATCACCCTGAGACCCAAGCCGACACAAGAACCTGGGAATCCCTGAAAAGCTTAAAAGGATTTTTGGCAAACACCACATCCCTCTTTACTTCAAACCCACAAACACGCTAAGGCAGAGGCTCATCCACCCAAAGGACCCAATAACCCAAACACAAATGGAGCAATATAGTATATGCAGTCCAATGCAGTGAGGAGTGTGCAGACCTCTAAATAGGAGAAAATAAATAGCCATTAAACAGGAGGACGGCCCAACATAGGTAGAATAACAGCTCAGGACCAGAATCAACAGGGTACCAATGTATGGAAGGACAATATACAGTCCAGTACAATTAAGACATATTCACGTTTAAGAACAGGGAATTGAGGGATGTCTTACACCATTAGATGACAACATTAACACTAGGAGAGAATGTGAGCAGTTACTAAAAGAGTGTACATTCCATGTAATCATGTACGGTAGAGCATCTAAAAGTTATAAGGGATGGGAACCAACAATGGATAACATAGTGTCAATGTAATCCCACAAGGAGAGATTCAGGCACAAAGTTATACAGTAAGTGGTTATGAACATGTCTGTGTAGTCATGTATGTTAATCCATCATTCTGGAAAAGCTTGCCTGAAGAGAAAGGTCTTTGCCTGTTTCCAAAAAGACATTAGAGATGGGGAAGTCCTGGCCTGTAGTGGGAGGGAGTTCCAGACTCTTGGAATTACAATCAGGTGCTGATTATTATATTTATATCCAGACAAATCAAAAATACTTCACGCCTCCACCACCAAGGCCAGAGCTAACGATCGGTACTTAATGGTTTTCGGCACTTTTAGGCCATTGTCCACCTAACGGTCCTATTCAGGCCATTGTTCATCTTATGAGCCTATTTTGGACCAGAGTGACAGTGAAGTTAAAGTGAGCTATAAAATGGAGGATTCGCAACCAGCTTTCCTCAGACTTGGAAATTGCAAAGAAATTAAATGAGTTCTTTGCATCTGTCTTCACGACAGAAGACCTTGAGCAGATTCCGCTGCCTGAACGGCCCCTCTTGACTAAAGAGTTAAATCAAATACAGGTTAAAAGAGAGGAGGTTTTAGGACTAATTGATAAATTGAGGATTAACAAGTCACCGGGCCCAGATGGCATCCACCCAAGGGTCAGATGAGGAAACTAGTTAGAGAGAAACTGAAGGGGAAGGTTAGAAGAATCCAATCTCTTCAGAGTGCATGGAACCTGTTTAAAACAACAATAATAGAGGCCCAGCACAAGTGCATACCACAAAGAAAGAAGAGCTCATTTAAGTCCAAGAGGACACCGGCATGGTTAACGAGTGGAGTTAGAGAGGCTCTAAAGCGCAAGGAGAGGTCCTTCTGTAAATGGAAATCCTCCCCAAATGAGGAAAATAAAAAGGAACACAAACTCTGGCAAAAGAAATGTAAGAAGATAAGGGAGGCAAAGAAAGACTTTGAGGAACGAATGGCTAGCAATATAAAGGGTAATAATAAAAGCTTCTTTAAATATGTGAGAACCTGCCAGAGAACCAGTTGGCCCTCTGGATGGTGAGGGAGGAAAAGGGGAGGTTAAGGAAGACTTGGACATTGCAGAGAAATTGAATGAGTTCTTTGCGTGTGTCTTCACGACAGAGGACCGTGAGCGGATTCCGCTGCCTGAGCCGCCCCTCTTGACTAAAGAATTAAATCAAATACAGGTTAAAAGAGAGGAGGTTTTAGGACTAATTGATAAATTGAGGATTAACAAGTCACCGGCCCAGATGGCATCCACCCAAGGGTTATTAGGGAACTGAGAAATGAAATTGCAGATCTCTTAACGGTTATATGCAACTTGTCTCTTAAAACGGACACAGTGCCGGAGGACTGGAGGATATCAGAAGTCACACCAATTTTTTAAAAAGGAAGGAGGAGGGACCCAGGAAACTACAGGCCAGTTAGCCTTACATCTGTCCCAAGGAAGATGGTGGAAAGCCTCATCCAAGAGAAAATCTTAAAACACATAAAAGAACAAACCTTGCTGAGAGAAAATCAGCATGGCTTCTGTAAGGGTAAGTCTTGCCTGACAAACCTTTTAGAATTCTTTGAAAAGGTCAACAGGCATGTGGATTTGGGTGAACCAGTGGATATAGTCTATCTGGATTTTCAGAAGGCTTTTGACACAGTCCCCCACCAAAGGCTGCTGAGAAAATTGCACAGCCAGGGGATAAGAGGGCAGGTCCTCTTATGGATTGAGAACTGGTTGAGATCCAGGAAACAAAGAGTAGGTGTCAATGGGAAATTTTCACAATGGAGAGAGGTGAAAAGTGGTGTGCCCCAGGGATCTGTCCTGGGACCGGTGCTTTTCAATCTATTCATAAATGACCTGGAGACAGGGATAAGCAGTGAGGTGGTGAAGTTTGCGGATGACACGAAACTTTTGTGTGTGGTAAAAACCAGAGAAGATTGTGAAGAGCTCCAGAAGGATCTCTCCAAACTGGGGGAATGGGCTGTGAAATGGTAAATGTGTTTCATTATAGCCAAATGTAAAGTAATGCATATTGGGGCAAAAAACCCAAAATTTAACTATCAACTCATGGGCTCTGAGCTATCCGTGATGGATCAGGAAAGAGATCTTGGTGTGTTGGTGGACAGCTCCATGAAGGTGTCTCCCCAATGTGTGGCAGTGGTGAAGAAGGCTAATTCCATGCTAGGAATTATCAAAAAGGAGATTGAAAATAAAACAGCCAACATTATAATGCCATTATACAAAACAATAGTAAGGCCGCACCTGGAGTATTGTGTACAATTCTGGTCACCGCATCTCAAGAAAGACATAGTGGAACTGGAAAAGGTGCAGAAGAGAGCGACTAAAATGATTACCGGACTGGGGCACCTCCCTTATGATGAAAGGCTAAAACATTTGGGGCTCTTTAGTCTGGAAAAAGGCGCCTGAGGGAGGATATGATTGAGACGTACAAAATAATGCAGGGCATGAGTGAAGTGGATAGAGGGAAGCTCTTCTCCCTCTCACAAAATACCAGAACTAGGGGACATCCACTCAAATTGAGGGCTGGGAGAGTAAGAACAGACAAAAGAAAATATTTTTTCACCTAGCACGTTGTAAGTCTGTGGAACTCCCTGCCACAGGATGTGGTGATGGCATCTGGCCTGGATGCCTTCAAAAGGGGATTGGACAGATTCCTGGAGGAAAAGTCCATCACAGGTTACAAACCATGATGGAGAAACCAGGGTACTTCAAGGGCCAGATGCAGGGGAGTGGTATCAGGAGACAGATATCTAGTCTCATGCGCTCCCAGACGCATCTGGTGGGGCCACCGTGAGATACAGGAAGCTGGACTAGATGGGCCTATGGCCTGATCCAGCATGGCAATACTTATGTTCTTATGTTCTTATGACGAAGCTGTTTGGATGAGCAGCAAAACGTTTCAGTCTCTCAAGAAAAGAAATCCAGTTGCCATGACTCAACTTCCAGATTTTCGGAAAGTACCATATTTTTCACTCTATCAGATGCACACATCCCCCCCACAAAAGTAAGGGGAAATATCTGTGCCTCTTATAGAGCGAATACAGCAGTCCCCGCTACATATATATCACAGATTTTCATTTAGAGAGAAGTTACCTGCACAGAGCCTCTACCGTCCCCTGTTGCAGCCGGGATTCAACAGTTCCAAGCACCTTGTTTGCAAAGAGGACTCCTCCACAGAGCCTCTGTCCTCCCCTTTTGCAACATGAAACCTTAGGCTATTTTTTCTTGTTTTCCTCCTCTAAAAACTAAGCGTGTCTTATGATCAGGTGCATCTTTATAGAGTGAAAAATACGGTAATTTGCCGTGGAATGGGTTTTAAAATGAGCCTTGTGGCGCAGTGGTTAAATGCCTGTCCTGCAGGTAAATGTGCTCATGACCTAGGGTTCAATCCCAGGTAGCCGGCTCAAGGTTCACTCAGCCTTCCATCCTTCCGAGGTCGGTAAAATGAGTACCCAGCTTGCAGGGTGGGGGCAATATGTAGCCTGCATACTATAATTAAACTGTAAACCACCCAGAGACTACTTGAAGTGCTATGGAGCAGTATATAAGCAGAACACTTTTTTTGTTTCTCACCACTGCCAAGAAATTGCCAGTAAAACGAGTAACCCGCTGTGGTACTCAGTGACAAGGACCTGACTGAACATTTATGCTGGCAGAAAGGCCAAAGGTTACATGGAACGGAGGCCACGGGGCAGGGGGCTTACCTAGAGAAGCCACCATGGCATTGACCTCAAGAGTGACCTCCTCGTACAGAGACTTCTGGCCTGGATCCATCAGGGCCCATTCCCCAGCCGTAAAATGGACAGCCACCTCCTCCAGTCCCTGAAAGGGGAAAATCGTTTTCTTTCCCTTAGTAAACAAGGCCGGGACAGCATTGTTATACCTTTTAGAATAGGCATGTCCAAACTTTGGCTCTCCTGATGTTTTGGACCACAACTTCCAAAAGTCTAAGATTAGACTGCCAATGAAAAAGGACTGTGGGAGTTGTGGTCCAAAACATCTGGAGGGCTGAAGTTTGGACGTGCCTGTTTTAGAAGATCATTCTTTCTCATTTAGATGTGGCAGTGTTTAAATAGCATCCCGCTGGCGTGTTCTTTATTTTTGCTTGTTGTTTTTTTAAAAAAGGAACTTCGAATTAATAACAAAATTGGCAGGAAATCAAAATTCCTGACAATGCTTCTTGAACCGTAACATTTAAAGGACAACAAAAACATTTTTTTTCATTGGGACAAGCTTGTCTCGTGCTTTCCAGCTGCTAAGTCATTTAAGAAAGGCAACTTCGCTGCACGTTTGTTCCATCTCTCACGGTAACGTGTGACGTCCAAGTTTACTCTGAGTCTGCTACGATAACCCTTTGGGAAACAGCACTGAATCCTAGCATTCAGAAATAGAAAGGAGAAGAAAACATGTATTTCATAGTATCATTCCCCGCCCCCAAAAGATCCTAATCCATCCTTGTGCAAGAATTCCAGTCCTCTCATCCTCCAGTTCTGATTTCTGGCACTGTTTAGAAGCCCTACGACATCCTTAGAAATGAATGAAGAAGGAGACTCTCGTCAGAGGAACTTTCTCATACCTCAGCTGACTCCATAATGACTGTCTCCACTCCTGGGTGAAAGGAAGATGACCTGGAATCTCTCTCCAGGGCCCTTCCACTGCCTGTGAGGGAAGAAGAAGAGGAGGAGGAGGAGGAGGAGGAGGAGGAGGAGGAGGAAGGAAGAAGAAGAAGAAGAAGAAGAACAAGAACAAGAACAAGAACAAGAACAAGAACAAGAACAAGAACAAGAACAAGAAGTGAGTTTCATAAACATTTAAGTGTCTACATACAAACAGAGGGCAAAGACAGTGTTGATATCTGGGCAACCCCAGAGGTGCAGAAATGGATGTCAGAGAGGGTCAGGATTCAGGGTCAGCCTGGAGACTTCAGGGTTCCAAATTATGCGCACGCACACACAGTGACCATCTTTCTCTTAATTAGCAGCCAAGGGATCTTTACCTAGAGATATCACCGTCCCATACCTCTCCAGCATGACCTCTCTGTAAAGGGTCTTCTGAGCAAGATGCAGCTGGTCCCATTCCGCTTTGGTGAAATAGATTGCCACCTCCTCAAAGGTCACCGGATCATGAAAGAAAACCAGTTCCTTCCATGTAAACCCTTCTGGGCAACAGGGCAAAAATCAACTTTCACCCTCCATCTCACGAGAAGGGTGGATGCTTCTGGGGGAGCTTCACCTCTGTGAAGTTCAAAACTGGTTGAAAGACACTTGCCGGGGCCTACTTCCTTCAGGGGTAGATGAGAAGGAGAGAAAGAAGGAACCCCGAAAGGAAGGAGGGAGGGCTCAGCTGCACTCTAGAACATCCCTTCAAATCCAACTCTTTTCTAGTTGGGTTGCATTAATGGTATCTGGTGCCACTCCAAATTAAAATAGAAAGTAGCTAAAAGAGAGGCTCTTACTATTCCCGCCCCCATCAGAAATTCCTTTGAGAATCTGATGAAAACTCTGGACACCCCACCCTCTGGAGAAAACACATAATCACGACCAACATTTTACCTACACTTGATTTTAAGTAGGAGGAAAGAGGTAAGATATCAATAAGAATGCATATGAAAATACTAATACCTGATGGGTCAATTGAAGGGATAGGATAGAGAGAGAGAGAGAGAAGAATTTTTTTCGCTCTTGTCACCTCTGTTTGAGATGTTAGGAACAGACAGAGAAAGGTATTTATTTTTGTTACCAAATGACTATGCCGTATCTAGTTTGGACTGCCGAGACATTTTGTCTGAGAGACTGCTGTAAACCTCACTGAGGGCTAGTGACCTGATAGCCTGCAACCTAGCTCTGTATTTTCCCAGGTTTTCTACCCCTGCACACACGCTGAATCCCTAAGAATCATTTACTGCCCTCCCATTTAGAGACCAAGTTCGAAATCTGGGTGTCCTTCTGGACATGATTATTTCTTAGGAGTCTCCGGCTGCATCTGTGTCCAGATCACCCAACTCGGCCTCTACCAAGATGAGGGTTCCCGCAGGACTTTGGTGCAAGCCTTGGTCGGCTTCCAGATTGACTACTGCAGTGGTCTCGACCTGGTGCTTCCCTTGACGTTGACAGGGATAATTCAGAATAAGGCACCCAGACTGGTGGTTGATGCAAGCAAATTTGATCATATCAAGCCATTACTGGCTTGCTTTTGCTGGTTGCATCCTGGATCAGGTTCAAGGTTTTGACACTCACATTTCTAGGGATGCCTAGAAATCCCACAGAATTCGTTTTACTGAATATATGTGACTGTATATACAGCATTCTGTACCCTCTAGCTTGCAAGCCTTGAACAGCATACTCTCCATCATCTCTTCCAAACCCTGGGAAAACAAGGCAGGGGAACCAGGAAAGTCTTGGCTCTTTCCCCCTTCCTCTTCTAGAAAGCCGGGTGCCCCTTCGATGGTTTTAACCCATAAAGTGCCAAACTATAGGAACATTTCCTTCCCTTCCTCTGACGGACAAAATGCGGGTTTATTTTATACTGTACCTGCTGGGGGAAAATATACTGTATGTGTATTATATCAAATCAAATTAATTTTTATTTTAGCCAATGGTAGAATTAAGAACATAAGAAGAGCCTTCTCACAGACCAACTTTTAATCTTGCACAAGCATTCATACATGCCTAAAAGCTCCCCACCCCACTCCAAAAAGAAAGGTGTAGCCAGAGTTACTTTAGAAAAAAACAATCCCCATAAGAACATAAGAACCATGCTCGATCAGGACAAGGAAACTATCTAGTCCAGCTTCCTGTATCTCACAGTGGCCCCACCAAATGCCTCTGGGAGCGCCACGAGACTCGATCTCTGTCTCCTGACGCCACTCCCCTGCATCTGGCCCTTGAAGGACCCCAGTTTTAAGCCTGGAGATGACACATCTCCCTCATGGTTTGTCACCTGTTATGGTCTTTTCCTCCAGGAATCCGTCCTATCCCCTTTTGAAGGCCTCCAGGCCAGATGCCATCACCACATCCTGTGGCAGGGAGTTCCACAGACGAACAACACGCTGGGTGAATTTCTTTTCCTGATGTCTGTTCTCTCTTCCAGCCCTCAATTTGAGTGTATGTCCCCTAGTTCTTGTATTTTGTGAGAGGGAGAAGACTGTCCCTCTATCTATCTACTTTACTCATTCCTTGGGAGGGCACGAGACTAGGTATCTGTCTCCTGATACCACTCCCCTGCATCTGGCCCTTGAATTTTGCACCAGTTTTTCAAAGTATTTCATTATGATGGGTGTAAGTGCCACAGGGTGGAAGTCATTCAAACTCTCAATGTTAGATTTTTTTCCGGCAAAAATATAATAGAGGATTTCAGACACGATGGAACAGTGGCTTGGGTCAGAGACAGATTAAAAATCTTCATAAAAGTTTCTGTTGGTTGTTCCAAGCAGTCTCTCAGCACTCTACCAGCCACTCCATCAGGACCCATAGCCTCTCTTATATTTATCTTCTTTAATGTCAGCTGATGGGTTTCTAGATTTGTAGCCAGTAAGGTGCTGAACCCCCTGCCACACTTGTCTGGTATCATGACTGCTTAGGTGGTCTTCCATTTTTCCTCTATACACAGCCTTTGCCTTCCTAATACCCCTCTTCAGGTTCGCTCTTGTTATACCATACAATACCCGCAATCACACTGCTAACTCATGTTCAATTTGTGGTCCACCCAGACTCCCAGGCTGCCTAGATGCCCTAAGCACATTCGATCTCGCCTGATTTCAGAAGCTAAGCAGGGTCAGCCCTGGTTAGTACTTGGATGGGAGACCATCAGGGAATACCAGGTGCTGTAGGCGCCTGGAGTAGGAACTGGCATAACCACTCCAGTATTCCTGCCAAGAAAACTCCATGGACATGGGGTCACAAAGAGTCGGTCACGACTGTAACGACGCAACACACACAACACAGAGACTCCTAGATCCCTTTCCCAGGTACTATTTTCCAGCCAGGTATCTCCCATCCTATATCTGTGCAATTCATTCTTTTTACCTAGATGCAACACCCTACATTTCCCTCTGTTGAAACCCATTCCATTAGCTTTGGCCTAGGACTCTAATCTGTCAGGGCTAATTTTTATTAACCTCCAGTAAGGCGACAGCGTAAAACTTGTTACAATCTCAAAGGAAGGGGGTCATGCTTCTTCCTGCATCAGGTGCTGATCTGCAAAAAGACTTACTCATCAATTGTTGTTAATCGCCCAGAGTGCCATATGGGTGGTATAAAAATCCAACAAACAAACAAACAAACACTTGAGTGAGGACCACAAATTGATCCATTCTGCCATCTTTGGCTCTCGTGTTGTTTTACGAATGGAATAAAGTCCTGCATGTATTTTGATGGTCACAACTCAAAAATACTTGGAATGCCCAGCCAAGTGGACCCTGTAAAGCAGTGGTTCTCAACCTGTGGGTCTCCAGATGTTCATGGACTGCAACTCCCAGAAGCCTCCACCACTCACTGTGCTGGAAGGGGTTTCTGGGAGTTGCAGTCCAGGAACATCTGGGGACCCACAGGTTGAGAACCACTGCTGTAAAGCATACTATATAGAGAACAGGTGTGCTCCTGGGAATGCTAGTTTTTTTGTCCTGTGGTTATGATGTTAAACCTGCCAATGGGAGCTGCAACACCGTGTTGCAGCACGAAGGACTTCATACCACCATTTTCACTTCCATTCGCCACAACCTGCAATATCATTTGGGGGGATATGATTGAGACGTACAAAATAATGCAGGGCATGAGTCAAGTGGATAGAGGGACGCTCTTCTCCCTCTCACAAAATACCAAAACTAGGGGACATCCACTCAAACTGACGGCTGGGAGAGTGAGAACAGACAAAAGAAAGTATTTATTTTACCCAGCGTGTTGTTAGTCTGTCGAACTCCCTGCCACAAGAGGTGGTGATGGCATCTAGCCTGGATGCCTTCAAAAGAGGATTGGACAGATTCCTGGAGGAAAAGTCCATCACAGGTTACAAACCATGATGGAGATGTGTCATCTCCAGGCTTTAAAAAAACAGGGTACCTCAAGGGCCAGATGCAGGAGAGTGGTATCAGGAGACAGATATCTAGTCTCGTGGGCTCCCAGAGGCATCTGGTGGGGCCACTGCGAGATACAGGAAGCTGGACTAGATGGGCCTTTGACCTGATCCAGCGTGGATCTTCTTATGTTCTTATGTTATCACCACCACAACCACTGATTCAAAAGTCACCAAGCATGCTCAGGTCTTCTTGGATTCTTTGTGAAGGTCCATTAAGCGTGTTTCCTTCCCAAAGCCTTTGGGACTACATCTCCCAGAATCCTCCACAGCCGTTGCTCAGGGATGCTGGGGGTATTTGTATCCAAAAGATAATATTTCGAGGCTGTGTCAGCATAAATGTCTTTCATCCTTCCCAGAGTTTGCTTATGCAGTAGGACTCCTGTATCGACTGATTCATTATCAAAGTCATGCCAGGGATTATCAAAAAGGGGATTGAAAATAAAAACCAGCCAACATTATAATGCCTTTGTACAAAATGATAATAAAGCCGCACCTGGAGTATTGTATACAATTCTGGTCACCTCATCTCAAAAAAGACATAGTGGAACCGGAAAAGTTACAGAAGAGAGCGACTAAAATGATTACTGGAATGGGGCACCTCCCTTATGAGGAAAGGCTAAAACATTTGGGGCTTTTTAGTCTGGAAAAAAAGGCGCCTGAGGGGGGATTGAGACGTTCAAAATAATGCAGGGCATGAGTCAAAATACCAGAACTAGGGGACATACATTCAAATTGAGGGTTGGGAGTGAGAATAGACAAAATAAATTTTTTTTTACCCAGCATGTTGTCAGTTTGTGGAACTCCCTGCCATAGGATGTGGTGATGGCATCTGGCCTGGATGCCTTCAAAGGGGGATTGGACAGATTCCTGGAGGAAAAGTCCATCACAGGTTACATACCATGCTGGAGATGTGTAATCTCCAGGCTTAAAACCGGGGTACTTCAAGGGCCAGAGGCAGGGGAGTGGTATCAGGAGACAGAGATCTGGTCTCATGCGTTCCCAGACGCATCTAGTGGGGCCACTGTGAGATACAGGAAGCTGGACTAGATGGGCCTTTGGCCTGATCCAGCAGGGCTCTTCTTATGTTCTTGTCCACTGATTCAGTTATCCATGGCTGGCAGAAGAAAAATTAAATAAATAATTCAGCAGCTACAAAGCAAGCTACTGTCACAAACAGCAGCTGTAAATCAGGCTACTGTCATACAACAGCAGCTGTAAAGTAAGCTACTGTCACAAAACAGCAGTTTTGAAGATTTGGGGGGATTTTCTCTTATCCACGGTTTTCATTATCCATGGGAATGTCTGGAAGCAATCCCCAGCAGACACCAGGGTCCTACTGTACTCTCCCCCTTGCACACAGATGGTCCTGTTTCGATGACAACAGATCAGCAAAAGCACACAAGAGTTTGGAACAGAAAGAATAACAATGGCCCAGGCAGTGATCATAGTACTGTACTTTAATTCGTTTTATCGCATATTTGCTTCTTCTGAAAAATCAGCTCAAAAATGTCACTTTGAAAATAGCGACAAAGACATTTTTCAACGTAGGCGGCAGATGCTCCAGCCGACCAAGCTGGAACGGACAAACCATTGCTCGTTTTTAACCGGAAGTGGGCCACCAGCATGCCCTAAGTGGCCCCCTCGGGTCGCTGGAGCCCCCACACCACTGCAGCCACACCAGAAATAAATGAAAAACAGAAAGAAAAATAACTGAGGAAAAACAGAACTGCATTTAGGGAAGTGTATTTAGGGAAGTCTTCTGGAACCACAATTCGGCATAAAAATGGGACATAGCCCCCTGCGCTTTATTCTCCCCCCCCCCCAAAAAAAAAGAGAAATGCAGAAGACATTTACCACTTCTGCCTGGGTGGGACCCATATTATTTGCTGGTTCCCCAACCTTCTAAAAATTGCTCACCCCATCTGTGGGCAACAGGGGTGCAGGGAGTTTTAATTTTCATTTTTAAAAGTTCCCATGAAAAACACATTTGGAAATAACACACCCACAAAAGAGACCGGCCTATACCAAAGGAGATTGTGGAGATAAGGAGCCTGGTAGCGGAGTGGCTAAACTGCAGGTAAAACGGTGCTCACGACCTGGGGGTTCAATCCCCGGGAGCTGCCTCAAGGTTCACTCAGCCTTCCGTCCTTCCGAGGTCGGTAAAATGAGTACCCAGCTTGCTGGGGGTGGGGGGGGCAATGTGTAGCTTCCATACTGTAATTAAAACAGTAAAACCGCCCAGAGACTAGTTGAAGTGGTATGGGGCGGTATAGAAGCAGAACACTTTGCTTTGCTTTGGTGCCCTCCAGCAATTTTGGACTACCACTCCTATCGGTCCAAACCAACATAGCCAATAATCAGGAATCATGGGAATGGCCACCTAACGCATCAGGAAGGCACCAAGCTGCTTATTTCTGGCCTGCTTAGAAGGACACGCTTCACCGAGTCATTTTCTTGGACCACCGTTCCCAGAATGCACACATCACCGTAACCGTAGTTTCCTCAAAATCCTTCTGAGTCCCACGCAAGTTTTTGGAAAATTCACCCCAAAAAGTACTCTTTAGCACATGTTGTCCCAAATCTTGTTGCATGGCGTAGGCAGGACGTCACACTATAATAGGCCGGCTGAATCAATGGAGATTTTAGTGAGCCAACCTCTCTGATGGTTCAATTGATTCAAGGAGGTGCCCTCTAACTGGGATCTCTTGGAAACCCAGCGCTGGAGGGAGGGGGGAGCTTTGCGGATCCCCTGCATGGCCATCTCCCAAGCGAGATAAGGCTCGCGGAGACCATTCCGACATTTAAAAAACACCTTAAAACAGTGGTTCTCAACCTTCCTAATGCCGCGACCCTTTAGTACAGTTCCTCATGTGGTGGTGACCCCCTTGCCCTGCTTGGAAGAGGCCACAACCCTTCCTTGGGCAGGCCACTGCCGCAGGGGCCATAGAGACCGTCCCCAGGGCCGGCGCTTGGTTTTTTTGCGCCCTAGGTGGCCGGGGGGGGGCGGCAGGTGGGCAGCAGTGGGGGGGTGGGGCGGTGTGGGGGGCCGTGAGCGGGCGGTGGTGGCGGAAGGGGGCAGGAGGTGGCGGCAGGGGGCCCTGTGGGCGGTGGCAGCGGGGGGTGGGGTGACGGGCGGGCGGTGACAGGCGGCAGTGGGGACGGGCGGGTGGTGGCCAGTGGCAGGAGGGGCGGCGGGGGGGCAGCAGGCTAGTTAGCTATGGCAGTGGGGGGTGGTGCCCCCTGCCCATTTTGGCACCCCCTGTCCATTTTGGCGCCCTAGGCAACTGCCTAGTTCGCCTTAATGGACACGCCAGCCCTGACTGTCCCTCTACAGGCACCTCCTCAGCCAATCACAGCCTCCCGTGCCATTGACTGACATCTCCTCCAACCTATCAAGCTGTAATTCACTCTTTCCTCCCCCTCCTCCTCCAGACCCAAGCTGTTGGTGCCTTTTCCTTCACTGGCTCATGGCGACCCCCGTGAAATGGTCGTTCGACCCCCAAAAAACTTGGCTGTTGAGAACCACTGCCTTAAAACTTGGCTGAGGTTATTGTCTCATCTAGTTGTTAGTTTGCCACCGCCACCTGGATATGGCCATCTTTCCTTCTCCCTGGCGCTGGCCAATCAGATAGGGAGGCGGGATGATGGATTTCCCTGCAAAGCTCCTGATTGGCCAGTGCCAGGGAGAAGGAAAGATGACGCATCGGAGGATGGAGTTGCACCCACACCACCCCAGCTCAAGATCAAGGATGGGTTGATTTCCTTTCTCTGGTTCCAAACGTCAGCTGGGCTCCCACGTTTCGTCTCGGAAGCTGACCACTTCCGTAACGAAACGCCCACCCCTCTCGTTCCGCGCTTGCCCGGAAACGGCGCCAACACCACCTTCCGCTCCCAATTCACAGTCCCTCTTCAATGTGAACAATCTGATGCCTGATAAGCTGCTGGCTCTGACTGAAGCTTTTCTTGCAGCTCGGGCAGGCGTAGGGTTTCTCGCCCGTGTGGACCCTCTGGTGTTTCACCAGGCTGCATTTATCCAGGAAGCTCTTGCTGCAGTCCGCGCACTGGTACGGCCGCTCGCCCGTGTGGTTCCTCTGGTGCCGGACCAGGTGCTGAACCAGGCTGAACGTCTTGGCGCACTCCGAGCACTTGTAGGGCTTCTCCGTGTCGTGGATTCTCTGGTGCCGGACCAGGGTGTGGTTCCGGTTGAAGCTCTTCCCGCACTCCAGGCACTGGTACGGCTTCTCCCCCGTGTGGATGGTCTGGTGGTTGATGAGGCTCGACGGGTCGCCGAAGCTCTTCCCGCAACGGGCGCACTCGAAGGGCTTCTCCCCCGTGTGGGTCCGCTGGTGCCGGATCATGCCCGAGCTGTTCAGGAAGCCCTTGCTGCAGAAGGAGCACTGGTACGGCCGCTCCCCGGTGTGGATCCGCCGGTGGCTCTTGAGGTGCGAGCTCCAGCTGAAGGTCTTGCCGCAGTCGGAGCACTTGTAGGGCCGCTCCCCCGTGTGGGACCGCCGGTGCCTCTCCAGATGGGAGATCCAGCAGAAGATCTTCCCGCAGTCGGCGCAGCGGTACGGCTTCTCGCCCGGGTGGGTCCTCCAATGCCGGAGGAGGTTCGACTCGTCCCGGAAATTCTTCCCGCACACCCCGCACCGGTTCCTCCGTTTCCCTTTGGGCAGTGGCTGCTGCAGGGCGATCTCGTGGTAGCTGGCCACGGGGCACGGTCCCGAGGGGTCCCGCCGCATCTCCGCCGGCACCTTCTCCTCCCTGGCGGCTGGGCGGCTTTGATCCCCCAAATGTCCCGGATGCTGCAGGGACTTGGCCCCTTCCGACAAGGGCCCTGGTCCTTCATCGTCACTCTCGCTCGTTTCCCAGATGTTGTGTGCTGGAAGGGAAAGAGAAAGCACCACAACAGAGTATCAGAGAGAGAGAGAGAGAGAGAGAGAGAGAGAGAGAGAGAGAGAGAGAGAGAGATGTCTGTGAAGATTCTCATTCATCCAGGTGAGTTTATCTGGAAGTTGAGTCATGGCTACTGGACTTCTTTTTTGAGAGATAGAAACGTTTTGCTGCTCATCCAAACAGCTTCCTCAGTCTGAATACAGCTAGTGTGAATCAAAGCTGACTATAAGATGGAATCAAAGCTATTCAGACTGATAAAGTTTGGATGAGCAGCGAAACGTTTCTATCTCTCAAAAAAGAAGTCCAGTAGCCATGACTCAACTTCCAGAGAGAGACAGAGAGAGAGAGAGAGAGAGAGAAAGAGAGAGAGAGAGAGAAAGGCTTATCTCATTGAATCACAGAACAACTGAGTTGGTCAAGGCCTACAAAGCGGTATAGTCCACACCTCTGCTTGTAGCTCCTACCTCCTGCAGTAGCTGGTTCCACTGCTGTACTGCTCTAACAGTGAAGAAGTTTTTTTTCTGAGATCCAGCCTAATTCGGGGTCCAGGAATGAATGAGAACAGACCTTCCCCTCCTCTGTTGGACTGCCATTCACCGTCATTGGTTTAGTTCTGCGACTAAGCAGGACAGATATAGACTTCAACGGATAATTGGCACCGCAGAAAAAAATATTGCTACTAATTAGCTATCTATTGTGGAATTGTATACCACATGAGCTAAAAAGGGGCCAATGAAGATATATATATAGTGGTACCCCGACTTAAGAGCAGCTCGACTTAAGAGCAATTCAACTTAAGAGCGGAAAACTGTTGGCATTTTAACGGCCACCTTACAAATTTTAGATGTGGTCTGCTCGACTCACATTTTTTCTTTTTTTTTTCTTTTTAAACTTTTTTTTTCAATTTTTAGATTGGTACCCCAGCTTAAGAGTCGTTCGACTTAACAGCATGCCTTCAGAACGGATTGAATTCGTAAGTCGAGGTACCGCTGTATACAGATTCCACACATCCTGGGCATAATCTGTTTCAATTCTTCCCCTCAGGGTGGCGTTCTAGGGCATTGCATATTAGGACAACTAGATATAAAGATAGTTTCTTTCCAAGTGCTCTCAAACTGTTGAATAATTAATTTTCTCTTTTTTCTTCCTTTTTTAATAATAGGTTATATTGTGTTGTCGTACTGTGTTTTTATTGTTGAATATATGATTCCTATACAGTATTTCCTTCTTATATATGGAGAGCATTTTTTACCAAAACAAATTCCGGGTGTTTCCAA
Organism: Phrynocephalus forsythii; assembly: GCA_029282475.1. NCBI lineage: Eukaryota > Metazoa > Chordata > Lepidosauria > Squamata > Agamidae > Phrynocephalus > Phrynocephalus forsythii. The sequence goes on from JAPFRF010000024.1 coordinate 8,141,213, forward strand.
CCACACTTGGCCAATGAAAGGATTCTGATTCTGATTCTGATTCACTGGTTCAACTGCCATACTGCTCTAACAATTAAGAAGTTTTTTTTCTGAGATTTAGCCTGATTCGGGGTCCAGGAATGAATGAGAACAGACCTTCCCGTCCTCTGTATGACTGCCATTCACTGTCATTGGTTCCACTGTCGTGCTGCTCTAACATTAGTTTTTCCTGATATTCAGTCCAGATCTATCTTCTTTTAGCTTGAGCACATTATTACGTGCTCTGCACACTAAAATGCGGAAGAACAGACCCTGCCTCTCCTCTGTGTGAAACACCCACCTAGCTGCAAAGCTGCTCTTCGTGAGCGCTTGTCTCTTTTATAATATTGTTGCAACCCAAAGGTACCTGTTACTAGTTAATCCTAGAACTAGAAGCTACTGCATTTTTCTTTGTATATGACACGATTTTTAAAAATAATCACACTAAAAATTAAACAGCGTCGTATGCACAGAAGTAAGCCTATCTCAAGGCGTAGAGTTAGGGGGTGGAGGAGAACCCAAACTGACCTTGCTGTTTCCCTTCCTTTCCGGCAGCCTTTGTTTACTCTCAGTGTCCTGAAGACTCAACTCCGCTTTGCTTTTTGCAGGATCGGTTCCTTCTTTTCAGCGCGGCAAGCCTCAGTCTTGAGCAGCCCATTAAGAAGTGCCTTTCCACACTGAAAAGGAGGCATGGCTGAAAAGAATCCTTGCAAGAGCAAAGCAGAAAGGAGGGCAATCAAGTGTGCCCAGGAAGGAAAGAAAACAGCAAGGGTGGGACATAGAAGGGGGTAGAGATGGTGGAGAAGCACAATTTGGAGTCTTAAACTTGGGGGGATCTAATACATTTCCCAACCTATAGATGGGAAAATACGGTATTCTAAAATGTGCAATAACTAACATATTATTTGGGCATAATGCATTACAGTGGCTTTCATATACTTTAAGAAAGCATTTTCAAGCAATTTTTGGGAAGGTGTTATGCTGATTCTTGGTTGCATCAACAAAAGCATTGTGTCTACATGAAGGGAAGTGAAAGTACCACTCAATTCTGCTATGGTCAGACCCCACCTGGAGTCCTGTGTCCAGTTCTGTGCGCCTCAATTTAAAAAGGATGTTGACAACCTTGAGCGGGTACAGGGGAGGGCGACCAGGATGGTTGAAGGTCTGGGAGAAATGCTTTACGAGGAGCGGCTTAGGGAAGCTGGGAATGTTTAGCCTTTCAAAAAGAAGGCTGAGGGGGGCTATAATAGCTATGTTTAAATATTTGAAAGCATGTCATACTGAAGAGGGAACAGGTTTGTTTTCCATGGCTTCAGAGACTAGGACTCGGGGCAATGGTTTCAGTAGTGGACTATGCTGCCACAAAGGAGGGTGGTGGAGTCTCCTTCTTTGGAGGTTTTTAAGCAGAGGCTGGATGGACATCTGTCGGAAAGTCCTGTGATGGGGGTTCTTGCATGGCACGGGGTTGGACTGGATGGCCTTTGAGGTCTCTTCCAACTCTATGATTCTATGATTCTATGTTCTCTGGCAATCCTAAGTGGCAAGGGAAGTATGCATTGCTTTTGCCTTTTTTTTTTTTTGTTGGTACTGTATTTTTAATACTTCCAAGGTACAATACCAAATCATATTTCCTGCATTTATTTATTTGACCTGGCCGTGACAACAGTTTAACACGTCGACCACATCCAGCGAAATGAATCGCCTGCCCGTTCGAGGCAACGACATCAGCAACAGTAATGAATGTCGTAACAAGCGCACCGCAAAAAGCACAGTTCCGAGCTGCGTGAGTTACTTGTGAGTCCTTACCCGTTAAGTTGGCACCTGCTTCTTCCTCCTCTTCCTCCTTGACTTCCTGGCCAGGATGCGTCTGGGAGGAGTCCGATAAAACCGGATCGGCCTCTGGGAAATTCACAGTCACCATGTGAAGCAATCCAGGAACCTGAAACAGCAATGAGAGAACCTGAGCCCAATGTGGATGGAATGAAGGAATGAAGTGAAACACTTTATTTATTTATTTATTTATTTATTTATTTATTTATTTATTTATTTATTTATTGAATTTATACCCCACCCATCTTCCCATGGGAACTCTAGGCAGCTTACACAGGGCTGAACAATTCAGCAAACAAAACAAATGTAGAAACAAACAATAATACAACATTAACGATAAAACAGCTTTAGTACCCTTGGCTTGAAAAACTCGAGGCTCAGCAGGCAACAGTAACTGATCGAGCAACAGATGGCGACAAAAAAAAAATCTAAACTAAATCGCCAAAGGCCTCGCCAAAAAGCAAAGGGACTCTGCAGAGCACACTTCACTTGATAGTCTGTTCCAGAGAGAAGGGCCAACCACCGAGAAGGCCCGGTTACGAGTGGAGGTTTTCCGGGCCTCTCTCAGGGTGGCAACCCGAAGCATGTGCGCCCGCGACTGCCGAACTGGACGGGCCGAGGTTGATCGCTGGCCGATCCGCTCTGACAGGCAGTCCGGGCCCAAGCCATGGAGAGTTTTATAAACTAAAAACAGGACCTTGAATCTGATCCGGGATGCATTGGGTAACCAATGCAAGCAAGCCAGAACTGGGGTGATGTGGTCGTGGTGGCACAAACCCGTGAGGGTTGGTCCAGCCGTTAAAGTGTTTGGCTTATATACTGCCCCATACCACTTCAAGTAGTCTCTGGGCGGTTTACAGTTTTTAATTACAGCATGGAGGCTATACATTGCCCCACCCCACCAGCAAGCTGGGTACTCATTTTACCGACCTTGGAAGGATGGAAGGCTGAGTCAACCTTGAGCCTGCTACCTGGGACTTAACCCCAGGTCGTGAGCAGAGTTTTACCTGCAGGACAGGCATTTAACCACTGTGCCACTGCGATATTGTAACGGCTGCTGACTTAAGAATAGGTTCAGGGAGCCAAATAACGGAATCATGTTGTATTTTTCCTTACCCGTTTTAACCAAAAACCTAAGTACAGTGGGCCATTGTATAACAAACGGTTTGTATAACATAAAATCTGTACAACATAACAAATTCCAGAGATAGGGGAGTTTTGCTTAACATAATTGCCTATGGGGCGAATCTGTACAACATAAAAAAATGGTCACGATTAGGGATTACTCCATTTTCAATGCATTCCTATGGAAAATATGTATAAAGGAAAATTTGCTTAACAGAATTTCATTTGGAACGAATTAATTCCTTTGTACAAGGTACCACTGTATCACTTAAATACTGTTGTTAGTATTGTTTCTGGAAATACAAGACACAGTCTTGATTGTTGTGGTTGTTGCTGCTGCTGCTAGTATATGGTCCCATAGTGATGAACACTCAATTGACCAACCTCGGAAGGATGGAAGGTTGAGTCAACCTTGAGCCAGCCACCTGAATCCACTGGGATTGGGCTCAGGTGCTGAGCTGTGTGTGCAAGAGGATTTAAGCCTCTGGTGTCCCACCTTATAAAATCACAGAATCATCGCAGGGTTGGAAGGGATCCTGGGGTTGGTCTTCTAGACCGGTGGTTCTCAACCTGTGGGTCTCCAGATGTTCCTGGACTGCAACTCCCAGAAACCCCTTCCAGCACAGAGAGTGGTGGAAGCTTCTGGGAGTTGCAGTTCAGGAACATCTAGGGACCCACAGGTTCAGAACCAGTGGTCTAGACTAACCTCCCCCCCCGGCCACCCGAGGCAGGAAGACCTCATGCCATCCCAGACAGGTGGCTTTCTAATCTTTTCTTGGAAACCTCCAGCGAAGGGGCGCCCACAACATTTTCTACAGCCTCTGTGTCTTGTTTGTATTGTGGTAACCAGAACTGGACACCATTTGGCAGTGGGAAAATGCTGCCACAAAAGGAGGGTGGTGGAGTCTCCTTCTTTGGAGGTTTTCAAGCAGAGGCTGGATGGCCCATCTGTCGGGAGTGCTTTGATGGGGGTTCCTGCATGGCAGGGGGTTGGAGTAGATGGCCCTTTGAGGTCTCTTCCAACTCTATGATTCTATGACCTAGACCAGAGCCTGAATCCACAGGCAGCAGGCAGAGTATCCGGCTGGGGCCATGTTGGCTGTACAAACCAGAACCACGAGAAGTCACTCTTTCTTTATGGTGTTTTTTTTTTTTTTTTTTTTTGGACTCAGTTTCCCAAAATTTCCAAGCTACCAGTGGGGAGATGCACCTAGTTCTATTCCCCCAACCAGCTGGGTTTCCCCAGCCTTGGAACAAATTAACGGCCCTGTGCCAATCTGAACACAGAAAGCAGAAGCAAAGAAAAATAACGCTCCCTGTTCCGCTTCCCACCGCTGAGGACGGGATGGCTTTTAGCTCAACAAACATCGGAGAATGAGAGTTAAAAGGAATTGTTTATTCCATGGCATTCCAACTTATAGGTTGTAGCGGATTCTTCATGAGATACAACAGGTCTCCTTGGTCTACATTTCTGTTTCTGTCTGTAAAAACGAGGTGGTATCTTCCCTGGTGTTCTGTGTGTGTGTGTGTGTGTGTGTGTGTGTGTGTGTGTGTGTGTGTGTGTGTGTGTGTGTGTGTGTGTGTGTGTGTGTGTGTGTGTTACCACGGGCAGACAAGGCTAATAAAACATGCAAACACGGTCTAAGACCCACATGCAATAGATCCCCTGACGAATCAGAGCTATTTCCTAGGCATACAACCTAAAACTATGATTCCCATAATTCTTGAGCTTAAAGGGAAAATTCCCTATTTTCGCTGCTAGGGCAGAACACTCCCCGTAAGAGAACATAAGAACATAAGAAGAGCCCTGCTGGATCAGGCCAAAGGCCCATCTAGTCCAGCTTCCTGTATCTCACAGTGGCCCCACCAGATGCGTTTGGGAGCGCACAAGACTAGATATCTGTCTCCTGATTCCACTCCCCTGCATCTGGCCCTTGAGGTACCCCGGTTTTAAGCCTGGAGATGACACATCTCCATCATGGTTCATAACTTGGGATGGACTTTTCCTCCAGGAATCTATCCAATCCCCTTTTGAAGGCATCCAGGCCAGATGCCATCACCACATCCTGTGGCAGGGAGTTCCACAGAGAGAGAAGAAGAAGAAATTCTCACCTGCTCGTCTTCCTGTCTTGGACGTTCTTGCTGCTTCCTCTCCAGGAACCCTTCGGCCAGGGAAACGGCCTGGACAGAGGTCTCCGGGCCCTGTTCGTTCACCCAGCCCCGCATGTCAGGGGGAAGGACGGTCAGGAACTGCTCCAGGATCACCAAGTCCAGGATCTGCTCCTTGGTGTGTTTCTCTGGCTGCAGCCACTGGCAACAAAGCTCCCAGAGGCGGCTGTAAACCTCTCGGGGCCCTTGAGCCTCCTGGTAGGAGAGGTGCCTGAAGCGTAGACGCGTGGCGTCCGAACGGGCCGGATCCCCCGCCTCCTCCTTCACGGGCCGTTCACTTCCTTTCTCCCCGGCGTCCGGCATCCGGGCCGGCCCGCCATCCAGACTGAGTGAGGACACCGCCGGCTCGTCTTCCCGAGGGCCACAACTGACGGCCGCCATTTCCTCCATGGGAGCCGGAAGCAACCTCTCCGGCCGCCGCCTCTCGCGGCCCCCTTCCGAGCCAGCGGGTTCGGTTCCCTTCCAGAAGTCGTGCCAGGGGGCAGCCCACCCTTCTTCCGGCCACAGGCCCTCGTGGGGCTCCTGCTTCACATGGGGGCCCGGTGAGGAGGCGCTCCAGTTCAAGCACTGCCCGATGGTTCCCACGCAGACGAGGCAGGGGGTCTCCCACGTCCCGGCCGACCCCGGCTCCGGGTCGAGGCAGCTCGCCGGCTCCTGGTCTTCCACTTTCACCGAGAGACTTTCTCTCACCTTGAGCAAAGCCGGGGCCTGCAAGCTCAAGTCTGAAGCCTTGCCGTGCTCCACGGCCATTTTCTTTTGCAAATGGTGGCTGCAAAGGAGTCCGACGTGTTGCGACCCTGGTGCGCTGGGTGGTCCAGGCACCTCTTTTTGGGAAACCCCTAGTTATCTGCTTAAAAGAGGGGTGTCACCCCCTCCAGTTCTCTCAGGGATTCTTTGGATGAGCAGAAAGCGCTGGGCCAAGGAGATTTTAGCATCGTTTGTCACTTCTAAACCAATCCTGACCTGGGAAAAAAAGGTGATATGGGAGTTAAGAAGAGGATTAAAGAGGTTCCATAGTTCATCGCAAGGCACTTTTAAATAGAAAGTAGCTGGCCAGATAGCCCAGGGCCTTAGATATCTGGCAACAAAGCCAGAGGCTGGGAGTTCGATTCCCACACTGGAGCCTCCTGAGGGAAGAGCCAGCCTGGGTAGCCCTGGGCAAGCTGCACAATGTGTCAGGCAGACTAGGACATGCCCCTAACCCCTTTGTGGTTTATACATAGTATTTAGTATTAAGTCGGCTGGATGGCTCAGTGGTTTATTTATCTGGCTACAAAGCCAGAGGCTGGGAGTTCGATTCTCACACTGGTGGCTCCTGAGAGACGAGCCAGCCTGGGTAGCCCTGGGCCAGCTGCACAGTGTGTCAGGCAGACTAGGACATCCCTCCACCCCCTTTGTGGTCTATATATAGTATTTAGCATTAAGCCGGCTGGATGGCTCAGTGGTTTAGGTATCTGCCAACAAAGCCAGAGGCTGGGAGTTCGATTCCCACACTGGTGGCTCCTGAGGGAAGAGCCAGTCTGTGTAGCCTTGGGCGAGCTGCATGGTCTCACGGCATCCTCAGAAGAAGATAAGGAGAAACCACTTCTGAGTACTCTTGTACCTAGAATATTCTGGGAACGGTCTGAATGGACTTGACGGCACATAGTTAAAGGTAACAGAGATTGGAATCATTGCTTATAAGGACACTAAGTCTGCAGAATGAAACATCACTTTAAAATACATGGGTATATATAAAAAAGAAATGATAAAAGTAACTATTCCAATGACTTTGGAGAATCAGGAACATCTGTCTCCTTTTGAAAATCACACTAACCATACTACTTTTACTTTCCCTGGAACTACAACTGTAACTGTGGGGGCGTGGGGGCTCAGTGGGCTAAAGTACTGAAAACTGTCGGCTACAAAGTCGGCAGCTCAGCGGTTCGAATCCTGGGTGCCACACAGCTGAGTGAGCTCCCGCTGTTAACCTCAACTCCTGCCAACTTAGCAGTCTGAAAGCATGTAAATGCCAGGAGATGGACAGGTACCACTGTAGAAATTTTGGACTAATGTAGAAAATTGGTTAATAGAAATAACAAAAAATGGATCCAATTAAAAATAGATCATATATTTTTAGGATTGGAAGAGAGAGAAGACAAGTGGAGAGAAATTAAAAAGATTATGTATTATGGAATAGCAGCAGTTATAATGGTTTTATAGAATGGTTCAAAGGAAAGCCTGAGAATGAGAAATGGGCTCATCGATTCCACCATGCTTTGATATTGTATAATGCGAGGGAGAATTGAAAGTATTCCTTGCTGGGGGAGGGGGAGGATAAAGAGGAAGGGCAATTAAGTTTGTAGAATATTACGGAAAGAGTTGTTTGAAAATTAAGTGTTTATGCCTGAAAAAATTTAAAAAAACTTTTAAAAAAGATAGGTACCGCTGTAAAAAGCAGGAAGGTAAAACAGTGTTTCCTTGCAGCCATGCCGGCCACGTGGCCACGGACTTGTACAACACTGGCTCTTCAGCTTGAATACGGAGATGAGCACCACCCCCTAGAGTCGGACACGAGTAGCACACATGTGCGGGGAGGAACCTTTACCTGACTTATGGTGACCCCTCCCAGAGTTTTCTGGGTGAAGGATCACATGTAGTTTCTGATTCCCTTCTTCTAGGGGTGATTCCCTGGGACGATGCGGCTTGCCCAGGGCCACCCAGGCTGGCTCTTTGCCCTTGAAGACCCTCGGAGGAATCAAACTCCCAACCTCCTGGCTCCACAGCCAGAGACCTAGATCACAGATCTGCCCAGGGTTACTATTTTTTAAAAGAAATCCCATTTAGTTCCCCCTTGTCTTTTGTCTTTTGCCCACATTGGAAGATTAGTTTCCCGGCCATCTGCCCAATTCTTTAAAACGCTGTGCCATTCTTCTGCTCCGGTGCTGACGCTGGACATCAACTTCCATGATGCCCAAGAAATACAGATCCTTGTGGATGGGGATGATGGACGTTGAAGTCCTGCACCTCAAAAAAAGCCCCCAATGATATAATATTTGTTTTTATTTGTACCTCTTCATTTAATTGAGGTTTTATTGTATTTGTTATTATCCTGCATGTTGTATACTGTATTTTATTATTTATGTTTGAATTTTGTAAACCACCCAGACTGGCCTCTGGGCCAGATGGAGTAGTATATGTCTTAAATGTACAGTCCTATATATTAAATACAAAAATAGACCAGGTTAGAGGCTTTAGGCTACCAGTAAAACAACAAAACGTTGCTGTACATTGTCCCTCATTATTGTAAGCCACCTTGGGTCCTGTTCCAAGGAGAAAGGTGGGGTAAAAATACACAAAATAAGTAAGTAAGTAAGTAAGTAAGTAATACCTTAATTTATTTATTTATTTATTATAGAGCTTATATACCGCCCGTCTTCCTGAAGGAACTCCGGGCGGTTTACAACAGTAGGTCAAACAACAACCAATTCAGAGCAATAAAATCAACAAAGTGACAACATATTAAAACAGCAGTTCTTAAAGTTCTTTTATCTAACTAAGTGAACTAAAACATACTAAAAATAAAACCAAGACTTTTATGAGAAACCTCAAAAAAAATACTGTATGAATTAAAAATCTCTGAGGTTGGCAGCAGGTAGCCAGGAATTAAAATGAAACATTTTCAGAAGTTCAAAATATGTTTTTAAAAGCCAGAATAAATAAATAGAAATAAATTAAAAGGCGCATACAAAAAACCAACATCACCACATACCCTGATTTCAAACTGTGTAGCTTCCGATCTGCATATTCTGCACTAGGCCTCATCTGGAGGTCTGGGTCTAGAACAGGGGGTGGGTAACCTTCAGCCCTCCAGTTGTTTTGAACTGCAATTCCCATCGCCCTTTATCACTGGCAACCAAGGCTCAGGATTCTGGGAGTTGCGGTCCAAAGCCTCTGGAGGGCCGAAGGATCCCCACCCCTGGCCTAGAACCTCAGTTTGGAAAAGGCTGCACAGAAACTGGAGTGGACTGAGAAGGAATTTAAGAGTGATTAGAAGCATTTGTCAACATATGTAAAAGTTGACAAAACATATGTTATGTATATTTAACAGAATGTGTAAAGTGAATTGTAAAACGGAGGCAGTTAGATTCTGCAGTGTCATGATGTTAATCCACAAGTGTTAGAGACTAGTAATCACAGGCATGTTAAGTGATGAAGTGCAGGTGGAACTGATTGTAACATCATGATTTGTAATGGTTAGATCAGATTGCATCAGATTGTTAATTAGTGATTGCATCAGATCTTATGAGTGCTGAATAAGTATAAAAGGCACTAGCTTACCATTTGTAACTGGGGACTGTTATGGTGAGAACAGTTCACCCCACACTCTGTTTGTCTGTTTGCTATATTGTATATAATGCTTGGTTGTTATGCTGTGTATATTTTGATGTATATATGAATATATGAGTTTTTACTCTATTCATTGTCATTGTCTTTCTGATAGACTAACTCTGCAAACCCTTTATATCAATACTAACATTTTATCTACGTTACTGCTGCACTGCTTTGTGTCAGGCACAAGTATATATTATTATTATTATATTTGTTGCCCCCTTAAATCTGCTGACAGGGTTATGGGCCCAGCTGGGTCAGCAGCCTGATGGGTTTTGTTGTACCTGTATAGATAAAGTGTGTGTTGTGTAAAGTTGTGTTTTTGCAGAGGAAACAGGTTGGAGTTGGAACGGAGACAAAGCAGAGCTGCAAAGGATTTCTCTCAGAGGCTTGGAATGAGAGCAGAGGAGAAAAGCAGCTGATAAGGACAAGCCAAGCAAAACAGAGTGTGATTTAAAATGAAAGCTGAGGAGGCTGAGGAAATATTTGCCGGAGAAGCTGAAAAAAGTGTTGTAGGAACGGCAGATAAGGAGCCGGCACTATCAGCGAGAATGGCAAGTATAAATCTAAATTCAATGCCTCTTGTAAAGCTCTCTGACAGTAATTACCTGAATTGGTGTCTGCAAATGAAGCATTTCTTGATCTTCCATGAGCTCTATCAGTATGTAGATAAACAGCTTGATGAGGAAGCTGATGAGGAAGATTTGAAGAAGGATAAAAAAGCCTTGGCAATTATAATGTTGTCCTTGGAGGAGTCCCAATTCGTTTATGTGAAGGAAGCAAAAACAGCTCATGAGGCTTGGTCGTTTCTCAGATCAGCTCACATCAAGGACACAGCTGGGAGTAAAGTATCTCTAATGAAAAAACTGTTCAGGTTAAGGCAGAGCCCAGGTGAAACTATTTCTGATTATATAAGGAAAGTAAATAGTATATTTCAGCAATTGTCTGAGGTGGGCATAAATCATGAAGAGGAGTATAAATGTCTAGTTATATTGTCAAGCTTGGATGAGTCATATGATAATTTAGTAATGGGATTAGAAGCTATGAAGAGTGATGAATTATCTATCTCATATATACAGTCAAGACTCCAGCAGGAAGAATCAAGAAGGAATGATTCTAAAGTTAATAAAAAGCCTGCTCAAGTGTCTGGAGAAACAATACAAGTAATTAGAAGATGCTATAATTGTGGGAGTAACCAACATGTTTTTCGTTACTGTGATAAGGTAAACAAGCAGCAAAGGCAAAAAAAAAGAGTTGCCGGCACAGGCTGGAAGAGTGAAGGTCAACAGCTGTCTGTAATTAATGATAATGAACAAAAGTGCTCAAGACAGGAATTATTTATTGTAGATTCAGGGGCCAGTATTCATTGTGTAAATAAGAAATGTTTGTTTGAGAAACTAACTTTGTTTAATTGTAGAAATGTAACCTTGGCAGACGGGACTCAGGCAAAAGTCTGTGGTGAAGGTAATATATTTTTCAAACCTCTAAAATGTGTATTTGATAAGGTTCTGTATATACCGTCTTTAAAGAATAATTTATTAAGTGTGCCTATGCTTGTAAAACAAGATTTTATGTACAATTCAGTGAGAGTAGTTGCAAGATTGTAAAGAATGGGAAAACAATAGCAACTGGACGGCTCCAAAACAGTTTGTTTATGATAAGCACTTCTGAGAAAGTTTTGAATATGGTTGAAAATAAGCCTCTACATGACAAATGCATACATTTGATGCATAGAAGATTAGGGCACCTAAGTTTTGAAAGTATTAGGAAAACTTTGCAACATGTGGAACATGGGTCTGTGCAAAGCTGTAAAAAATTTTTAGATTGCCATGTTTGTAAAGGCACAAAGGTGAAGTCCGCACCCATATCAAAAAAGAGTTTGAGAAAGTCACATCAACCACTACAGCTGGTACATATTGATGTGATTGGACCCATGGCTAATTCATTTGGTGGTGCCAAGTTTTGTCTTGTGATAACTGATGATTATTCACGTTATTCATGGGTTTACATAATAAAGCACAAAAGTGAAGTGAGTGCTGTATTTAGAAAATGGTTTCAGATGGCAGAAAGACAGTACAGGCAGAAAATTTTAGCTGTACAAAGTGACAGAGGCGGTGAATTTTTAGCAAAGCAGTTTGTTGATTATTTAGAAAAGAAAGGGGTGAAACATAGATTGACAAACCCTTCTGCTTCTGCTGAGCATGGATTATCTGAGAGGAAGAATGGGATTCTTCAGAATATCATGAATGCAATGTTGGCAGATGCAAAACTTCCCAAAGGTTACTGGGCTGAGGCAATGAAATATGCAAATTATGTGTCTAATAGAGTGTGGAGTTCAGCTGTAAATGAAGTTCCATATACTCTAATGCATGGAAAGAAACCTACAATCAAATATCTCCATTTATTTGGCTCTGAAGCCTGGGTATTAATTCCAAAGAGGTATAGACACAAGAACAGTCCAAAGTCAAGAAAGCTTATGTTTATTGGTGTTCAGCCTGCAGCTAAATCCTGGCGTTTTTGTGACAGTCATGGAAAAATTTATATAAGCAGGTCTGCAAAATTTTGTGAACAGAAAAATTGGGAAGCTCTACATGCTAATAATGAAGTATTTTTGCCAAGCATTTGTCCCCACACTGAGGTTAAAGAGGTTGCCAGTGATGGAGGGGAGTCTACAGCATTTCATGATGAAAAATTGGAAGATGAGGAGCCAGTGTTGATCAGAAAATCTACAAGATCTAATAAAGGAGTGCCACCTGAAAGGTTTGTTGTGAATAATGTATTCCATGAGCCACAGAATTTTGAAGATGTGCTGCTGATGCCTGGAGAAGAAAGGAAGCAGTGGATGATGGGCCATGGACAAAGAGCATATGTCTCTGAAGGAACGGCAAGTGAATGCACCAGTGGATGGCGCCAAAGAGCAAAGGACATTTTGCAAGAGAAATAGGTTGCTTGTACACAAAAGGTTTTTTGATATTGATAGTATTTGTTGATGAAGCATTAGAAAGGTATAAAGCATGTTTTGAAATATCTTAAAGGAACAATGAATGAAAAGTTGAAAATATCCATATGTGATAATCTTGATTTAATTAGCTATGCAGATGCTGACTGGGGTTCAAGTCCAGAAAGGAGGTCAATGTCTGGATATGCCATATTTTTAGGTAACTCACTAATTATCTGGAAAGCCCGAAGACAAAGGTACATTTCGTGTTCTTCTACAGAAGCTGAGTATGGGGCTGTGAGTGATTTGTGTTGTGAGTTAACCTGGGTAGTACAGTTGTTAAAGGATGTGAATATAAATGTAAAACTACCAGTCAAAGTATATAATGATTCTTTTTCGTGTATCCAATTAACACAGAATCAGAAAGTCGGATCCAGAAGCAAGCATATTGGGATCCGTTACCAGAATGTGAAAGACTGCATAGAACAACATTTGATTGTATTGGAATATTGTACAAGTGTTGATAATTATGCTGACATATTTACAAAGCCTTTGTGTAAAGATAAACATGTATGTTTTAAGAAAAGGCTAGGAGTTGAAATCTGTTAAATATAGGAGGGGTGTCAACATATGTAAAAGTTGACAAAACATATGTTATGTATATTTAACAGAATGTGTAAAGTGAATTGTAAAACGGAGGCAGTTAGATTCTGCAGTGTCATGATGTTAATCCACAAGTGTTAGAGACTAGTAATCACAGGCATGTTAAGTGATGAAGTGCAGGTGGAACTGATTGTAACATCATGATTTGTAATGGTTAGATCAGATTGCATCAGATTGTTAATTAGTGATTGCATCAGATCTTATGAGTGCTGAATAAGTATAAAAGGCACTAGCTTACCATTTGTAACTGGGGACTGTTATGGTGAGAACAGTTCACCCCACACTCTGTTTGTCTGTTTGCTATATTGTATATAATGCTTGGTTGTTATGCTGTGTATATTTTGATGTATATATGAATATATGAGTTTTTACTCTATTCATTGTCATTGTCTTTCTGATAGACTAACTCTGCAAACCCTTTATATCAATACTAACATTTTATCTACGTTACTGCTGCACTGCTTTGTGTCAGGCACAAGTATATATTATTATTATTATATTTGTTGCCCCCTTAAATCTGCTGACAGCATTAACAGACCAATTGCATTAACATCAGTGGTAATGAAATGCTTCAAAAGACTGGTCCTCCAACATCTTAGGCCATGCCTTCCACCGGACTTCGATAAACATCAGTTCACCTACAGAAGGAATAGGTCAACAGATGATGCTACAGCCACTGCTTTTCATCTTGCAGCCAGTCATCTGGAGAAACCTGGTAATTATGTCAGGATGCTGTTTATTGACTATAGCTCGGCTTTTAACACCATCCTTCCGAGCATCCTTCTTAAAAAGCTGACTGACTTGGACCTTTCTTCTAGCATCTGTGACTGGATTAAAGACTTTCTGAGGGATCGGTCACAAACAGTGAGGATTGGGCCTGTCACATCTACCTCGTTGAAGCTTAGTACTGGCTCCCCACAGGACTGTGTGCTTAGTCCCTACCTGTATTCATTGTATACTTATGACTGTGTAGCATCTGACCCATCCACTGCAATCATTAAGTTAAGCAGATGACACAACCATAATGGGTCTTATAACAGATGGAGATGAATCAGTATATAGGGGGGAGGTCCAAAAATTATCCTCATGGTGCCTAGAAAATAATTTGCACCTAAATATCAGCAAAACTAAGGAGATGGTGTTGGACTTCCAGAGGAAAAGAGAGGAACTTGCTCCACTGTACATCATGGGAGGCCGGGTGGAGAGAGTCTTCTCCTTCAAATTCCTGGGAGTTCATTTCAGTGAAGATATTACCTGGAAAATTAATACAACCCAGGTGGCCAGGAAGGCTCAACAGAGACTCCATTTCCTCAGGCTCTTGCAGAAGAACAACGTGAAACAACAATTGATGACCTCCTTCTACCGGTCTATAATAGAAAGTGTCCTCACGTACTGTATTACAGTCTGGTATGCTGGTTTGACAGCCGCGGGCAGAAAGACTTTACAGAGGGTAGTGAACACAGCACAAAACATCATGGGCTGTCCCCTGAGTCCACTGGATGACATCGCCAGGGACCGCTGTCTTAGGAGAGCAAGGAAAATCATCAGGGATGACTCACACCCCTGTCAGCACTTCTTTACTCTCCTACCCTCGGGTAGGAGATACAGAAGTATAGCAAGCCGTACCAACAAGCTAAAAAAACAGTTTTTATCCATGGGCTGTTCGGCTGTTAAACAAGACGTGATAACTCGTGATAGACTCGTGGGGGCTGGCGAGTTGTGCAGCAAGCACACAGCGTGAAATCAGATTGAATGGCTTTTTAGTGGGATGGTGTTGGGGGGGAGGGAGAGAGGCTCAGCCAATTTCACTGTACAGTACACTGGTTGTACAATGACAATAAAAGTTATTATTATTAGAAGTGGGACCGAACAAGACCTATCAGGAGACACCAGGGGGTGGTTGGGGAGAGGTTGAATGACAAAGTGAAGAGAAGACTTAAGAAGACCTGCACATTAGGAGTGGGGGACTCCTGTATTTTTCCACCTATAAGATGCCCTCATTTATAAGACAACCCCCTTTCCCAAACCAAAATTACAATTTCAAAACCGTGTGGTTCTCTCATTGGCTTGTTTCCCATGTAAAAGACAACCCTCTATTTTTAGTCTAAGAATGCTAGCTCAAAATATAGTTTTATACAGTACATGGGGGGGGGAAATGTATGTGGGACAGTAAGAAGAGTTCAGAACCAATTCCGGAGTGCGTTTTCACACTCTCCTCCTCTATATAGGCCTTCAGGCAAAGGGTGGTCGTCCACTCATTTCGTCAGCTGGGGAGATCCAGGCTCTAGTGCTCACTGGGTGGCCCCAAACGAATCACAGAGAGAGAGAGAGACACCTAAATACACACATAAAGTGTCTCTTTCAGCATGATATGCCCCCAAAGGGTGGTTGTTTGGCTCTGGCTGAGTTGGAGAAAATCCACATTTGCTGCCTTTTGCTCATTGCATGAAAGACCAACAAAGTGTTGTCATAGAGTGTCACTACCATCGGGCGTAGCAACCTCCTTTCAGCTATACATTTTGGAGGTGGTGAGAGGTGGTTAGCCAGGTGTCAACCGTATGCTTCTTTGCCATAAAGAAGACACCAGAACATAACGTGGAGACTACCAGACGGTTTTCAGCCTAAGTATTCATGGCTGAAAACCCACTTTTTCAAGCTCCTGGTGGACTGTGAGCCACAAAAGTCTCTCGATGAAACATATTTCCTGATATGTGCCAAGTCAGAACTGTCTTGTTTTGATCCCAAACAGGGCTTTTGAAGGTAAATGAGATATTTCACCAGAGGTTTTACCAGCTTCCACTCTTCCTTCTACAGATGAGCAGGGATTCGAACCCTCGTCTCTGGAGACCATCAACCACTCTGTCCACCACACACCACGCCAGACCTCTTCCTAGTCCTTTAAGTCCAGCCCTAGATTTGATATTGCCATGATCGTTCAGTGCTGAATTAAAACTGCTTTACTGCCAACTTTTTTACTTTAGATTTAGTTTTAGTTTAGTTTATTGCTATTGATTGATGTATATTTTGTTTATAGGATGTCTGCACAGTGGTATCTCAACTTACGAATTTAATCTGTTCTGAATGCATGTTCTTAAGTCGAACTACTCTTAGGTCGGGGTACCTATCTAAAAAAATTGAAAAAATAAGTTTAAAAAAAAAAAAAAAAAAAAGAAAAAATATTTGTAAGTTGAGCAGACCATATCCAAAATTTGTAAGGCAGCAGTTAAAACGTCAACAGTTTCCCGCTGTTAAGTCGAATTGCTCTTAAGTTGAGCTGCTCTGAAGTCAGGGTACCACTGTATATTGGTTTTTTAAATGTCTTACTTTGTTATTTTGCTGTTGCCCAGAGTAGCCCTAGGTCTAGATTGGCTGTATAAAAGACATTCCAGTATTCCTGCCAAGAGAACTCCATGGACGTGCAGTCACAAAGGGTTGGTCACGACTGTAACAACACCACCACACACACACACACACACACACACACACACACACACACACACCATATGTCCCAGCTGCCCCACACATTAAGACCTTTAATGAGCCACACCTGGAGGGCTTGGTCTTCCTGATAGGCTTTGTTGCTTCTTGTTAATTAGCATCGGGCGAGGGCTTTTTTTAAAAATAGTGTTTCCCACCACCAGTGCCCAGAGGACTTTCCGGGTTTGTTTTCCCCCTTCGGAGTGGGTTTGGGCCAGTTTTGGGGTAGGAAGGGGTCATCTGACATATTTGCCCCAGGCAGCAAAAGATCTCAGGCGGAGCCCTTTGCAAAAAGGTAGGAAAGGCTGACCTAGGGAGGATCCTCTTCTAACCCAGGGATGGCGAACCTTTTAGAGACCGAGTGCCCGAATTGTGTTTCAAAACCCACTAATTTTTGGTTAAGTGCCCATGCAGCAACTTAACCTGAGTGCAACTGGCTGTGAAGGGGGGGCGATGTTCCGGTGCCCCCAGAAAGGGCTCCTTTGGCACCCGGGCCATAGGCTCGCCGACACTGCCCTAACCCCTATTGCAGGCATTGCAACACACACATACACGCACACACAACTTCGCAATTCGAAGCGGACAATCGCAAAGGGAGTTGCAAATTGCAATCCCATGGGATGGCAATGTACATTGAGTTCCCCTTTTCCCCCGACCCCATGGCTCAGCAAAGGTAAGCCTGGCCCTCCCTCCACCCCGATCCCGCCCGTCCACCCTAAATCTTAACCCCAAATGCACCTTCGGAGCCGGATCCTCTCCGTGCAATCCGCCTGCAGGAGCAGCAGCAGCAGCAGCAGCAGCAGAGCGCGGAGGGAGGGTCGCCTGGAAATTGCACTCACCCGACGTCCCCCCTCCCCTTCACTCCTCCCCTCGGGCTTCTTCCTCCCCCCCTCTCTCTGTCTTTGACCGTCCTCTCTAGGAAGGAGAGCTCGGTGGCTTTAACCCTTCGAGGGACACGGGGAGGGGAGTTGGTTCGAGGAGGTGTCTTTTCTCCTGGAGAGATGGAGGGATGATGGTAGGGACAAAGGAACTTCATGGTTATGTGTATTTATTTTCAGAAAAAAAGTTTGGAAAGTGAAATGACATTAGAAGAGGTGATAGAAGCAATTAAAAAAGATCAAACTTTAAAAAAAATTGGAATTGTTTTGTGCTATACCTTGTTAGCCTTCCTGTCTGGGAAAAGCTGGCGGTGTATAAATAAATAAATAAATAAATAAGGCTCCAGGGCCAGAGGGATATACAGTGGTAGCTCAGTTTAAGTAATTAATTCACTCTCCTGGCCCTTGTTTTGTATTGTGACAAACTGAAACGTGGTTTTCCATAGGAATGCATTGGAAAGCAATTAATCCGTTCTGGAGGTCAGAAAAAGGCAAACCCGGGCATTCCATTTAAATTTTTCTTAAACCGAGGCATCCCCATTCTTTCATCATGCGAACATCAGACATCAACTTTTTGATGCCTTACCAAAAAAAACTTAAAACCAGGGCATTGTCCATTGAAAAAAATTCTTAAACTGAGGCATCACCATTTAAGGCATCACCATTTCCAATAATTCCTTTTCTTAAACTGAGTTTTTCTTTAACTGAGGCGTTCTTAAACTGAGGTTCCACTGTACAGTGCTGCCTTGTATAAAACAATTAATTTTTTTCCAAATGAAATTCTATTATGCAAATTTTCCTTTGTAGTTTTCCCATAGGAATGCATTGAAAATGGAGTAATAATCCCTAATCACGACTGTTTTTATGTTGTACAGATTCGCTCCAGAGGCTATTTAAGTGATTTCCCCTATCTCCAGAAATGTTTTTGTTTAAGTGGATTTTCTGTTAAAGAAACCGTTTGTTATACGAGGGTCCACTGTATTGGCTTATTCTACAGGCATTTTAAGGAACTGCTGCCACCTCATCTACAGAGGCTATTTTTTTAATGACATTCTAGAGGAGGCCCAACTCCCAGGAACATGGACCCAATCCAGAGTAATTGTAATGCTAAAGCCACAAAAAGACTATTGATGGAGTCTTCAGGCCCATCTCACTTCTCAACACTGATTCTAAGCCAGTGGTGGCAAAACCTTCAGGACTTCAGAGGTCTTGGACCACAACTCCCACAGTCCTTTGTTACTGGCAATACAGGCTTGGAATTCTGGGAGTTGTGGTCCAAAACATCTGCAGGGCCGAAGGTTCGCCACCACTGTTCTAAGCTGTTCCCATCAGTTTTAGCATTGTGTCGGACAAATGATACCTGCAGATCAATTTGGCTTTATCTCAAATAGATATATTGCAGACCCAATTAGAAGATTATTTGGAGTATGACATTGCAGCAAGGAAAAAAAAAACACCTCCCATTCAGATTACTGGCACTGGATTTTTAGAAAGCTTTTGACTGTGTTAGTTGGAAATTTCAGCTTTTAACATTTTACAGTTTTATAGATTTGGACCTAATTTTTCATCAATATTGCATTTAATTTATTCCGCTGTACGGGCTGGGCTTCGAATAAATGATCAGGACTCTAAGGAGTTTCAGGTTCGCAGATAAACTAAACAAGGGTGTTCTCTTTCACTCCTTTTATTCACTATTGGGATTGAATTTTTAGTTTCACATATAAGAAATAATTAGAACATTCAGGGAATTCAGACTGGGAATTCAGAACATGTTATTAGTATCAGGATTTAAGCAAAAAATATAATATTTAAATGTGTTTGGCACAGAGCAGTGCAGCAGTAGCGTGCAGATAAAATGTCAGTATTGATATAAGGTTAACGGAAGACAATGACAATGGGTAGAGTAAAAACTCATATATTCATATATACATCAAAATTATATACACAGCATAACATCCAAGCAATATATACACTGGGGTTCTGTCTCTCATTGACAGATTTTTAGTGTACAGTTCAGCACCCATCAGATATGAGTCATCATAATACAATCTGATGAACTGATTAACCATGATTTTATAAATTCTTCCAGCTTCATCACTAACATGCCTGTGATTACTTATTCATTAACATCATGAGACTGCAGAATCTAACTGCCTCCATTTTACATCTCTCTTTCTACTATCTGTTAAATATACATAACATATATTTTATCAACTTTTACATATCTTGACAATTAGTGTATATGCAGATGATGTACAGTAGAACCCCAGTATCCACTGGAGATTGTTTCCAAGCCTTCCCATGGATAATGAAAACAGTGGATAAGAGAGAACACAAAAATGTTCCCCAAAACTGCTGTTTTGTGATAGTAACTTGCTTTAGAGCTGCTGTTTGTGATGGTAGCTTGCTTTACAGCTGCTATTTTAAGACAGTAACTTGCTTTATGGCTGCTCTTTGTGAAAGTAGCTTGTTTTGTGGCTGCTAAATTATTTATTTTCCTCTGCCAAGCGTGAATAACTGAATCAGTGGATAATGAATCAGTGAATACGGGGGTCCTACTGTAATATTGAAATCCCATAGAAGCAGCACCTAACACATTAAAATAATTAGAGAAATTTTATGGGAATGCAGGACTCCAAATTAATTTAAGAAAGCAGATTTAATGCATATTAATACAGTATACTATACCCCCATCAGAACAGATTGCAATATCTCAAAGATTAAAAGTTCCACTTACAAACCAAGGGTTTAAATATCTGGGAGTCTTTATAGCTAAAAATTCCACTAAACTTCACAATTCAATTACGCAAGAATTTGGGGGAAAAATCCAAATCAGACATGAAAAATAGTATAAACATAAGCTTTCAATATCAAGCTGGATAGTTTCGGTCACAATGATGACTTTTCTGGATGCTTTATTTAAAATGTGGCAGAAAGGAATTGAAATATTTATTTTTAGTAAGAAAAACTCAAGAATAATTAAATAATTTAAGTTATCAACTGTTTAGCAGAGGGGACTGGGTTATCCCATCATTTCACACATACTATTATGAAGCTTATCAACTCCATTATATAACGAAGGTAGGTATCAAGTTAGGTCAAAAGTCTTGGCTTTAAATAGTAAGATAAGTACCGGATGTATCAGAATTAGGAAAAAAATATGTGTAAAAAGTCAATATCAAAATGTAAATAGCACTTTGTATCTAGCAATGCAAATATGTAAGGAGAGAAAAGAGATGCTATTACCAGATATGTCACCTTTAATACCAATCCACAGTCATTCAGGCCTTCTACAAGTGATGAAATACTTGACTTCAAAAGTTTTTGAAAAGATGGGCTTTGTTCAGGGTACAGTAAAGGATTTTTTTATATAAATCAGTAACCGCTTTTCAGAGACTTTTGGAGTGAGTGCGTAGGACTTTCAGGAACCTTTGGAGTGCGTAGGATTTATTGGCTGGAATACAATTGGCAATTTATTGTATTTACTTAAGACATTTAAAGGTACTTGATCGCATTTGCTGAATACGTTGGTGCTGGCTGCTGGTAGCTCAGTCGTTCCGGTACTTGGCTGCAAAGTCCAGATTTGGGGGTTTGATTCCCGACTGTGCCTCCTGGGGGAAGAGCCAGCCTGGGTGGCCTTGGGGAAGTCCCACAGTCCCAGAACCCACCCACCCCCGACAAAGAAAATGGGAAACTACTTTGAGTATGGAAAATTCCAAAAAAGTTGGAATTTGACAGCACATGAATATTGTTATCACGACTTAATACATTCTACCCTCCAAAGCTCTTTTCTCTCTCTACTTCCTCCTCCAAAGCCCTGTGAAGTACATCATGGCAAAAGCGTGTGCTTGGCCCCTGGGTCTCACTTACTAAGGAGCCTTGTTAAACTGTACTATTGCAATCAAGACTCCGCTCACAACCTGAAATCGATCCCAGTGGGTTCAGGTAGCAGGCTCAGTGTTGATTCACCATCCCTAACCCTAACCCTAACCCAGTTTCCTGCAATGGTTGGCAATGTGTAGCCTGCATAATTAAATTGAAAAATTACCCAGAGAGTCCTAATTATTTAAGCACTATGGGGCAGTGTATAAGCAGGACATTTTAAGCATTAAGCAGTGTGCTAATTTTGAGGCTGGAGGGGCGATTTGAACCCTGAGCCTGCCTCCAGTGCTCTCAACTAGAACCACACGGACTTTCAATAAATTCTTAGAGATGCACACATTTGTGCTTTGCACTAAAACTCCTGGAATTCCCCAGAGCAGCAAAAACTACAACTCAACTTTAAGAACCCACTGACATAAGAACATAACAAGGGCCATGCTGGATCACGCCAAAGGCCCATCTAGTCCAGTGGCCTCACCAGATGCGTCGGGGAGCACACGAGACTAGATCTCTGTCTCCTGATACAACTGCCCTGCCTCTGGCCCTTGAAGGACCCCCGTTTTAAGCCTGGAGATGACACATCTCCATCATGGTTTGTAACCTATGATGGACTTTTCCTCCAGGAATCTGTCTAATCCCCTTTTGAAGGCATCCAGGATAGATGCCATCATCACATCCTGTGGCAGGGAGTTCCAAAGACTAACAACACACTGGGTTAAAAATATTATTTTGTCTGTTCTCACCTCCCAGCCCTCGGTTTGAGTGGATGCCCCCTAGTTCTGATATTTATACCCAACTTGACTCCTTGCAACTAGGGGGGCGTGGGAAAACGGTTGGTGGGTGGTGGATGGCCGGGTCCAGCTTCCCTCCGCAATCCTCCATCACTTAGTCCAGCGGTTCCACAGGGGCACCCACTCCTCATGGAGGAACCTGTTCCGCTGGCTAAACCAGAGATATTTCCACCCCGACTTACGACCTGTCTGCCAAGGCATAGCTGCCTCCTGCCTCATTTGCTTGCATAACAATCCCCGAGGCTCTAAGCCCCTACCCCAGGGAGTTCCGAGGCAAGCCCATTACCCAGGGGAGGCCTGGCAGGTCGACTTCACGGAGATGCCCAGGGCTGGAGCCAAACGAAACCTTTTAGTTTTTGTAGATCTGTTCAGTGGGTGGCCCGAGGTAATTCCTTGCAGGACCCAGACCGCCAGATAAGTAGTAAAGGCTCTGGTGGAGCACCTGATTCCGACGCATGGTGTTCCCTTAGGTTTGGAGAGTGACAACGGGCCCCATTTCGTGTCCCAAATAGTGCAAGGGGTGGCCACCTACCTCCAAATTAAGTGGTCCCTTCAATCGGCATACAGACCCCAAGCCTCAGGAAAAGTTGAGAGGCTGAATCAGACTCTAAAACGGCAATTTGCGAAGATCTGCTAAGAAACGGGACTCAAATGGCCAAAAGCCCTGCCCATCGCCCTCACCCAAATCCGTGCCACCCCCACCGCCCGCCTCGGTTTGTCCCCGTTCTAACTTTTGCACGGGCACCCCTTTGTAGCCTTTCCCCTAAAGCCAGACCCAGAAGGCCAATCCCTGCCAGCATATTTTAGGGAGTTGGAGGGGGTTTTCTCTTCCCTCTCTAAGCAGGTTGCTGCAGCCATCCCACCCCGGAGGGACCTTCCCCTCGAGATCCACCCAGGGGACTGGGTAATGGTGAGAGAGCTACACCCCAGCTGCTTGGAAGCGAAGTGGTCACCCCCGCGCCAAGTGTTGCTCAGCACCCCGACGGCCGTGAAGGTGGAAGGAGTAAAATCCTGGATCCACCTCTCCCGGGTTAAGACAGTCCCCCTGCCGGACGAGGAGTGGGCATGCCAGCAGCTGGAACCTCTCCACCTCAAAATCACCCGGTGGAGAGAGAAGGGAGCACCCCCACCTGGTTCTGACCCCATCGCCTGCTTACACCCCTTCGAGGAGGAGGAACTGACTGCCGTCTTTCACACTTAACAGTAAAAAAAAACCGCCTCATTGGACTGGGACTCATTTGGACATATCCCCTTGAGACATCTGCCCGGACTGGACTCTTAACTTGGACTATTGTTGTTTACACCAACTGTCTGCCTGGATTGCACCCCCAGCCATCGAACCCCTACACTGTCTGGAACTTCGAACCCAGCCCCACAGTGCCCCATGCCCGCCTCAGCCCATTGGTGAGTACTTGGGTCCTCTCCTTCTCTTCCTCTGCTCTCCTTCTATCTCCAAAAAAAAACCCCCACCTCAGCCCTTAAAATGATGTCCCTACGCTTCCTCCCATGGGTTTTACCCCTCCTATTCACTGGCATATTGGCAGGATGGGACCGCAATTCATTTCGTATGATGGTCCACAACATGACAGAAACGTTAAACGTTACCGATTGCTGGGTGTGTGCATTTGGCCCTCGTCACATCCAGGCTGGCTGGCCCATCATGCCTACTGCATGCTTGGAGCCTCAGGATTGGAATAAGACCCACCTGTACACGGTCCCACAAGGAACAAACACCCAGACTGCTGACCCAGATCAGTTCATTCTGAGCTATCAGCAGCACTGGCCATTGGCACCTATTTGTGTGACCTGGCATAACCAGCCCACACACCGAGATTTGACCCACGAGGGCGCCCAGATTCCTTTCCAACAATTGGGGGATTATCCTTTTTGTAACTGTACCGTGGATGTGGGGGACCACCCATCTGGAGAACCCCATCCAACCCCCAGCTGCCTCCCGCAATACATTCAGGACAATAAACGGGTGAACATGTCCCTCAACCAAATTCAGACCACCTATTCGGCTATTCTAAACGTGGCAATTCATGGCCTTCCTCAAGGAGTCTTTTGGATCTGTGGGTCCTGGGCTGGGAGAGTTCTGCCAGCCGCCTGGAACGGGTCTTGTACCCTGGGCACTCTCATGCCCGTAGGCATACAATTCTATCAAAAACACCAGCAAGCATCCACATGGGTACCACCTCACCATTTATACAGGCAGAAACGGGTCTACAGTGAAGAGAAAGGGTATGACCCAGACCGTACCATTCTGACCGAAGGCGAACAATTTGCCTCTATCTTGAAATGGGAGGCATTAACGATAGCCAAATTAGACGCCTCTCCTATCAGTTAGAAGCCCTAGCGAACGATACTGCAGATGTGGCATCAGCTCTGCAAACTGAAATAACCTCGATTGCAGAGACCCTGGTACAATACAAATTGGCTTTAGAGGTCTGATAAGGGTGGAGCCATAACCAAACCAGGTGCTGCCACTTTATTGATCACGGGGGAATCACCACTGACATAGCAAAGATTTGGCAGACAGGTCTGTTGGGATGTATTGAACATGTGGGATTCTCTATAGGACTGGCTAACTAGCTGGCTCCCAGGCTCCAATTGGATCAAAGAGCTGTTTGTAGGCTTAATTGGCTTGCTGGTAGTGCTTGTGATCGTGAGTGCCTTGATTCGGTGTGCCATTCACTATGTGACCCCAAAATATTCCCTTGTCCGGTAAGGCGAGTCGCCGCACGGGAAGGAGGCTCCGTACTTGAAAAGGGGGGAATTATGTGGAGTCACGATGAAAAAACAACAACAAAATTTGTAAATAATTGGACCAGTTCCGAGACCCACCAGAACCGTCCAAATGGCCCTCACACCGTCATAAGCACTACACTTTTTCCCGCATCCCAAAACTCCCAACCATTCCCGAGATATCGGGGAAAATACATGCCGCCCTTTGCTGCGGCTGAGAAGCCTTGCGAGCTGAGGATTCGGCAAGTGGAAGCTTCAAATTCGCACCCACTATAAAAAGTTTACATTGTATCTGGTCTCCTGCGGCAGTTAATTACCGCGGAGACTCTGTAAAACAGCAGGGGAGCAAAGATAAGCTCCCCTGCACGCTTTATCCAGTCAGCACCCCTGTCCAATCAATCACTGTCAAATTCATTACGGCCGGACGGGGGCGCAGCGGGGAACCCTTAATCCATTGAATTGGCTAGGTAGACCGCCCCCCCAAAAAACAACCGAAGTGCTTTCCCCGGGCGAATCCAAATTCTCTAGCCGTTTCGAGTACCATGAGGGGCGGCTAGTTCCATGACAGCACCAGCGGGGCAAATCCACCCTTCCTAAAGCCACATAGTTCCACAAGATCCCTGCCTCTCCTCGGCTGTGTTCCTCTATGGCGGTAGACCAACCCCCTTCCCAGGGAAGGTTAGCCAAGAGGACCGACTCCTTCCACCGCTCCCTCCCGCTCTACAGTCCCCTAAAGATTTATGCCCTTCCTCGGCTGTGTTCCCCTATGTCGGTAGACCAACCCCTTCCCGGGGAAGGCTGGCCAAAGGACCAACTCTTCTCACCACTCTCTACCCGAGGTACGGCTCCATAAGATTTGTGCCTCTTCTCGGTCAAGTCTCTTTATGGCGGTAGACCAACCCCCTTCTCCTTTTTCAATGCTTCCCTATGGGAGCCTCTCCGTCTCTATACTTCCCTATGGGTGTAGACCGGTGCCCTTTTCCAAAGAGTTCAAACGGGGCTTCCCTGCTTGCGGAAACCTCTGGAAATCTTAATTCACCAGTTCCAGAGGTTCCAGCCAATGCATCAAGGGCGCCC